>CM068370.1:263054710-263387380 GCA_034769895.1 Magicicada septendecula | reverse complement strand
TATCATAAAAAATTGATATAAAATAATAAAATGTTACACAAATAATGATGACGCTACATAACATCATTAACTAACCCTCTCACAAAAGGGAATAATAAAGAACTAACGTTTCACAAAAGAAAAGACAAGACAATCAAATAAAAAATGACAATGACATATTAACTGAACAATCAATGATGAAAAAATATAAGTGAGCCAGAAACCAGCTACAATGTTAATTTTGAATATAAATGAGCAATAAAGTGATAACAAATAAAATCACTACCATATGAAGTAAGCTAATGAAACAATGCAAAATACCTATTAAATATCGCCATAAGCTTAGAAAAAGGAATCCAAACAAGTCACTGAGAAGAAAAGGTCATGAGATGTATAAAAGAGAGAATAATTAATCCCAAAAGTGTTTTATTGTATTGATATTATATGAGTCGAAAACAGACGACTATTATTATAATTATTATGAATATTATTATGTGATGATTTTATGTTGAGATACGTCCAACAATTATTTATGTTATTGAGCAGATAGGCAAGACCTCTGAACTCAAAATGTGCCCTCTGGCTAGTACCAATTTATATGAAGGGGAGAGAAGAAAAATTTTAGGGAAATAGAACATACAAGGGATAACACTCGTAATAAAATAATACAAAATACCATATCATGAACCACGACTTAATAAAAATTAATAAAGGAAAAAGTAGCGATTGATGAATTCCTGAATGATAACAAATTAATTAAATGAACTATATAGATGATTTCAGAAAAAACATAATGATCTTTGTTTCGAAATAATCAATTTTGGTGGCAATGCATTATGTAACATGACATAAGGTAGTGAAGATACAATGATAATTAATTATAAAACAAAGAAGCTGAAGACAAGAATAAAAGGCAAGAACTTATAAACTCAGAGAATAATAACCCAATAACCAAATGACAAATGACTAATAAACTGACAATGACTTGATTCAATAGATCGGATAAATACAAAAAGAACAACAGAACAAGGAAGAAGGAACCAAGAACTAAATGTAATCAAGAAACTGATAATGAACATTGTAATTCCCTAATAACGACCATTAAAATGTATGTTAACAAATGCACTAATGTAATTAGAGTATAGATGAGATGTACCTAGGGTAATAATGACAAATAAGAAAGATAGTAATGTTAGGTATATTTTGTTAATGAAGGAATGTACTCATAAATATAAGATAGGGAATTAATAATACACACACCCAAATAAATAGTGATAAATATAATCAAAGCTAGTAAACAATACCCTGAGGCAAATAAAGGCCACAGTTAATAACCAAAAGTGATCATTAGTGAAGGGAAAATAAAATAAACACTTATAACCAGTAACCCCATGATGATATTAACATAAATAAACAACCCAGTGAATAATCAAGTGAGTGGAAGAAGGAGTATATTAATACAAAGGTGGTGACATGTAGTGATAGCATGTTGCATATAATAAGTGAAAGTGAATAAATCAAAAACCTTCTATGAAGGAAAAAGTGGTTGGTGAACTTGAAAAAGTATTCTAGTTAGTAGACTGTATTAGGATAACTGGAAGACCTGTGATAAACTTTGTACTAGCAAGTAAGAGGAACTCATTATAATGTGATTAAGTTAAGCAATAGTTAATAAGAATTATAGGATAAGATAGAAATTAAGTCATTGGAATGAAAGGCAAACAAGAAAGATAGACACTGTTTTATAGTGAAGGAATGAGGGAATAGAGTATATGGTGTAAAGTACAGTTTAATAGTAGTATAATAAGAGTGTTATTATTGTTTAAAAAGCCAACATAATATAATGAATTATCAGTTGAACCAGATAGTAGAAAAGAATAGAAAGGTAGCTAGAAGTTTTATTTCAGGCTTGAACCTGTCAAGAAAATGGTTATTATTATAATAAGAGGTGTAGTTAGAAACACCAATGTTTATTACTTGTTTCTGTTAAAAAATTGTTTTAAAGTACCAAATATAAAGGTAAGAAGTTACACAGAAATGTCAGATAGTAGTATACGAAAATCTAGGCTCCAGGCCTGACAGTTGATGATGAATTTTGTAAATTAAAGAACAAACAATAGCCCAATATCAAAGCAGAATATACCAAATGTTTAAACAAGTTAAGTGGGTATTCCTAATACCAAAATGTATAAATAACATCCAATTTTGGATAAAATATATATAAAATATAAATAAGGAAAATAACAAAAATGTGATTAGTTACCCAAAGGTAACCATGAGGGGTATCAAAATGATCCTTATCAAAAATTATGAACAATGGTATTCATGTAATAAACCTAGCTACTAATATAAGAAAGAAATCTTAATTTGAAGATATTTTGTAGATTTAAACTAAAATAAGACGTTAGAATATAACAATGACATAAATTAACGACCAATGAGAATTAGCATAATTTATTAGGTAACCATAGCAACCGAAATTTATTGCCAAAAAACCGTTGAATTTTCGTTGATCCAGTATTGACTGACGCCGAGGGCGGATGTATGCAGCTCTCAACCCAAATTTTATCATAAATAAGCAAATTTTGACGGAAATCATAAGAAAAGAAGATAGTATTAGCAGTCCAGGGAACACCTGATAATATATTTATTATTAAAATTTTCACAAACCAAAATTATCCGTGGAAATTAAGAAGACTTCTGGAATCATAGCTGACGACTCATCCCGAAGGAAGACCAGAGGTGACCTACTTCAACCCAAGAAGACGGACGATTGCAGAACGAGTACGAAGCCGAACTTTATGGAAAAACCCGTCTGAACGAGATTGACGAATATCCGAAGAATAGAAGACGACCAGATCCATCCGGATGAAGCAGACGAGCATCGTGGAAGCCCCAGCGAGAATCGATGAGTATAAAACACTAATCTCACTAAAACGAATTCCCAATTTTTCTATCCATAATAACAAATCACAATTTTCACTTCACTGGTCACTATTCTGAACTAGAACTGAAAGTATTTATAATATCACTAGTATTGAACTTTAATCAATTGATAATTATTTAAACTGAGCTATAATAAATAATTAATAAACATAACTTGTTGACAAAATCCTAACCAAAAATTAGACTAACTCTCATTGATGGTTACTTACTGGGATGTATTAAAATATTAAATATTGTGTACCTAGTTTTAAGAATTATTATAAATTTGTGCATTTTAGCCGTAATCCAATACTTCTGTAGCCAAAGGGACTTATTAACACCCCCTGGGTAAAACATTTTATTGTAAACCAACGGTACTCGCCAAGCATACACATTTAAACTGAGCATGCCAACTGAGCAACTGTAATAGCCGGTGCTAAGATCAAATAATGTACTACTAACTAACTGAAAACTATTAAAGGGTTAATAAATATTATTATTCTGCAACGCTGTATATTTGATTCGTACAAAATAAGTTAATACATAGCAAATTATTAAAGTGAACAACAAAGCATCACAGTTAGCGAAGTCGACACTGAAAAACGGCGTGCGCCAATCAGGTGGCGAGGCGGCAATATTCAAACCAAACGCCGAGAGATACGGTTTACCCATAAATGGTAAGAAAAGGTACAATTCGACTCGCTACACGCAAATAACATTGACAGAAATTATTGAACTTATTAAAAACATCAATCATACACCTCTACTATACCACAAACCCAACGAGCGAGTTAAAAAACGCTCGTCACGCACACATTTACCATACGAGTAATAGAACGAGTTACAGAAACACTAATTACATTAAATACACCCCACATAAAAGTTATATTACAAAGTGACGCATCCAACGTGTGGCAGAATAACACGCATGCTACAATTAAATATACCCCCACATAAACATTTATTACAAAGTGGCGCGCCAACTAGTAGGGCTAGGATAACTAAAAAATCATACCAGTAAACTTTACAGATTCTAGCGGCGACTACAGAAATGGAACCGGCAAAGCACGATATGAGATACCAGACTAAGATACGCGAGAAGGAGGCGGAAAAGGGAGACAAGAGATCAGAAAAGGAGATTGAGAAAGACGTCAGAAGGGAGGAAAAGGAAATAACTTCGGTAGAAGATGTAGAAGAATTATTAACCCCCATGGAAACGGATAAACCTATACAGCAGGAGGAAACCAGAGGTGACCTGAACTTGTAATTAATACAATTATGGGAATTAATGAAGGAAGATCTGAGGAAAATGAAGGAAGAAAGTAATGACAACTTCAAGAAACAGGATGAAAATTTGGACAAAAATAAAGACGAAATGAAGGAGGACAATACAAAATTATTAAAACAAAATAACGAGGAGTTGAAACACGAGATGAATGAAAAACTGGACAAGAAGTTTGAGTCATTAAATGAAACTCTGACACAGAAAATGAAGGAGGAGAATAAATTGATTAGTGAAAAAATAGAGAGGAGTAACGAGAAAACTAGCGAAACTTTGAGACTAATGAAGGAGGATATTGAAACGCTGAACGATAAAATTGAATACAACCAGGATACATTACAGCAACAATTGACGGAGTACAGAGAAGAATTGAAACAAACTGTAATGGAGACGGATGAGAAGATAGAGAAAACCAGCGAAATAGTGTTGCAAGTCCGAGAAGAAATTTTGATCAAGGTGAATGAAGTTGAAGGTGAAGGTAAAAGGAGGGTTGAAGGACTCCAAAAAGAAACGAATAACAAATTGGAACAAATACAGACCAGAGTCAAAGAGAATTACAGCAAATTGGATGCATCAGTAAGTGAGGTGAAGGACACCACAACCGCCCAAGAAGGGAAAATAGCAGAATTTAGGGCAAGAGAACTACGCCTCCAGGAAGAGATCAATGCGTTGAAGGACCGACCACTGATGAGCTCACACATATCATGCAGTGAGAATAGAGAAACAATCAACTTCAAAAATTACAAATGAAACCCAATCGAATTCATAGAACGGGTAGAGGAGAACCTAGCCCGAACCAGGGAGACACGGTGGACGGTAATCAAGGGCATGATCGACGAAATGTTCAAGGAAGTTCACGACAATTGGTGGACGGCTGTGCGACCAGATATACATAATTTTAATGAGTTTAAAAACCTGTTCAAGGACAAATACTGGTCGGAGGCGACACAGCACGTGGTCAGAAATAACATCAGCAACGGCCGATTCGACCCTTACCTGGGACAGTCTCCAACCGCCTACTTCTTAGGTAAGGTTAGTGTAGCTAGGAACCTCGAACCTAACATCCCTGAAGAGTGCTTGGTGACCCAACTGGCATACCACTACGACGGAGAAATCACCAAAAGCCGTTTGAGTGGAAGAATGAAGACGATTCAAGAGATGGCCGCATTATTGGGGGAATATGAGCGGGAAAAACATTATGTGTTGAACAGGCAAAAGAACACCCCGAACTACAGAAACTATGATAACAGAAATCATCCAAGTGGGCCGCAAGGAAACCATACACCGGCTAATCATCCGCCAGCCAACCCCAATAATTATAGAGGGTTTAATAATAATAATAATAATAATAACCATAATTATCCGAGGAATAATAACCAGAAGTACTTCCACAACAGTAACAATCCAAATAATTCCTACAACAGGGGAAATAACCAAAACGGAGGTGGTTACAACAGGCCCAACAATCAATACCACAATAACAACCAGTCGGGGCCGAATCAAACATACAGGCGACGGGTACATTATATAAATGCCGAGAGTAGAAACGACGGAAGACGTGGTTATAGAAAACCAAGGAGCCGGAGTGCCGAAGAAAACAGAAGGAGTCGAGAACGAATAACTTTCAATGACCACTCGGTCGAGAGAATGCAAACCACTGAGGATAATCACCCCATCAGATCAGAGGACCGTGCCGAAGGCAACGCCCAACATTTAAACGAGCAGCGGCAGTGAGAATACCACAGGACCCGTCACTGATCCGATCTATTGGGTTATTAACAAGACAGACTAACCAGACGAATGACGGCACAATAACAATAATTCAGAACCACTATCTGAAGAACATCCGTGAGGAGTTAATGGAAGAAAATTCCACATTAATCAAGCACCCAGATAACGAAATTGCCTATGTTATTGCCAAGGTATATGGTGTAACTGTAAGATTTATGATTGACACAGGTGCCAATGTGTCTTTAATTGATACAAATATGTATGATAAAATTCAAAAAGAGAGTAAGATCAGCTTACCCACGTTACCAGTAAGCAACATTGTTTTAATTGGAGCCACTGGAAGACAGAATAAAACCATTAAGAGACAAGTGTCTCTAGAAGTAATGAGTAATGGTGAGACACTGCCAATGATATTCTTAATTGCTCATAACTTACCATTCGACATTCTAATTGGTTGTGATATCCTAAGAAAGTATTCTGCGATTATCGATATGAGACTATCAAAAGTAACTATGAAATATGAAGACAGAGAATGGATAGCAGAATTAACTGGGAGCAAGGGAGTCATCCCAATCAGTACAATATATAATATAAGAACGATTTGTGATTCACCAGACCGAAGGTGGGAAGTGAAACCAGACAATCAAATAAACAGTGACACCCTATGGAATCAGAAGTTAGAGGAAATCCGACAGTTTCGAGGGACCCAAGACGGGAATCCATTAACGAATCAAGAGATGGAGAAATTAATAATGATTTATAACAAATACCGCCATGTATTTTCCGACCAACCAGGAAAGGTACGGGGGTATCAGTGCGAGTTGAAATTCAAAGAAGTGGCCAACTTTAATAAGAAATCCTACCCGATAGCGTATGCAGCAAAGGAAGCAGTACGTGTGGAAATTAATAAAATGCTGGAGGGAGACATAATTGAGTACAGTTGTTCGCAGTACACCAGTCCTATAGTAGCTGTTACCAAGAAGGATGGAAGGGTATGCCTATGTCTCGACGCCAGAGAAATAAATAAGATCCTAATCAACGACAGGACATCTCCTGGTGAAATTGAGGAGATCCTCAAAAAGTTTCATGGTACTCAATTTATCAGTACCTGGGATACAGTTTGCGGGTACTGGCAAGTAGAATTGCACCAAGCCAGTAGAAAATACGTAGCGTTCATATTTGAAGGCAGGAACTACCAGTTCAAACGACTACCTTTTGGGCTGGTAAACTCGGTAGCAATATTTGTCCGCTGCATGGACCAGATATTGGGTCCTGAAACTATGAATTATACAACTGTGTACGTCGATGATTTGGTGATCACTTCATCCAACTGGGAGGAGCATTGTACAAGAGTAGAGCGGGTACTAGAGAAATTATCCATCAACAATGTAACTTTAAAATTAGAAAAGTCAAAGCTGATAGCAGCAGAAGTCCAATTCCTTGGATTCAACCTGTGACGACAAGGAATAACACCATCAATTGACAAAGTAGATGCTCTTCAACGTTTCCCTACCCCTAAAAATAAGAAACAGTTACAGTCGTTCCTGGGCATCTGTAACTACTACAGAAACTTTCAGCAAAATTATTCTGAGCTGACTACCAAACTGTCACCACAGCTATCATCTAAGACCAAGTGGATGTGGGGCCCAGAACAAGAAACGATTTTCAACACCATTAAAAAACACTTCCTCGACACAATCATGTTAAACCACCCTGATTTCAATAGACCCTTTTACATGAACTGCGATGCAAGCGACATTAGCTTGGGATCGGTACTATATCAAGAGGACAAGGATGGAAACCACCAAGTAATAAGTTTCGCCAGCAGAACGTTAAACCAGTGTGAGCGTAATTACCATGTAACCGAAAAAGAGCTGTTGAGTGTGGTCTTTTCTTGTGGAAAATTTCGAACTTATATTCTTGGATATCCTATCACAGTGCGCACCGACCATAAGTCTATTTCTTTCTTAAAGAACTGCAAGCTCAGCCATGGTCGATTAACCAGATGGATTCTTGCTCTCCAAGAATATCACATCAACTGGGAGTATATCCCTGGCAGTAAAAACACAGCAGCTGATGTGCTATCACACATTAACACAGAACAGCAAACCTTCGATGGAGAGAAGGAGACCATAGTAAAAGTATTTAATATTATGAAAAGCAGATCCGACCTAGAAGTGATACTGAATAGAGTAAAACAACACCAGAAGGAGGATAAGAAATTAAATCAAATCCGAGAGCGGCTGAACCAACAAGAAGAAAGAGCCACACATTTCTATTGTTTGCAGGAAGATATTTTATTTATTAAAACCAAAACCAACCAAAATACATGGAAACTAATAATACCTAAAGGAACTGAAGCTGAGATTATAATGGAATACCACCTCAGATACGGACACATGGGAGCACTGAAGGTGACAAAAGCATTAGAAGAGCATACCTACCTGAAAGACATTAACCGGAGGGTAAGGAAGACCATAAGAAGCTGTCACATATGCCAACTTGTCAAGTGCAACAACGACAAGAAAGAAGGGGTAATGCAACCAATAACTTCTGCCAGTAAACTGGCACGAGTCTTCTTAGACATATGTGGACCCATGCCGCGCAGTCAAGGAAGAAAGCAGTACAAGTTCATAGTTATTATCATGGACCATTACACAAAATTTGTAAAATTATACCCTATCAACCGTGCTACTACAAACAAAGTACTGAACATTATACCGCAGAGGTACATTACAGAGGTGGAGGCCCACGAATATTATCACTGACCATGGTACCCAATTCCGAGGAAGACGATGGAAAGACACATTGATGGATCTGGGCATCCGAACATACAAAACTTCGATTTACCACCCGAACAGCAACCCAGCTGAAAGAGTGCTCCGTGAAGTTGGGAGGATTCTTCGAACATACTGCCACGATCAGCAACGTAAGTGGAGTGAATACCTCGAAGCCACAGAAAGTTTCATAAATCTCTCTTATCACGAATCCATTAAGGATACCCCTTACACCATCATGTACGGAAAACCACCACCTCGAGCTATAGAAGAACGTGTCAATTTCCCCGGCAATCCGGAATACCAATTCGATAACGCTAGATTCTACAGCAAGATAGTGGAACAAATAGAGAAGAAGAAGAAAAAATATCACAGAATTCAACCGAAAGCAATCCGGTATCATGAAGGAGAAAAAGTGCTAATACGGAACCGAGAGTTACCAAGTTCCAGAGAGGGAATCACAAAGAAATTGCTATTATTGTACAATGGACCCTATCTCATTGTAAAAGACAACCAAAACAATACCTATGTCGTAAGTGAGATAACAACCAAGAAAATCAAAGGGACTTACAACCAGTCTTCTTTGAAAAAATATTATGAGACAGTGTCAGAAGGTTAAAAAGAATTTGGAGAGTAACCATTATCTAAATTCAAAAAATTAAAGTAAGCACAACTTACAACAAGTATTTGATCGAAATTATTATATGAATGAAAAGGAATTTAGAAGAAAGATTAGCTAAATTCAAAACAAAGTAAGTACAAACTTACAACCAAGTGTGAAACAAAATGTGTAAACCAATGTAATTTTGAAAAATATGTATAATGAAATATCATAAAAAATTGATATAAAATAATAAAATGTTACACAAATAATGATGACGCTACATAACATCATTAACTAACCCTCTCACAAAAGGGAATAATAAAGAACTAACGTTTCACAAAAGAAAAGACAAGACAATCAAATAAAAAATGACAATGACATATTAACTGAACAATCAATGATGAAAAAATATAAGTGAGCCAGAAACCAGCTACAATGTTAATTTTGAATATAAATGAGCAATAAAGTGATAACAAATAAAATCACTACCATATGAAGTAAGCTAATGAAACAATGCAAAATACCTATTAAATATCGCCATAAGCTTAGAAAAAGGAATCCAAACAAGTCACTGAGAAGAAAAGGTCATGAGATGTATAAAAGAGAGAATAATTAATCCCAAAAGTGTTTTATTGTATTGATATTATATGAGTCGAAAACAGACGACTATTATTATAATTATTATGAATATTATTATGTGATGATTTTATGTTGAGATACGTCCAACAATTATTTATGTTATTGAGCAGATAGGCAAGACCTCTGAACTCAAAATGTGCCCTCTGGCTAGTACCAATTTATATGAAGGGGAGAGAAGAAAAATTTTAGGGAAATAGAACATACAAGGGATAACACTCGTAATAAAATAATACAAAATACCATATCATGAACCACGACTTAATAAAAATTAATAAAGGAAAAAGTAGCGATTGATGAATTCCTGAATGATAACAAATTAATTAAATGAACTATATAGATGATTTCAGAAAAAACATAATGATCTTTGTTTCGAAATAATCAATTTTGGTGGCAATGCATTATGTAACATGACATAAGGTAGTGAAGATACAATGATAATTAATTATAAAACAAAGAAGCTGAAGACAAGAATAAAAGGCAAGAACTTATAAACTCAGAGAATAATAACCCAATAACCAAATGACAAATGACTAATAAACTGACAATGACTTGATTCAATAGATCGGATAAATACAAAAAGAACAACAGAACAAGGAAGAAGGAACCAAGAACTAAATGTAATCAAGAAACTGATAATGAACATTGTAATTCCCTAATAACGACCATTAAAATGTATGTTAACAAATGCACTAATGTAATTAGAGTATAGATGAGATGTACCTAGGGTAATAATGACAAATAAGAAAGATAGTAATGTTAGGTATATTTTGTTAATGAAGGAATGTACTCATAAATATAAGATAGGGAATTAATAATACACACACCCAAATAAATAGTGATAAATATAATCAAAGCTAGTAAACAATACCCTGAGGCAAATAAAGGCCACAGTTAATAACCAAAAGTGATCATTAGTGAAGGGAAAATAAAATAAACACTTATAACCAGTAACCCCATGATGATATTAACATAAATAAACAACCCAGTGAATAATCAAGTGAGTGGAAGAAGGAGTATATTAATACAAAGGTGGTGACATGTAGTGATAGCATGTTGCATATAATAAGTGAAAGTGAATAAATCAAAAAACTTCTATGAAGGAAAAAGTGGTTGGTGAACTTGAAAAAGTATTCTAGTTAGTAGACTGTATTAGGATAACTGGAAGACCTGTGATAAACTTTGTACTAGCAAGTAAGAGGAACTCATTATAATGTGATTAAGTTAAGCAATAGTTAATAAGAATTATAGGATAAGATAGAAATTAAGTCATTGGAATGAAAGGCAAACAAGAAAGATAGACACTGTTTTATAGTGAAGGAATGAGGGAATAGAGTATATGGTGTAAAGTACAGTTTAATAGTAGTATAATAAGAGTGTTATTATTGTTTAAAAAGCCAACATAATATAATGAATTATCAGTTGAACCAGATAGTAGAAAAGAATAGAAAGGTAGCTAGAAGTTTTATTTCAGGCTTGAACCTGTCAAGAAAATGGTTATTATTATAATAAGAGGTGTAGTTAGAAACACCAATGTTTATTACTTGTTTCTGTTAAAAAATTGTTTTAAAGTACCAAATATAAAGGTAAGAAGTTACACAGAAATGTCAGATAGTAGTATACGAAAATCTAGGCTCCAGGCCTGACAGGTGATGATGAATTTTGTAAATTAAAGAACAAACAATAGCCCAATATCAAAGCAGAATATACCAAATGTTTAAACAAGTTAAGTGGGTATTCCTAATACCAAAATGTATAAATAACATCCAATTTTGGATAAAATATATATAAAATATAAATAAGGAAAATAACAAAAATGTGATTAGTTACCCAAAGGTAACCATGAGGGGTATCAAAATGATCCTTATCAAAAATTATGAACAATGGTATTCATGTAATAAACCTAGCTACTAATATAAGAAAGAAATCTTAATTTGAAGATATTTTGTAGATTTAAACTAAAATAAGACGTTAGAATATAACAATGACATAAATTAACGACCAATGAGAATTAGCATAATTTATTAGGTAACCATAGCAACCGAAATTTATTGCCAAAAAACCGTTGAATTTTCGTTGATCCAGTATTGACTGACGCCGAGGGCGGATGTATGCAGCTCTCAACCCAAATTTTATCATAAATAAGCAAATTTTGACGGAAATCATAAGAAAAGAAGATAGTATTAGCAGTCCAGGGAACACCTGATAATATATTTATTATTAAAATTTTCACAAACCAAAATTATCCGTGGAAATTAAGAAGACTTCTGGAATCATAGCTGACGACTCATCCCGAAGGAAGACCAGAGGTGACCTACTTCAACCCAAGAAGACGGACGATTGCAGAACGAGTACGAAGCCGAACTTTATGGAAAAACCCGTCTGAACGAGATTGACGAATATCCGAAGAATAGAAGACGACCAGATCCATCCGGATGAAGCAGACGAGCATCGTGGAAGCCCCAGCGAGAATCGATGAGTATAAAACACTAATCTCACTAAAACGAATTCCCAATTTTTCTATCCATAATAACAAATCACAATTTTCACTTCACTGGTCACTATTCTGAACTAGAACTGAAAGTATTTATAATATCACTAGTATTGAACTTTAATCAATTGATAATTATTTAAACTGAGCTATAATAAATAATTAATAAACATAACTTGTTGACAAAATCCTAACCAAAAATTAGACTAACTCTCATTGATGGTTACTTACTGGGATGTATTAAAATATTAAATATTGTGTACCTAGTTTTAAGAATTATTATAAATTTGTGCATTTTAGCCATAATCCAATACTTCTGTAGCCAAAGGGACTTATTAACACCCCCTGGGTAAAACATTTTATTGTAAACCAACGGTACTCGCCAAGCATACACATTTAAACTGAGCATGCCAACTGAGCAACTGTAATAGCCGGTGCTAAGATCAAATAATGTACTACTAACTAACTGAAAACTATTAAAGGGTTAATAAATATTATTATTCTGCAACGCTGTCTATTTGATTCGTACAAAATAAGTTAATACATAGCAAATTATTAAAGTGAACAACAAAGCATCACAGTTAGCGAAGTCGACACTGAAAAACGGCGTGCGCCAATCAGGTGGCGAGGCGGCAATATTCAAACCAAACGCCGAGAGATACGGTTTACCCATAAATGGTAAGAAAAGGTACAATTCGACTCGCTACACGCAAATAACATTGACAGAAATTATTGAACTTATTAAAAACATCAATCATACACCTCTACTATACCACAAACCCAACGAGCGAGTTAAAAAACGCTCGTCACGCACACATTTACCATACGAGTAATAGAACGAGTTACAGAAACACTAATTACATTAAATACACCCCACATAAAAGTTATATTACAAAGTGACGCATCCAACGTGTGGCAGAATAACACGCATGCTACAATTAAATATACCCCCACATAAACATTTATTACAAAGTGGCGCGCCAACTAGTAGGGCTAGGATAACTAAAAAATCATACCAGTAAACTTTACAGATTCTAGCGGCGACTACAGAAATGGAACCGGCAAAGCACGATATGAGATACCAGACTAAGATACGCGAGAAGGAGGCGGAAAAGGGAGACAAGAGATCAGAAAAGGAGATTGAGAAAGACGTCAGAAGGGAGGAAAAGGAAATAACTTCGGTAGAAGATGTAGAAGAATTATTAACCCCCATGGAAACGGATAAACCTATACAGCAGGAGGAAACCAGAGGTGACCTGAACTTGTAATTAATACAATTATGGGAATTAATGAAGGAAGATCTGAGGAAAATGAAGGAAGAAAGTAATGACAACTTCAAGAAACAGGATGAAAATTTGGACAAAAATAAAGACGAAATGAAGGAGGACAATACAAAATTATTAAAACAAAATAACGAGGAGTTGAAACACGAGATGAATGAAAAACTGGACAAGAAGTTTGAGTCATTAAATGAAACTCTGACACAGAAAATGAAGGAGGAGAATAAATTGATTAGTGAAAAAATAGAGAGGAGTAACGAGAAAACTAGCGAAACTTTGAGACTAATGAAGGAGGATATTGAAACGCTGAACGATAAAATTGAATACAACCAGGATACATTACAGCAACAATTGACGGAGTACAGAGAAGAATTGAAACAAACTGTAATGGAGATGGATGAGAAGATAGAGAAAACCAGCGAAATAGTGTTGCAAGTCCGAGAAGAAATTTTGATCAAGGTGAATGAAGTTGAAGGTGAAGGTAAAAGGAGGGTTGAAGGACTCCAAAAAGAAACGAATAACAAATTGGAACAAATACAGACCAGAGTCAAAGAGAATTACAGCAAATTGGATGCATCAGTAAGTGAGGTGAAGGACACCACAACCGCCCAAGAAGGGAAAATAGCAGAATTTAGGGCAAGAGAACTACGCCTCCAGGAAGAGATCAATGCGTTGAAGGACCGACCACTGATGAGCTCACACATATCATGCAGTGAGAATAGAGAAACAATCAACTTCAAAAATTACAAATGAAACCCAATCGAATTCATAGAACGGGTAGAGGAGAACCTAGCCCGAACCAGGGAGACACGGTGGACGGTAATCAAGGGCATGATCGACGAAATGTTCAAGGAAGTTCACGACAATTGGTGGACGGCTGTGCGACCAGATATACATAATTTTAATGAGTTTAAAAACCTGTTCAAGGACAAATACTGGTCGGAGGCGACACAGCACGTGGTCAGAAATAACATCAGCAACGGCCAATTCGACCCTTACCTGGGACAGTCTCCAACCGCCTACTTCTTAGGTAAGGTTAGTGTAGCTAGGAACCTCGAACCTAACATCCCTGAAGAGTGCTTGGTGACCCAACTGGCATACCACTATGACGGAGAAATCACCAAAAGCCGTTTGAGTGGAAGAATGAAGACGATTCAAGAGATGGCCGCATTATTGGGGGAATATGAGCGGGAAAAACATTATGTGTTGAACAGGCAAAAGAACACCCCGAACTACAGAAACTATGATAACAGAAATCATCCAAGTGGGCCGCAAGGAAACCATACACCGGCTAATCATCCGCCAGCCAACCCCAATAATTATAGAGGGTTTAATAATAATAATAATAATAACCATAATTATCCGAGGAATAATAACCAGAAGTACTTCCACAACAGTAACAATCCAAATAATTCCTACAACAGGGGAAATAACCAAAACGGAGGTGGTTACAACAGGCCCAACAATCAATACCACAATAACAACCAGTCGGGGCCGAATCAAACATACAGGCGACGGGTACATTATATAAATGCCGAGAGTAGAAACGACGGAAGACGTGGTTATAGAAAACCAAGGAGCCGGAGTGCCGAAGAAAACAGAAGGAGTCGAGAACGAATAACTTTCAATGACCACTCGGTCGAGAGAATGCAAACCACTGAGGATAATCACCCCATCAGATCAGAGGACCGTGCCGAAGGCAACGCCCAACATTTAAACGAGCAGCGGCAGTGAGAATACCACAGGACCCGTCACTGATCCGATCTATTGGGTTATTAACAAGACAGACTAACCAGACGAATGACGGCACAATAACAATAATTCAGAACCACTATCTGAAGAACATCCGTGAGGAGTTAATGGAAGAAAATTCCACATTAATCAAGCACCCAGATAACGAAATTGCCTATGTTATTGCCAAGGTATATGGTGTAACTGTAAGATTTATGATTGACACAGGTGCCAATGTGTCTTTAATTGATACAAATATGTATGATAAAATTCAAAAAGAGAGTAAGATCAGCTTACCCACGTTACCAGTAAGCAACATTGTTTTAATTGGAGCCACTGGAAGACAGAATAAAACCATTAAGAGACAAGTGTCTCTAGAAGTAATGAGTAATGGTGAGACACTGCCAATGATATTCTTAATTGCTCATAACTTACCATTCGACATTCTAATTGGTTGTGATATCCTAAGAAAGTATTCTGCGATTATCGATATGAGCCTATCAAAAGTAACTATGAAATATGAAGACAGAGAATGGATAGCAGAATTAACTGGGAGCAAGGGAGTCATCCCAATCAGTACAATATATAATATAAGAACGATTTGTGATTCACCAGACCGAAGGTGGGAAGTGAAACCAGACAATCAAATAAACAGTGACACCCTATGGAATCAGAAGTTAGAGGAAATCCGACAGTTTCGAGGGACCCAAGACGGGAATCCATTAACGAATCAAGAGATGGAGAAATTAATAATGATTTATAACAAATACCGCCATGTATTTTCCGACCAACCAGGAAAGGTACGGGGGTATCAGTGCGAGTTGAAATTCAAAGAAGTGGCCAACTTTAATAAGAAATCCTACCCGATAGCGTATGCAGCAAAGGAAGCAGTACGTGTGGAAATTAATAAAATGCTGGAGGGAGACATAATTGAGTACAGTTGTTCGCAGTACACCAGTCCTATAGTAGCTGTTACCAAGAAGGATGGAAGGGTATGCCTATGTCTCGACGCCAGAGAAATAAATAAGATCCTAATCAACGACAGGACATCTCCTGGTGAAATTGAGGAGATCCTCAAAAAGTTTCATGGTACTCAATTTATCAGTACCTGGGATACAGTTTGCGGGTACTGGCAAGTAGAATTGCACCAAGCCAGTAGAAAATACGTAGCGTTCATATTTGAAGGCAGGAACTACCAGTTCAAACGACTACCTTTTGGGCTGGTAAACTCGGTAGCAATATTTGTCCGCTGCATGGACCAGATATTGGGTCCTGAAACTATGAATTATACAACTGTGTACGTCGATGATTTGGTGATCACTTCATCCAACTGGGAGGAGCATTGTACAAGAGTAGAGCGGGTACTAGAGAAATTATCCATCAACAATGTAACTTTAAAATTAGAAAAGTCAAAGCTGATAGCAGCAGAAGTCCAATTCCTTGGATTCAACCTGTGACGACAAGGAATAACACCATCAATTGACAAAGTAGATGCTCTTCAACGTTTCCCTACCCCTAAAAATAAGAAACAGTTACAGTCGTTCCTGGGCATCTGTAACTACTACAGAAACTTTCAGCAAAATTATTCTGAGCTGACTACCAAACTGTCACCACAGCTATCATCTAAGACCAAGTGGATGTGGGGCCCAGAACAAGAAACGATTTTCAACACCATTAAAAAACACTTCCTCGACACAATCATGTTAAACCACCCTGATTTCAATAGACCCTTTTACATGAACTGCGATGCAAGCGACATTAGCTTGGGATCGGTACTATATCAAGAGGACAAGGATGGAAACCACCAAGTAATAAGTTTCGCCAGCAGAACGTTAAACCAGTGTGAGCGTAATTACCATGTAACCGAAAAAGAGCTGTTGAGTGTGGTCTTTTCTTGTGGAAAATTTCGAACTTATATTCTTGGATATCCTATCACAGTGCGCACCGACCATAAGTCTATTTCTTTCTTAAAGAACTGCAAGCTCAGCCATGGTCGATTAACCAGATGGATTCTTGCTCTCCAAGAATATCACATCAACTGGGAGTATATCCCTGGCAGTAAAAACACAGCAGCTGATGTGCTATCACACATTAACACAGAACAGCAAACCTTCGATGGAGAGAAGGAGACCATAGTAAAAGTATTTAATATTATGAAAAGCAGATCCGACCTAGAAGTGATACTGAATAGAGTAAAACAACACCAGAAGGAGGATAAGAAATTAAATCAAATCCGAGAGCGGCTGAACCAACAAGAAGAAAGAGCCACACATTTCTATTGTTTGCAGGAAGATATTTTATTTATTAAAACCAAAACCAACCAAAATACATGGAAACTAATAATACCTAAAGGAACTGAAGCTGAGATTATAATGGAATACCACCTCAGATACGGACACATGGGAGCACTGAAGGTGACAAAAGCATTAGAAGAGCATACCTACCTGAAAGACATTAACCGGAGGGTAAGGAAGACCATAAGAAGCTGTCACATATGCCAACTTGTCAAGTGCAACAACGACAAGAAAGAAGGGGTAATGCAACCAATAACTTCTGCCAGTAAACTGGCACGAGTCTTCTTAGACATATGTGGACCCATGCCGCGCAGTCAAGGAAGAAAGCAGTACAAGTTCATAGTTATTATCATGGACCATTACACAAAATTTGTAAAATTATACCCTATCAACCGTGCTACTACAAACAAAGTACTGAACATTATACCGCAGAGGTACATTACAGAGGTGGAGGCCCACGAATATTATCACTGACCATGGTACCCAATTCCGAGGAAGACGATGGAAAGACACATTGATGGATCTGGGCATCCGAACATACAAAACTTCGATTTACCACCCGAACAGCAACCCAGCTGAAAGAGTGCTCCGTGAAGTTGGGAGGATTCTTCGAACATACTGCCACGATCAGCAACGTAAGTGGAGTGAATACCTCGAAGCCACAGAAAGTTTCATAAATCTCTCTTATCACGAATCCATTAAGGATACCCCTTACACCATCATGTACGGAAAACCACCACCTCGAGCTATAGAAGAACGTGTCAATTTCCCCGGCAATCCGGAATACCAATTCGATAACGCTAGATTCTACAGCAAGATAGTGGAACAAATAGAGAAGAAGAAGAAAAAATATCACAGAATTCAACCGAAAGCAATCCGGTATCATGAAGGAGAAAAAGTGCTAATACGGAACCGAGAGTTACCAAGTTCCAGAGAGGGAATCACAAAGAAATTGCTATTATTGTACAATGGACCCTATCTCATTGTAAAAGACAACCAAAACAATACCTATGTCGTAAGTGAGATAACAACCAAGAAAATCAAAGGGACTTACAACCAGTCTTCTTTGAAAAAATATTATGAGACAGTGTCAGAAGGTTAAAAAGAATTTGGAGAGTAACCATTATCTAAATTCAAAAAATTAAAGTAAGCACAACTTACAACAAGTATTTGATCGAAATTATTATATGAATGAAAAGGAATTTAGAAGAAAGATTAGCTAAATTCAAAACAAAGTAAGTACAAACTTACAACCAAGTGTGAAACAAAATGTGTAAACCAATGTAATTTTGAAAAATATGTATAATGAAATATCATAAAAAATTGATATAAAATAATAAAATGTTACACAAATAATGATGACGCTACATAACATCATTAACTAACCCTCTCACAAAAGGGAATAATAAAGAACTAACGTTTCACAAAAGAAAAGACAAGACAATCAAATAAAAAATGACAATGACATATTAACTGAACAATCAATGATGAAAAAATATAAGTGAGCCAGAAACCAGCTACAATGTTAATTTTGAATATAAATGAGCAATAAAGTGATAACAAATAAAATCACTACCATATGAAGTAAGCTAATGAAACAATGCAAAATACCTATTAAATATCGCCATAAGCTTAGAAAAAGGAATCCAAACAAGTCACTGAGAAGAAAAGGTCATGAGATGTATAAAAGAGAGAATAATTAATCCCAAAAGTGTTTTATTGTATTGATATTATATGAGTCGAAAACAGACGACTATTATTATAATTATTATGAATATTATTATGTGATGATTTTATGTTGAGATACGTCCAACAATTATTTATGTTATTGAGCAGATAGGCAAGACCTCTGAACTCAAAATGTGCCCTCTGGCTAGTACCAATTTATATGAAGGGGAGAGAAGAAAAATTTTAGGGAAATAGAACATACAAGGGATAACACTCGTAATAAAATAATACCAAATACCATATCATGAACCACGACTTAATAAAAATTAATAAAGGAAAAAGTAGCGATTGATGAATTCCTGAATGATAACAACTTAATTAAATGAACTATATAGATGATTTCAGAAAAAACATAATGATCTTTGTTTCGAAATAATCAATTTTGGTGGCAATGCATTATGTAACATGACATAAGGTAGTGAAGATACAATGATAATTAATTATAAAACAAAGATGCTGAAGACAAGAATAAAAGGCAAGAACTTATAAACTCAGAGAATAATAACCCAATAACCAAATGACAAATGACTAATAAACTGACAATGACTTGATTCAATAGATCGGATAAATACAAAAAGAACAACAGAACAAGGAAGAAGGAACCAAGAACTAAATGTAATCAAGAAATTGATAATGAACATTGTTAATTCCCTAATAACGACCATTAAAATGTATGTTAACAAATGCACTAATGTAATTAGAGTATAGATGAGATGTACCTAGGGTAATAATGACAAATAAGAAAGATAGTAATGTTAGGTATATTTTGTTAATGAAGGAATGTACTCATAAATATAAGATAGGGAATTAATAATACACACACCCAAATAAATAGTGATAAATATAATCAAAGCTAGTAAACAATACCCTGAGGCAAATAAAGGCCACAGTTAATAACCAAAAGTGATCATTAGTGAAGGGAAAATAAAATAAACACTTATAACCAGTAACCCCATGATGATATTAACATAAATAAACAACCCAGTGAATAATCAAGTGAGTGGAAGAAGGAGTATATTAATACAAAGGTGGTGACATGTAGTGATAGCATGTTGCATATAATAAGTGAAAGTGAATAAATCAAAAACCTTCTATGAAGGAAAAAGTGGTTGGTGAACTTGAAAAAGTATTCTAGTTAGTAGACTGTATTAGGATAACTGGAAGACCTGTGATAAACTTTGTACTAGCAAGTAAGAGGAACTCATTACAATGTGATTAAGTTAAGCAATAGTTAATAAGAATTATAGGATAAGATAGAAATTAAGTCATTGGAATGAAAGGCAAACAAGAAAGATAGACACTGTTTTATAGTGAAGGAATGAGGGAATAGAGTATATGGTGTAAAGTACAGTTTAATAGTAGTATAATAAGAGTGTTATTATTGTTTAAAAAGCCAACATAATATAATGAATTATCAGTTGAACCAGATAGTAGAAAAGAATAGAAAGGTAGCTAGAAGTTTTATTTCAGGCTTGAACCTGTCAAGAAAATGGTTATTATTATAATAAGAGGTGTAGTTAGAAACACCAATGTTTATTACTTGTTTCTGTTAAAAACTTGTTTTAAAGTACCAAATATAAAGGTAAGAAGTTACACAGAAATGTCAGATAGTAGTATACGAAAATCTAGGCTCCAGGCCTGACAGTTGATGATGAATTTTGTAAATTAAAGAACAAACAATAGCCCAATATCAAAGCAGAATATACCAAATGTTTAAACAAGTTAAGTGGGTATTCCTAATACCAAAATGTATAAATAACATCCAATTTTGGATAAAATATATATAAAATATAAATAAGGAAAATAACAAAAATGTGATTAGATACCCAAAGGTAACCATGAGGGGTATCAAAATGATCCTTATCAAAAATTATGAACAATGGTATTCATGTAATAAACCTAGCTACTAATATAAGAAAGAAATCTTAATTTGAAGATATTTTGTAGATTTAAACTAAAATAAGACGTTAGAATATAACAATGACATAAATTAACGACCAATGAGAATTAGCATAATTTATTAGGTAACCATAGCAACCGAAATTTATTGCCAAAAAACCGTTGAATTTTCGTTAATCCAGTATTGACTGACGCCGAGGGCGGATGTATGCAGCTCTCAACCCAAATTTTATCATAAATAAGCAAATTTTGACGGAAATCATAAGAAAAGAAGATAGTATTAGCAGTCCAGGGAACACCTGATAATATATTTATTATTAAAATTTTCACAAACCAAAATTATCCGAGGAAATTAAGAAGACTTCTGGAATCATAGCTGACGACTCATCCCGAAGGAAGACCAGAGGTGACCTACTTCAACCCAAGAAGACGGACGATTGCAGAACGAGTACGAAGCCGAACTTTATGGAAAAACCCGTCTGAACGAGATTGACGAATATCCGAAGAATAGAAGACGACCAGATCCATCCGGATGAAGCAGACGAGCATCGTGGAAGCCCCAGCGAGAATCGATGAGTATAAAACACTAATCTCACTAAAACGAATTCCCAATTTTTCTATCCATAATAACAAATCACAATTTTCACTTCACTGGTCACTATTCTGAACTAGAACTGAAAGTATTTATAATATCACTAGTATTGAACTTTAATCAATTGATAATTATTTAAACTGAGCTATAATAAATAATTAATAAACATAACTTGTTGACAAAATCCTAACCAAAAATTAGACTAACTCTCATTGATGGTTACTTACTGGGATGTATTAAAATATTAAATATTGTGTACCTAGTTTTAAGAATTATTATAAATTTGTGCATTTTAGCCGTAATCCAATACTTCTGTAGCCAAAGGGACTTATTAACACCCCCTGGGTAAAACATTTTATTGTAAACCAACGGTACTCGCCAAGCATACACATTTAAACTGAGCATGCCAACTGAGCAACTGTAATAGCCGGTGCTAAGATCAAATAATGTACTACTAACTAACTGAAAACTATTAAAGGGTTAATAAATATTATTATTCTGCAACGCTGTATATTTGATTCGTACAAAATAAGTTAATACATAGCAAATTATTAAAGTGAACAACAAAGCATCACAGTTAGCGAAGTCGACACTGAAAAACGGCGTGCGCCAATCAGGTGGCGAGGCGGCAATATTCAAACCAAACGCCGAGAGATACGGTTTACCCATAAATGGTAAGAAAAGGTACAATTCGACTCGCTACACGCAAATAACATTGACAGAAATTATTGAACTTATTAAAAACATCAATCATACACCTCTACTATACCACAAACCCAACGAGCGAGTTAAAAAACGCTCATCACGCACACACTTACCATACGAGTAATAGAACGAGTTACAGAAACACTAATTACATTAAATACACCCCACATAAAAGTTATATTACAAAGTGACGCATCCAACGTGTGGCAGAATAACACGCATGCTACAATTAAATATACCCCCACATAAACATTTATTACAAAGTGGCGCGCCAACTAGTAGGGCTAGGATAACTAAAAAATCATACCAGTAAACTTTACAGATTTTAGCGGCGACTACAGAAATGGAACCGGCAAAGCACGATACGAGATACCAGACTAAGATACGCGAGAAGGAGGCGGAAAAGGGAGACAAGAGATCAGAAAAGGAGATTGAGAAAGACGTCAGAAGGGAGGAAAAGGAAATAACTTCGGTAGAAGATGTAGAAGAATTATTAACCCCCATGGAAACGGATAAACCTATACAGAGGAGGAAACCAGAGGTGACCTGAACTTGTAATTAATACAATTATGGGAATTAATGAAGGAAGATCTGAGGAAAATGAAGGAAGAAAGTAATGACAACTTCAAGAAACAGGATGAAAATTTGGACAAAAATAAAGACGAAATGAAGGAGGACAATACAAAATTATTAAAACAAAATAACGAGGAGTTGAAACACGAGATGAATGAAAAACTGGACAAGAAGTTTGAGTCATTAAATGAAACTCTGACACAGAAAATGAAGGAGGAGAATAAATTGATTAGTGAAAAAATAGAGAGGAGTAACGAGAAAACTAGCGAAACTTTGAGACTAATGAAGGAGGATATTGAAACGCTGAACGATAAAATTGAATACAACCAGGATACATTACAGCAACAATTGACGGAGTACAGAGAAGAATTGAAACAAACTGTAATGGAGACGGATGAGAAGATAGAGAAAACCAGCGAAATAGTGTTGCAAGTCCGAGAAGAAATTTTGATCAAGGTGAATGAAGTTGAAGGTGAAGGTAAAAGGAGGGTTGAAGGACTCCAAAAAGAAACGAATAACAAATTGGAACAAATACAGACCAGAGTCAAAGAGAATTACAGCAAATTGGATGCATCGGTAAGTGAGGTGAAGGACACCACAACCGCCCAAGAAGGGAAAATAGCAGAATTTAGGGCAAGAGAACTACGCCTCCAGGAAGAGATCAATGCGTTGAAGGACCGACCACTGATGAGCTCACACATATCATGCAGTGAGAATAGAGAAACAATCAACTTCAAAAATTACAAATGAAACCCAATCGAATTCATAGAACGGGTAGAGGAGAACCTAGCCCGAACCAGGGAGACACGGTGGACGGTAATCAAGGGCATGATCGACGAAATGTTCAAGGAAGTTCACGACAATTGGTGGACGGCTGTGCGACCAGATATACATAATTTTAATGAGTTTAAAAACCTGTTCAAGGACAAATACTGGTCGGAGGCGACACAGCACGTGGTCAGAAATAACATCAGCAACGGCCAATTCGACCCTTACCTGGGACAGTCTCCAACCGCCTACTTCTTAGGTAAGGTTAGTGTAGCTAGGAACCTCGAACCTAACATCCCTGAAGAGTGCTTGGTGACCCAACTGGCATACCACTATGACGGAGAAATCACCAAAAGCCGTTTGAGTGGAAGAATGAAGACGATTCAAGAGATGGCCGCATTATTGGGGGAATATGAGCGGGAAAAACATTATGTGTTGAACAGGCAAAAGAACACCCCGAACTACAGAAACTATGATAACAGAAATCATCCAAGTGGGCCGCAAGGAAACCATACACCGGCTAATCATCCGCCAGCTAACCCCAATAATTATAGAGGGTTTAATAATAATAATAATAATAACCATAATTATCCGAGGAATAATAACCAGAAGTACTTCCACAACAGTAACAATCCAAATAATTCCTACAACAGGGGAAATAACCAAAACGGAGGTGGTTACAACAGGCCCAACAATCAATACCACAATAACAACCAGTCGGGGCCGAATCAAACATACAGGCGACGGGTACATTATATAAATGCCGAGAGTAGAAACGACGGAAGACGTGGTTATAGAAAACCAAGGAGCCGGAGTGCCGAAGAAAACAGAAGGAGTCGAGAACGAATAACTTTCAATGACCACTCGGTCGAGAGAATGCAAACCACTGAGGATAATCACCCCATCAGATCAGAGGACCGTGCCGAAGGCAACGCCCAACATTTAAACGAGCAGCGGCAGTGAGAATACCACAGGACCCGTCACTGATCCGATCTATTGGGTTATTAACAAGACAGACTAACCAGACGAATGACGGCACAATAACAATAATTCAGAACCACTATCTGAAGAACATCCGTGAGGAGTTAATGGAAGAAAATTCCACATTAATCAAGCACCCAGATAACGAAATTGCCTATGTTATTGCCAAGGTATATGGTGTAACTGTAAGATTTATGATTGACACAGGTGCCAATGTGTCTTTAATTGATACAAATATGTATGATAAAATTCAAAAAGAGAGTAAGATCAGCTTACCCACGTTACCAGTAAGCAACATTGTTTTAATTGGAGCCACTGGAAGACAGAATAAAACCATTAAGAGACAAGTGTCTCTAGAAGTAATGAGTAATGGTGAGACACTGCCAATGATATTCTTAATTGCTCACAACTTACCATTCGACATTCTAATTGGTTGTGATATCCTAAGAAAGTATTCTGCGATTATCGATATGAGACTATCAAAAGTAACTATGAAATATGAAGACAGAGAATGGATAGCAGAATTAACTGGGAGCAAGGGAGTCATCCCAATCAGTACAATATATAATATAAGAACGATTTGTGATTCACCAGACCGAAGGTGGGAAGTGAAACCAGACAATCAAATAAACAGTGACACCCTATGGAATCAGAAGTTAGAGGAAATCCGACAGTTTCGAGGGACCCAAGACGGGAATCCATTAACGAATCAAGAGATGGAGAAATTAATAATGATTTATAACAAATACCGCCATGTATTTTCCGACCAACCAGGAAAGGTACGGGGGTATCAGTGCGAGTTGAAATTCAAAGAAGTGGCCAACTTTAATAAGAAATCCTACCCGATAGCGTATGCAGCAAAGGAAGCAGTACGTGTGGAAATTAATAAAATGCTGGAGGGAGACATAATTGAGTACAGTTGTTCGCAGTACACCAGTCCTACAGTAGCTGTTACCAAGAAGGATGGAAGGGTATGCCTATGTCTCGACGCCAGAGAAATAAATAAGATCCTAATCAACGACAGGACATCTCCTGGTGAAATTGAGGAGATCCTCAAAAAGTTTCATGGTACTCAATTTATCAGTACCTGGGATACAGTTTGCGGGTACTGGCAAGTAGAATTGCACCAAGCCAGTAGAAAATACGTAGCGTTCATATTTGAAGGCAGGAACTACCAGTTCAAACGACTACCTTTTGGGCTGGTAAACTCGGTAGCAATATTTGTCCGCTGCATGGACCAGATATTGGGTCCTGAAACTATGAATTATACAACTGTGTACGTCGATGATTTGGTGATCACTTCATCCAACTGGGAGGAGCATTGTACAAGAGTAGAGCGGGTACTAGAGAAATTATCCATCAACAATGTAACTTTAAAATTAGAAAAGTCAAAGCTGATAGCAGCAGAAGTCCAATTCCTTGGATTCAACCTGTGACGACAAGGAATAACACCATCAATTGACAAAGTAGATGCTATTCAACGTTTCCCTACCCCTAAAAATAAGAAACAGTTACAGTCGTTCCTGGGCATCTGTAACTACTACAGAAACTTTCAGCAAAATTATTCTGAGCTGACTACAAAACTGTCACCACAGCTATCATCTAAGACCAAGTGGATGTGGGGCCCAGAACAAGAAACGATTTTCAACACCATTAAAAAACACTTCCTCGACACAATCATGTTAAACCACCCTGATTTCAATAGACCCTTTTACAGGAACTGAGATGCAAGCGACATTAGCTTGGGATCGGTACTATATCAAGAGGACAAGGATGGAAACCACCAAGTAATAAGTTTCGCCAGCAGAACGTTAAACCAGTGTGAGCGTAATTACCATGTAACCGAAAAAGAGCTGTTGAGTGTGGTCTTTTCTTGTGGAAAATTTCGAACTTATATTCTTGGATATCCTATCACAGTGCGCACCGACCATAAGTCTATTTCTTTCTTAAAGAACTGCAAGCTCAGCCATGGTCGATTAACCAGATGGATTCTTGCTCTCCAAGAATATCACATCAACTGGGAGTATATCCCTGGCAGTAAAAACACAGCAGCTGATGTGCTATCACACATTAACACAGAACAGCAAACCTTCGATGGAGAGAAGGAGACCATAGTAAAAGTATTTAATATTATGAAAAGCAGATCCGACCTAGAAGTGATACTGAATAGAGTAAAACAACACCAGAAGGAGGATAAGAAATTAAATCAAATCCGAGAGCGGCTGAACCAACAAGAAGAAAGAGCCACACATTTCTATTGTTTGCAGGAAGATATTTTATTTATTAAAACCAAAACCAACCAAAATACATGGAAACTAATAATACCTAAAGGAACTGAAGCTGAGATTATAATGGAATACCACCTCAGATACGGACACATGGGAGCACTGAAGGTGACAAAAGCATTAGAAGAGCATACCTACCTGAAAGACATTAACCGGAGGGTAAGGAAGACCATAAGAAGCTGTCACATATGCCAACTTGTCAAGTGCAACAACGACAAGAAAGAAGGGGTAATGCAACCAATAACTTCTGCCAGTAAACTGACACGAGTCTTCTTAGACATATGTGGACCCATGCCGCGCAGTCAAGGAAGAAAGCAGTACAAGTTCATAGTTATTATCATGGACCATTACACAAAATTTGTAAAATTATACCCTATCAACCGTGCTACTACAAACAAAGTACTGAACATTATACCGCAGAGGTACATTACAGAGGTGGAGGCCCACGAATATTATCACTGACCATGGTACCCAATTCCGAGGAAGACGATGGAAAGACACATTGATGGATCTGGGCATCCGAACATACAAAACTTCGATTTACCACCCGAACAGCAACCCAGCTGAAAGAGTGCTCCGTGAAGTTGGGAGGATTCTTCGAACATACTGCCACGATCAGCAACGTAAGTGGAGTGAATACCTCGAAGCCACAGAAAGTTTCATAAATCTTTCTTATCACGAATCCATTAAGGATACCCCTTACACCATCATGTACGGAAAACCACCACCTCGAGCTATAGAAGAACGTGTCAATTTCCCCGCCAATCCGGAATACCAATTCGATAACGCTAGATTCTACAGCAAGATAGTGGAACAAATAGAGAAGAAGAAAAAATGTCACAGAATTCAACCGAAAGCAATCCGGTATCATGAAGGAGAAAAAGTGCTAATACGGAACCGAGAGTTACCAAGTTCCAGAGAGGGAATCACAAAGAAATTGCTATTATTGTACAATGGACCCTATCTCATTGTAAAAGACAACCAAAACAATACCTATGTCGTAAGTGAGATAACAACCAAGAAAATCAAAGGGACTTACAACCAGTCTTCTTTGAAAAAATATTATGAGACAGTGTCAGAAGGTTAAAAAGAATTTGGAGAGTAACCATTATCTAAATTCAAAAAATTAAAGTAAGCACAACTTACAACAAGTATTTGATCGAAATTATTATATGAATGAAAAGGAATTTAGAAGAAAGATTAGCTAAATTCAAAACAAAGTAAGTACAAACTTACAACCAAGTGTGAAACAAAATGTGTAAACCAATGTAATTTTGAAAAATATGTATAATGAAATATCATAAAAAATTGATATAAAATAATAAAATGTTACACAAATAATGATGACGCTACATAACATCATTAACTAACCCTCTCACAAAAGGGAATAATAAAGAACTAACGTTTCACAAAAGAAAAGACAAGACAATCAAATAAAAAATGACAATGACATATTAACTGAACAATCAATGATGAAAAAATATAAGTGAGCCAGAAACCAGCTACAATGTTAATTTTGAATATAAATGAGCAATAAAGTGATAACAAATAAAATCACTACCATATGAAGTAAGCTAATGAAACAATGCAAAATACCTATTAAATATCGCCATAAGCTTAGAAAAAGGAATCCAAACAAGTCACTGAGAAGAAAAGGTCATGAGATGTATAAAAGAGAGAATAATTAATCCCAAAAGTGTTTTATTGTATTGATATTATATGAGTCGAAAACAGACGACTATTATTATAATTATTATGAATATTATTATGTGATGATTTTATGTTGAGATACGTCCAACAATTATTTATGTTATTGAGCAGATAGGCAAGACCTCTGAACTCAAAATGTGCCCTCTGGCTAGTACCAATTTATATGAAGGGGAGAGAAGAAAAATTTTAGGGAAATAGAACATACAAGGGATAACACTCGTAATAAAATAATACCAAATACCATATCATGAACCACGACTTAATAAAAATTAATAAAGGAAAAAGTAGCGATTGATGAATTCCTGAATGATAACAACTTAATTAAATGAACTATATAGATGATTTCAGAAAAAACATAATGATCTTTGTTTCGAAATAATCAATTTTGGTGGCAATGCATTATGTAACATGACATAAGGTAGTGAAGATACAATGATAATTAATTATAAAACAAAGAAGCTGAAGACAAGAATAAAAGGCAAGAACTTATAAACTCAGAGAATAATAACCCAATAACCAAATGACAAATGACTAATAAACTGACAATGACTTGATTCAATAGATCGGATAAATACAAAAAGAACAACAGAACAAGGAAGAAGGAACCAAGAACTAAATGTAATCAAGAAATTGATAATGAACATTGTTAATTCCCTAATAACGACCATTAAAATGTATGTTAACAAATGCACTAATGTAATTAGAGTATAGATGAGATGTACCTAGGGTAATAATGACAAATAAGAAAGATAGTAATGTTAGGTATATTTTGTTAATGAAGGAATGTACTCATAAATATAAGATAGGGAATTAATAATACACACACCCAAATAAATAGTGATAAATATAATCAAAGCTAGTAAACAATACCCTGAGGCAAATAAAGGCCACAGTTAATAACCAAAAGTGATCATTAGTGAAGGGAAAATAAAATAAACACTTATAACCAGTAACCCCATGATGATATTAACATAAATAAACAACCCAGTGAATAATCAAGTGAGTGGAAGAAGGAGTATATTAATACAAAGGTGGTGACATGTAGTGATAGCATGTTGCATATAATAAGTGAAAGTGAATAAATCAAAAACCTTCTATGAAGGAAAAAGTGGTTGGTGAACTTGAAAAAGTATTCTAGTTAGTAGACTGTATTAGGATAACTGGAAGACCTGTGATAAACTTTGTACTAGCAAGTAAGAGGAACTCATTATAATGTGATTAAGTTAAGCAATAGTTAATAAGAATTATAGGATAAGATAGAAATTAAGTCATTGGAATGAAAGGCAAACAAGAAAGATAGACACTGTTTTATAGTGAAGGAATGAGGGAATAGAGTATATGGTGTAAAGTACAGTTTAATAGTAGTATAATAAGAGTGTTATTATTGTTTAAAAAGCCAACATAATATAATGAATTATCAGTTGAACCAGATAGTAGAAAAGAATAGAAAGGTAGCTAGAAGTTTTATTTCAGGCTTGAACCTGTCAAGAAAATGGTTATTATTATAATAAGAGGTGTAGTTAGAAACACCAATGTTTATTACTTGTTTCTGTTAAAAACTTGTTTTAAAGTACCAAATATAAAGGTAAGAAGTTACACAGAAATGTCAGATAGTAGTATACGAAAATCTAGGCTCTAGGCCTGACAGTTGATGATGAATTTTGTAAATTAAAGAACAAACAATAGCCCAATATCAAAGCAGAATATACCAAATGTTTAAACAAGTTAAGTGGGTATTCCTAATACCAAAATGTATAAATAACATCCAATTTTGGATAAAATATATATAAAATATAAATAAGGAAAATAACAAAAATGTGATTAGCTACCCAAAGGTAACCATGAGGGGTATCAAAATGATCCTTATCAAAAATTATGAACAATGGTATTCATGTAATAAACCTAGCTACTAATATAAGAAAGAAATCTTAATTTGAAGATATTTTGTAGATTTAAACTAAATTAGACGTTAGAATATAACAATGACATAAATTAACGACCAATGAGAATTAGCATAATTTATTAGGTAACCATAGCAACCGAAATTTATTGCCAAAAAACCGTTGAATTTTCGTTAATCCAGTATTGACCGACGCCGAGGGCGGATGTATGCAGCTCTCAACCCAAATTTTATCATAAATAAGCAAATTTTGACGGAAATCATAAGAAAAGAAGATAGTATTAGCAGTCCAGGGAACACCTGATAATATATTTATTACTAAAATTTTCACAAACCAAAATTATCCGTGGAAATTAAGAAGACTTCTGGAATCATAGCTGACGACTCATCCCGAAGGAAGACCAGAGGTGACCTACTTCAACCCAAGAAGACGGACGATTGCAGAACGAGTACGAAGCCGAACTTTATGGAAAAACCCGTCTGAACGAGACTGACGAATATCCGAAGAATAGAAGACGACCAGATCCATCCGGATGAAGCAGACTAGCATCGTGGAAGCCCCAGCGAGAATCGATGAGTATAAAACACTAATCTCACTAAAACGAATTCCCAATTTTTCTATCCATAATAACAAATCACAATTTTCACTTCACTGGTCACTATTCTGAACTAGAACTGAAAGTATTTATAATATCAATAGTATTGAACTTTAATCAATTGATAATTATTTAAACTGAGCTATAATAAATAATTAATAAACATAACTTGTTGACAAAATCCTAACCAAAAATTAGACTAACTCTCATTGATGGTTACTTACTGCGATGTATTAAAATATTAAATATTGTGTACCTAGTTTTAAGAATTATTATAAATTTGTGCATTTTAGCCGTAATCCAATACTTCTGTAGCCAAAGGGACTTATTAACACCCCCTGGGTAAAACATTTTATTGTAAACCAACGGTACTCGCCAAGCATACACATTTAAACTGAGCATGCCAACTGAGCAACTGTAATAGCCGGTGCTAAGATCAAATAATGTACTACTAACTAACTGAAAACTATTAAAGGGTTAATAAATATTATTATTCTGCAACGCTGTATGTTTGATTCGTACGAAATAAGTTAATACATAGCAAATTATTAAAGTGAACAACAAAGCATCACAGTTAGCGAAGTCGACACTGAAAAACGGCGTGCGCCAATTAGGTGGTGAGGCGGCAATATTCAAACCAAACGCCGAGAGATACGGTTTACCTGTAAATGGTAAGAAAAGGTACAATTCGACTCGCTACACGCAAATAACATTGACAGAAATTATTGAACTTATTAAAAACATCAATCATACACCTCTACTATACCACGAACCCAACGAGCGAGTTAAAAAACGCTCATCACGCACACATTTACCATACGAGTAATAGAACGAGTTACAGAAACACTACTTCTTAAATACACCCTAAATAACGCGCACCAAAAGTTTTATTACAGAGTACACCGAGAGATACATTAATGTTTATAATTTTCATGAAAACTGAATGATTTTTTATAATTATGTTATCAAAAATTATGTTATATTGGGATTATGTATCAAACTATGAGATCCTTTGTATTCTTAAAAACACTGTAACCATAGAAAACAATACTAAGTGTAATTATAAAAGTGCAGTGTGCAAAGTGGAACATAGTATGTTATGTGAATGAGTTAAAAAACATTGCATTTCACAAATTTGTGAAACAAATACAATTCACAATATGTTATATAAAACTATAATATTAATGATAAGTTATAGTAATTTTGTTTTGTTTAGGCCACAAAGGCAATATAATTGTAATTTCTATGTTATTTTTATTTATGTTCAAAGGAATCCAGGGTTATATGTATAAAATAATAATAACAGCCAGATCAAACTATGTCAGAGAGATAGCAAGTAATCACGTAAATTTATTGTATTAAACTACAAATGTATGGCATTGATGAGGAAGTTGTTATTTAATCAGTCTGTACTCTTTTTGCGGGCGAAGCAGCGACGGGTAGTAGTGCTAGTTATTAATAAACTAAATTCAGTGTAGGTAAGTTTCCAGACATGAAAAAAACCCAATAGTGCATATTGTAACAAGACATATGACCCCGATATTTTAAGTATCAAAATATAAGCACATGTCATGATAATTGAGGGGGACAAGACCCATCAAGTATTTGCAATGAGAATGCCATGTATGGAGATTACATAAACAACTAATAAAGAAGAAGGAACTCACTACACAGGAGGTAATATAGTAATGGTAATAATAATTAATAACAAGAAAGAAATGCATTAAATAGTGATTATACAACAGAAACAATAACCCAATAGATTCGGTCAGTAAGAAGCCAATAAACAAGAAAGAAACATATTATGAGGAAGAAATAACAATACTGATGACATCAATCAGAATGGTGATATAAGAAGAACCACAAAAATACAATGACAACGAGATAAGAAGGCTTAATGTGAAGTAAATAGCCAACACCAGTAAAATACTAACTGAGAGACTTACAACTTGTAGACAAAACAACAACTGACTAACTTAGATGACCTTTATATGACCAATAGTTTTGTAAATGAGTAGGGCATCCAATATTAGCTAGGAGAGTGAGAGTAACAATAATGTTAGTACAATAAGAACTGTAACCAACAGCATAATGACATATTATGCACAGCATTAATGTAAATAAAAAGAGAATCAAAATTGTCTAATAACTGTAATAATTGTTAACTAAGTAATGGAAAAATGATAACAGAAAGAAAAAAACTAATTAATTAATAAATTACAGGTGATAATTAATAACATAATACTAGTAAAAACAAGGTTAAAAATGTAAATTTGTATCAACTCAGTTCACCCATTGTTGCTATGAAGGGGGAAGGCACATAACCTAAATAGTTACTTTCCACCTTAATTCATATTTATTAATGACTAAAACATGTTTAAACTAAAATCTCTTGTACACAAAATCAAGTAGAGGTGATGAGGTTTCTACCAGTACCAAGATCAACTACCTAGGGTAGTATTTATATGAGAATTAATGTAAACCAAATGAACAAGAACAGACAAATGTATTAAAAACACCAGATTAGTAATCAATGTAATAACTATAGTGAACTATTCTGAACCAGATAGTGCCCTCAAAGGACACTACCTCATTAAAAAGGAAATAAAGTAAGGGGACACCTGATAGTGCTATACAGAGGTCACTAAATAGACTAAAAAACCAGGGAATAACAATATATTCCCATTAACAAAGTCAACCAGTAGTTGTAATGACACTGTATAAATAATTGGGACAACACAGAAATTGCCCAGAAACTATTTTCAATAACTAGTTAATCAATATAGTTAGTAGACTCATAGGCCTAAGACAATGTTAGCATAGGAGTTGTATTTTGTTCATAATTATAAGTAAGTAGTGTCAAAGAACTTGAAGGGCATATTCTCAAAGAGATATGATTATCATTAGCTAGTTATAATCCAAGAATATATAAAGTTAGTCATAAATAGTGTAAAGTGTTCATCTCAAACAATATCTTCCTTAATCATGGACGAAAACATATCATGAGTGGACTGTAAATTAAGAGCCAAATGTTCGCCATACAGTGGTAAGCTTAGATTCAAAATCTAAGGAGTGATAAGAAAGTTATGTCAATTTTAAAATATTTGAGTTAGTTTGGAAAAATGTCTAGCGTCAGTTCGTAATCTCGAACCCAACAACCCAAGCTTATTACAGCAATTAAATAATTTTGCGAAGGGGGTATGTGCGCTAAAATAAAGATCGTCAGCCAATCAAATAAGAGAAATCAACAAATTTTACAAGGATCGCAGACGAGAACGGCAGCAACATACGCCACCTCGAGGCACTTTTTGAATAACCTTTGATGTGTACAGATGGCAGCTCGACTTCGCCAGAAAACAGCTGTTTAACCTAGCTTGTGCATGTCATCGAAGTAAACAACAGTCAACCTAACCTAAATTTGTGCGATATAATAGCAACGTTACAATTGAAGCTGAACGAAGAATAAACAGTGCGAATATATGAATTGCTAAGTGTATAATCCCTAGCAATTCCAGGATTTACAGGGAGTAAAGTGATTTTTTATATTAATTAAGGAAGCTGAGAAATGACGATATTTATCGAACAACATTAATGCAATGTGTATAGACTAAGGTATAAAGGGCATTGCGCCCTATTAATTTCACTCAGCAACCATTTATAGAAATAATCCTCAATTCATTTTATATACTTAATAAATAAGAGGTCTGAAGACAATAATAGTTTGTTGTGTATAAACACTGAGTGTGTTATAATAACACACCTGAATGAAGTTATTAACGTTAAACCAAGATTAAACTAACGATAGTTAGTAAGAAATTTGAGGATTGTCAGCTGACGAAATTAATTAACGAAAGTTAACCAATGCAAATATAATTTATGTTTATTAACTTAGGAAGAGTCTACTACTATTTGAATATTTCATTATATTATTAATAAAAGCATGTTGTACCAAGCAACATAATATACTGATAATTAAACGATTACCTCTTTGAAGGAATCCAGTATGACAATTCAGATGATTCTTTAAGGAACACTGCATTGAGTTATTATTTTGTTACGTTCACATTTTATGTATTGTAAAGTTATTTTAACGTTCATTAAGTCATTCAACATTCATTGTCGATTGACAATTAAACCAGATAACCTATAATGCCGGAATCAGGCATGGTTATAATTTTATCTGTTATACATTAAGATGTAAGTGAATTGTAATCACTCTCCGACTACCTAATAATGGTAGAATACGTTTTTCTAGTTACTTTATTGGTATTCTGCAGGCTTAAAGAACCTACACATTAATCAAATCGTTAACCAACAAATATGTTAATCTAGTCTGATGTTTGTAGATCAGAACTGCCATCCCTGAGACAAATTTTTATAAAAAAATTTTCCAATGTAAAGTAAATTTTAACCTAGAATGGTTTATGATATTTTAACTAATTAAAGAGACGTTAACCAGAAATAAATTACAATTTTTATACAGCAAATTAGAGTCAGACGGTTTATTTCACTAGACTAGGTCATTACAGGATAGGTGAACGTCTCTCAATGGATGGCACGACAGACAGCGGCAATTTGAATTGCGATAATTAAATCTAAAATTAGATTGTCACATCAACACTGTGAAGTCAGCCAGACTCACTTCAAGTAAGTAGTTATTTCAAACAAAACTAAATGTACTTTCAGTGAGAGATCAACTTCACAGATTCACCTAGTCGACAGAAGAACGTCACACCTGGACGAACTTCAAAGAAAAATAAATTAAAATTCGAAACAAAGAGTTATTTTAATATTCATGTTTAATATGGTAACCAAATCACTTGTACGAATTAATAAATTAATTACCTTAATTATCCGCCGTGTGATTTCCAATGCTTCGTCTATGACGCGTTTCGGAGCATATACTCCATCATCAGATATAAAAATTAAAACAGTCACTCATACGAGATCGTTAAAAATTTAAAACGTCAAAATATGCATATGAACCGTACGCGGATTTGGGTGCGCACCCAAAAGCTAGTTCATGCTGCTACTGAGCGGTTGCTACCTTATCGTATCCCCAGCAAGCAGACTCAAGGCAGTATCGTACAATCGGTTGGATACAAAGTTCAGGTGGTCATTTAGCACGATATCGCGACTCATTGGGTTTGCATATGCACTGTAAATTTCAAATTCCTCCAAGGCATTCATGAAACGGCCCTTATTACACACATGTAACGGTATTAAATTGGAATTAAAATCTGTGTAATTATGATTGTGTGAAGTCAGGTGTCGGGCGTAATTTGATTTGATGTTGTCAATATTTCTTATTTTCTTGGGTAAATGTTCTCGAAATCGTTTAAGGAAACCTCTCCCAGTTTGTCCAATGTAGAAGCACTCGCAATCATTACATGTTAACTTATATATGCCAGTTTTTTCTTCTGGAGGCGTGTGTTTTTTCGGTTTGAGAATATCCAGTAACTTATTATTAGTCCTGAATGAAATAGTGACACTATTATTATTCAATATAGAACACAAAACCTTAGGCATAAAGCTAGTGTAATTAGTAGATATAAAAATTTTTTGCGTGTTGCTGTTTATTCGGGGTTTAAGCATTCTTTTTTCATGTTTTCTCAACAATTTGTCAATGGTTAAACTACTGTAACCATTGGCAACCGCGATATATTTTATGACATTTAGCTCATCACGGAAGTCATTATCATCCAAAGGAATCGTTAATAATCTATGAATGAAACTATTGTACGCTGCCATTTTATGTGAAAGAGGATGATGAGAGTCTGCGTGTATTGTGGTGTCAGTGGTAGTCGGTTTCCTATAAATGTTGAACTTTAGTTTATTCATCTGTCGAGTGATGGTTAAATCTAGAAAGTTTATCTTGTTATCAACCTCTGTTTCAAGAGTAAACTGGATGTTTCTATTTATTTTATTTAGACAGTTTTTAAATAATTCGATTTGTCTTATAGTACCATCAAAGATTAAAAACGTATCGTCTACATAACGTGCATAAAATATTATTTTATTTGCATATATATTATTGTTCAACAAGTGAGTATTCTCATAATAATTTAAATAAATATCGGCCAGTAGGCCGGAAAGGGGTGAGCCCATTGCTAGGCCATCATTTTGAATGTAAAAAGAACCATTAAAAGTGAAATAGTTTTGTTTCAAAATAACCTCGAGTAAATTAATTAACTCATTTATTGTCTGTGTGTTCATGCAACTATTGTCAGATAAATTGTTTCTCAAGATCTGTAATGTATCTACGATTGGGATGTTCGTGTATAAATAAGTTATGTCGAACGACGCCAATTTGTGGTTAGGTTGCAGTTCAACAGATTTAATATCATTAATAAAATCATTGTTGTTCTTAATACCATGATTATTACGTAATTGTAAATTATCTTTTATCAACCGAACTAGTGCTTTTGCAGTTTTGAAGCCAGGAGCAGTGGTAAAGTTCACGAGCGGTCTGATAGGTATGTTTTGTTTATGAATTTTAGGTAGTCCTGTGAATATCGGGGCTTTAGCATTGATGGGCTTTAAGTAACGTCGTGTGTTTTCATTGAATAAATTGGTACATTTATTAATACAATTGTTAAGTTCCCTGACGTACAAATCAGTGGGGTCAGAGTTTAATATATTAATGTTATTGTTAGAAATAAAATCATGAACTTTATGACTGTATGAATCAGTGTCCATGATGACTAGCGTATTTCCTTTATCTGCCTTAACGATAAGGGCATTGTTATCGATTAATTTTGTTTTCATGCGTTTTAAGGTTTTATATTCACTAGAGTACCTAGACTGACCACGTGAAACAAGAGGTAGACTATTGTTTAATTTAATGGCTCTATTGAATTTATTATTTATAAGTACGCGTGCTTCATTTTGTAAGTGTGGGTCTGGAATAGATTTGACGGCTGCCTCCGCTTCAACGACTTCATAAATAAGTTTGTTTTTACCGATAGGTGGGAGATTATAATTTATCCCTTTATTTAAAAGCTTCGTTTCGTTATCATCAAAGACTGTTGTAGTTAAGTTCATGACTCTAGGGTAAAATGTGTGTTTACAAACAATGGCAGACTCTTGGCGATGTTTTTGTTCTAGCATATGAAGTTTGCGTGATTGACTAAAATGTGTACGACGTACAATATCATATATGTATCTGTGTACGGAATCTAAAACTTTATCGATTAAGGCAGGATGAATATTGTTAAGAATCTGCAAATGCAGTTTAAGCAAACGAGTGTTGAGGAGAGATTTTTTAATGTATAAAGCTTTAATTTCTTCCTTGACGCGAAATCGTTCAGCGTATTGTTGTGTTAGTTTCGCGGCCTTGGAGGAGCAATTAATTTTCACAGTAGCATACTTAGGAGTTATGTTCTTTTGTAAACAAATTTTATTGAACTTGATATGCAAGTTAGTTTTTAATAACTGAATTTTGACATTTTGGAATTTAAATACCATGCTTGCTTGGCTAGGCTCTAATTTAATATTCATGTTTAATATGGTAACCAAATCACTTGTACGAATTAATAAATTAATTACCTTAATTATCCGCCGTGTGATTTCCTATGCTTCGTCTATGACGCGTTTCGGAGCATATACTCCATCATCAGATATAAAAATTAAAACAGTCACTCATACGAGATCGTTAAAAATTTAAAACGTCAAAATATGCATATGAACCGTACGCGGATTTGGGTGCGCACCCAAAAGCTAGTTCATGCTGCTACTGAGCGGTTGCTACCTTATCGTATCCCCAGCAAGCAGACTCAAGGCAGTATCGTACAATCGGTTGGATACAAAGTTCAGGTGGTCATTTAGCACGATATCGCGACTCATTGGGTTTGCATATGCACTGTAAATTTCAAATTCCTCCAAGGCATTCATGAAACGGCCCTTATTACACACATGTAACGGTATTAAATTGGAATTAAAATCTGTGTAATTATGATTGTGTGAAGTCAGGTGTCGGGCGTAATTTGATTTGATGTTGTCAATATTTCTTATTTTCTTGGGTAAATGTTCTCGAAATCGTTTAAGGAAACCTCTCCCAGTTTGTCCAATGTAGAAGCACTCGCAATCATTACATGTTAACTTATATATGCCAGTTTTTTCTTCTGGAGGCGTGTGTTTTTTCGGTTTGAGAATATCCAGTAACTTATTATTAGTCCTGAATGAAATAGTGACACTATTATTATTCAATATAGAACACAAAACCTTAGGCATAAAGCTAGTGTAATTAGTAGATATAAAAATTTTTTGCGTGTTGCTGTTTATTCGGGGTTTAAGCATTCTTTTTTCATGTTTTCTCAACAATTTGTCAATGGTTAAACTACTGTAACCATTGGCAACCGCGATATATTTTATGACATTTAGCTCATCACGGAAGTCATTATCATCCAAAGGAATCGTTAATAATCTATGAATGAAACTATTGTACGCTGCCATTTTATGTGAAAGAGGATGATGAGAGTCTGCGTGTATTGTGGTGTCAGTGGTAGTCGGTTTCCTATAAATGTTGAACTTTAGTTTATTCATCTGTCGAGTGATGGTTAAATCTAGAAAGTTTATCTTGTTATCAACCTCTGTTTCAAGAGTAAACTGGATGTTTCTATTTATTTTATTTAGACAGTTTTTAAATAATTCGATTTGTCTTATAGTACCATCAAAGATTAAAAACGTATCGTCTACATAACGTGCATAAAATATTATTTTATTTGCATATATATTATTGTTCAACAAGTGAGTATTCTCATAATAATTTAAATAAATATCGGCCAGTAGGCCGGAAAGGGGTGAGCCCATTGCTAGGCCATCATTTTGAATGTAAAAAGAACCATTAAAAGTGAAATAGTTTTGTTTCAAAATAACCTCGAGTAAATTAATTAACTCATTTATTGTCTGTGTGTTCATGCAACTATTGTCAGATAAATTGTTTCTCAAGATCTGTAATGTATCTACGATTGGGATGTTCGTGTATAAATAAGTTATGTCGAACGACGCCAATTTGTGGTTAGGTTGCAGTTCAACAGATTTAATATCATTAATAAAATCATTGTTGTTCTTAATACCATGATTATTACGTAATTGTAAATTATCTTTTATCAACCGAACTAGTGCTTTTGCAGTTTTGAAGCCAGGAGCAGTGGTAAAGTTCACGAGCGGTCTGATAGGTATGTTTTGTTTATGAATTTTAGGTAGTCCTGTGAATATCGGGGCTTTAGCATTGATGGGCTTTAAGTAACGTCGTGTGTTTTCATTGAATAAATTGGTACATTTATTAATACAATTGTTAAGTTCCCTGACGTACAAATCAGTGGGGTCAGAGTTTAATATATTAATGTTATTGTTAGAAATAAAATCATGAACTTTATGACTGTATGAATCAGTGTCCATGATGACCACCTGAACTTTGTATCCAACCGATTGTACGATACTGCCTTGAGTCTGCTTGCTGGGGATACGATAAGGTAGCAACCGCTCAGTAGCAGCATGAACTTGAACGGGTGCGCACCCAAATCCGCGTACGGTTCATATGCATATTTTGACATTTTAAATTTTTAACGATCTCGTATGAGTGACTGTTTTAATTTTTATATCTGATGATGGAGTATATGCTCCGAAACGCGTCATAGACGAAGCATAGGAAATCACACGGCGGATAATTAAGGTAATTAATTTATTAATTCGTACAAGTGATTTGGTTACCATATTAAACATGAATATTAAATTAGAGCCTAGCCAAGCAAGCATGGTATTTAAATTCCAAAATGTCAAAATTCAGTTATTAAAAACTAACTTGCATATCAAGTTCAATAAAATTTGTTTACAAAAGAACATAACTCCTAAGTATGCTACTGTGAAAATTAATTGCTCCTCCAAGGCCGCGAAACTAACACAACAATACGCTGAACGATTTCGCGTCAAGGAAGAAATTAAAGCTTTATACATTAAAAAATCTCTCCTCAACACTCGTTTGCTTAAACTGCATTTGCAGATTCTTAACAATATTCATCCTGCCTTAATCGATAAAGTTTTAGATTCCGTACACAGATACATATATGATATTGTACGTCGTACACATTTTAGTCAATCACGCAAACTTCATATGCTAGAACAAAAACATCGCCAAGAGTCTGCCATTGTTTGTAAACACACATTTTACCCTAGAGTCATGAACTTAACTACAACAGTCTTTGATGATAACGAAACGAAGCTTTTAAATAAAGGGATAAATTATAATCTCCCACCTATCGGTAAAAACAAACTTATTTATGAAGTCGTTGAAGCGGAGGCAGCCGTCAAATCTATTCCAGACCCACACTTACAAAATGAAGCACGCGTACTTATAAATAATAAATTCAATAGAGCCATTAAATTAAACAATAGTCTACCTCTTGTTTCACGTGGTCAGTCTAGGTACTCTAGTGAATATAAAACCTTAAAACGCATGAAAACAAAATTAATCGATAACAATGCCCTTATCGTTAAGGCAGATAAAGGAAATACGCTAGTCATCATGGACACTGATTCATACAGTCATAAAGTTCATGATTTTATTTCTAACAATAACATTAATATATTAAACTCTGACCCCACTGATTTGTACGTCAGGGAACTTAACAATTGTATTAATAAATGTACCAATTTATTCAATGAAAACACACGACGTTACTTAAAGCCCATCAATGCTAAAGCCCCGATATTCACAGGACTACCTAAAATTCATAAACAAAACATACCTATCAGACCGCTCGTGAACTTTACCACTGCTCCTGGCTTCAAAACTGCAAAAGCACTAGTTCGGTTGATAAAAGATAATTTACAATTACGTAATAATCATGGTATTAAGAACAACAATGATTTTATTAATGATATTAAATCTGTTGAACTGCAACCTAACCACAAATTGGCGTCGTTCGACATAACTAATTTATACACGAACATCCCAATCGTAGATACATTACAGATCTTGAGAAACAATTTATCTGACAATAGTTGCATGAACACACAGACAATAAATGAGTTAATTAATTTACTCGAGGTTATTTTGAAACAAAACTATTTCACTTTTAATGGTTCTTTTTACATTCAAAATGATGGCCTAGCAATGGGCTCACCCCTTTCCGGCCTACTGGCCGATATTTATTTAAATTATTATGAGAATACTCACTTGTTGAACAATAATATATATGCAAATAAAATAATATTTTATGCACGTTATGTAGACGATACGTTTTTAATCTTTGATGGTACTATAAGACAAATCGAATTATTTAAAAACTGTCTAAATAAAATAAATAGAAACATCCAGTTTACTCTTGAAACAGAGGTTGATAACAAGATAAACTTTCTAGATTTAACCATCACTCGACAGATGAATAAACTAAAGTTCAACATTTATAGGAAACCGACTACCACTGACACCACAATACACGCAGACTCTCATCATCCTCTTTCACATAAAATGGCAGCGTACAATAGTTTCATTCATAGATTATTAACGATTCCTTTGGATGATAATGACTTCCGTGATGAGCTAAATGTCATAAAATATATCGCGGTTGCCAATGGTTACAGTAGTTTAACCATTGACAAATTGTTGAGAAAACATGAAAAAAGAATGCTTAAACCCCGAATAAACAGCAACACGCAAAAAATTTTTATATCTACTAATTACACTAGCTTTATGCCTAAGGTTTTGTGTTCTATATTGAATAATAATAGTGTCACTATTTCATTCAGGACTAATAATAAGTTACTGGATATTCTCAAACCGAAAAAACACACGCCTCCAGAAGAAAAAACTGGCATATATACGTTAACATGTAATGATTGCGAGTGCTTCTACATTGGACAAACTGGGAGAGGTTTCCTTAAACGATTTCGAGAACATTTACCCAAGAAAATAAGAAATATTGACAACATCAAATCAAATTACGCCCGACACCTGACTTCACACAATCATAATTACACAGATTTTAATTCCAATTTAATACCGTTACATGTGTGTAATAAGGGCCGTTTCATGAATGCCTTGGAGGAATTTGAAATTTACAGTGCATATGCAAACCCAATGAGTCGCGATATCGTGCTAAATGACCACCTGAACTTTGTATCCAACCGATTGTACGATACTGCCTTGAGTCTGCTTGCTGGGGATACGATAAGGTAGCAACCGCTCAGTAGCAGCATGAACTTGAACGGGTGCGCACCCAAATCCGCGTACGGTTCATATGCATATTTTGACGTTTTAAATTTTTAACGATCTCGTATGAGTGACTGTTTTAATTTTTATATCTGATGATGGAGTATATGCTCCGAAACGCGTCATAGACGAAGCATAGGAAATCACACGGCGGATAATTAAGGTAATTAATTTATTAAAGAGTTATTAAACATAAACTTTAAAATAAATAATTAAAAACAAAGTATGACCGGTATTCCGGCTTCTACAATATATGTAATTGTGTTTCTACTTTTCAAAAAAAGACCAGTTTTCATCAAGAGCGTAGCGTTTAGTTTATTAATACGTTTCTGGTTTGGAGTATGAAATGGATTGACCTGGGTCGCCTGTCGACTTTAGTGCAAAGGGAAGTCATACATAGAGTCTGAAAATAATTTATAACCTGTACAAGTTTATCAAATCGGAAGATAAGGAAACATAAAAAAGAAAGTTACAGGAACGGGTACCTCAGGCTTGCAGTGTATTGTTGTTAGAATTATTAAAGAAGCATCAGCGTATATGAGTGATATAAAATCTTTCAGCATTCGCCATAAAAAATGTTCAACAAACAAAATAAAGACTAATTTAGATGATTTTGACAAGTGTCCTATTCGACTAATTACAATTCACAAATGTCAATCTATAGAATGAGAAACACCAACACTCAGAGTAATTAAACAATTTTAAAGAACAAATTAATTATAATGGTAGATCTCTAGTCTGAGCCACATTATTCGTCAAATGAGATTTCGATGGAAACATAAATGGATGCCAGTGCAATGTTGAACAAATATTACTATGATTTTTCCTGAGTCGTAACATGCACACAAAGTATGACATACTCCAAAATACGGTATATAATGTTTGTTAAAGTCTTGGCTCAACTAGGAGACTTTAAACATTTTATAACTTGGTATGTGGTTAAACTTTGTACTTGTTTAAATTTTGTACTTAGAATATCTCCAATGCGGCACGTGCAGTGACGTCATTCTCCCCCGCCGAGCTGCTGCCGGCTTGTATTGCAAGCCTGCAACAGTCCGGCGAGTTAGTTAATTGTAAACCTCCGAACGGGCAACTAGCCTTCAGTTCGCCAGCTGCGGCTACATAATCATGTTCAATTCGTAACATTACACTTCAAATTTTTAGCATGATTATCATGCGCTAATACTTGGGCTATTTCTGCCTCAATCCATCTTCATGATTTTCAATATTTAATTCGACTTTATTTTCCACGGCAATGTTGCCACGCTAAACTGCACATGCCATGCAATCACTTTCTGGAAACATTTAATAAACAATTAACTCAAAGAATATATACAGTCCACTTCTTTATTTCATTTCATACCAGCCAACTAATCACCTAACGTTGTAAGACCAACTCAAGATAATTCGAGAGCGTCGAAGACGTAACATTTTTGGACCATCAGGGCCGGATCCGGATCGTGATTCGGATTGGGATTCTAATCTATATTTCATTTAATGGGCCCAAACAACTTTTGGTTCAAGCCCGAATATTCTTAAACTTAAGATTGCTGGCTGTTGCATACATTCACTGTTTTCAAAAACAAAACCTTCATACTTGACATTACAAGATTCTGCAGAGCATCATCTCGGAGACAGCAAGACATTACAAGTCATCATCATTTGTCGTACAGCAACGAAAATTTAGAACTTCAAGCTTAAACGGAGAGCTACAGCTTCAAGCGTTACCCGACCAGCAGAAACAAGAGTTGCGCCAACATCTAAGGCCTGCCGAACAGGATCGCCAAGGAAACAACAGGCAACGGAGCCATCTTGTGCATGCCGAGGACTCACAATCCATGTGACTATGAACTTGCATTTCTTATAGTTTTTTCATTTATAATTTTATGTACAGCAAAGTCAGTAATATTTAGCACATCTATTTAATGGCATTTGATATAAAATCATTAATAATTTTTACATAAATAGAAATTAGTGTCAAGTGGCCATAGACTTGTATTTTTACCTAAATTTTCATTTACACAACTTTACAATAATTTAGTCAGAAACTTAAGTAATGTGATGAAGCTACAAGTATATTTTCGCTTTGAATGAGTCATGTTTTCAATAATTTCCATATAACTATATTTTAATGAAAATAAGTACCTATTATAATAAGTAATAGATTAAGTTGTATACCGATCACTGGCTCCCACATTATATCAGTATTTAGTAAAGTATTCAAATTGTTCACCTGTTCTATATTTATCTATCTTTTTCGAATCACAGTTTGCATTTCAGTCATGGCTGATGTGAAAGCGTTAATTAAGAAACGTGGCACTATTAAGGCCTCTATATCCCGTGTAAATACCTTCGCTGACAATTTCGATCTTGACATAAATGATCACCATGCCTTAAAAATTAAACTCCGCCACTTGATGGAGTTGTCCGCGAAGTATGATGAAATTCAGACCCAAATTAAGGCTGATGATTCTGATTTCACATCAGTAAGTGACAGGGTTCAGACAGAGGATGATCTCTGTACTATTGAGTGCAAGCTGCACAATTTATTAGAACAAGTAGAAGAGGTGAACAAAAAACCATTGATTCAAGCGGAAGTCACACCAATTAAAACCTCACCTATACAGTTAGAGCCAATTAAATTGCCCTGCTTCTCAGGCAACATTAGTGATTGGCAGCATTATTATAATATGTTTTTGGAGTTGGTACACGTCAGAACTGACCTGACGGACATTCAGAAATTACACTATTTACACTCTTCATTAAGAGAAGAGGTGTTAAATGTAATAAAATCTCTCCTAATCACCCATGACAATTATGCAGTAGCCATTGATCTATTGAGGGCCAGGTATGATAGCAAGTTAGTTGTCTCAGCTTATCATATAGGGAATGTCTTGAGCATGAAGTCCATTCAGTAAGAGTCCATGGTTGGCATTTCAAAATTTATTGACAAAATCACCTCAAATATAAATGCTTTAAGTTCATTAAGTTTACCAGTAAATACCTTTGAAATCATTTTCGTTCAATATTTAACGCAGAAACTTGACAACCAGACATGCCGACTATGGAAGGAAAGCCTTTCCGACGGGCGATTCCCTAATTTCAACAATTTTATCAAATTTTTAAATGGTAGAAGGCAATTAATACTAAACGTCGGCACCTCAGCCAGTTCAGTAAATAGAATACAAGTTAGCGATAAGACTCCCTATCACAAAACTATTAAACCCGTTGATCTCACTAGGTCAACATTCCATTCTCATATCAGCAATAACATTTGTCAGCTGTGTCGAGGTAAACATCGACCCACAGAGTGCCCACAATTCGTGGCTATATCTCCCTTCGAGCGAAAAAATATTTTAATCAAACACAAACTTTGCTTAAATTGCATGCGTCCAGGCCATGACCCCTCACACTGTCCTTCCAAATTTGCTTGTAGGACATGTGCTAAACGCCACCATATAATGATCCACATATCGGGCAGTAACGCTACAAGTAGGTACAATCAATTTTCACTGAAACTGCAAACAAACAAATCCATTCTATTATCCACTACTGTCTGCATGACAACTGACCATGCCGGTAGGAAGCACCCAGTAAGGATTTTATTGGACTCAGGATCGCAAGCAAACTTCTGTACCATGAGCTTCCCACGACGCATGGGTCTAAAATTAACTAAGTCTCAATTACCCATCACTGGTATAAACAATTCCTTATGTCAAGCTGACTTTAGTACTAGGGTAAGGCTGCGCTCTCGTTACAGGGATTTTAATTTGAACGTGCATTGCGCTGTGCTTCCCAGTTGTAACGTTATGTCCCTGTTGTTTCGGGCACAATTTGTAACGTTAATTACATTTAATACAAATAGAAATACATAAAATTATTTTATCACCTACCTTCTGTTTTCTACCAGGATCCGGCACACGAACTTTAAGATGCAAGTGCGATTATCAGGTTACACAACAAACGTACGCTACACTCATTTGTTTGATGGAATGAAAAAATTTTATTATCTAATTATTTAATTATTTCCTTTTAAATAGAATTTCAATTAGAACTCAACTTTCTCTCCTTTTAAGACAGATACAACATGCACATTTATTTAAACATTTTTCTTATTCTAATATAGTTGTAATTAATCAAGGCGAACCCAGCTTGCCACACTCTCACATTCAGACCTTTAAAACCCCCTTTTTAGAGAACATAAGAATAGGGTTACTTTCCTAAACAGCGTCACTGTCGACCACATGGCGCATCCTGTAAATTACTTGCACTATGTCCAAACTGTTATTAGTTCATTTTTTACTCCGAACTCACTTGCTTTTATGGCGTTAAATGGCCACCTCACTTTTTTTTTTAAAACTGCTTCACAACTCCGATACAATCTCGATTAGTCGGCCGACTTGATGGAACAAAATTCTGCCCGGGTATAAAGTTTTAGGCGACCGCGCGCTATTGTTTGTACACTTTTAATATTTATTATGCTTTAAAAGATAGGCCGACTCTGTATAACGACCTATCTTGCACCCGAGGCCACTGTTTTTAAATGCACAAACTTTATGCTGCTTCCTGCTGCTGGCTAAGGTTACAACTGGTGACAGACTGCAGACTGTGTTTCACAAAAAGCCTGCTGCTGGGGTGGTTACGCAATACATCTGTGCACTTGTTTAGGCTAACAATGTGCATTACTGTACTGGGGGCTCCTCACAGGTGAAGTCTGGCAATTTGAAACGTGATTGAATGGATAATTTGAATTAATATAAAATTAAACTGGGGTGGCTCACATATATGAAGTGAATTGTACAATTTTACTTAGATCAGAGCCAAAATTAATAAAAAATAAAAAACCTTCTAATTCGCCCCATTACAATACCCCCCCCCCCCAATGAGAAATCTTCTGTAGAAACAGAAGAAGTCTCATTGCTAAAACCCCTAAGAAGACCGGTGAGGATTTGGTGCCAACAACCCCCCTTTTATTCTTATACCTCATGGGTAAACAACCCCCCTGGCTCGGCGACTATGGACGCATCTGAACGAGATCACTGGACTTCTCTGTGCGAGATCCCAACACCGAAAAATCGAACAGACACGCACCACAGCGGACCTCACCTTCTAACATGTTTCCCCAAAAAATCCAAATCCCTGGCTTATATCATGCCAGATCCTCAACCGATATGTTCCCCCTTACATGCCAACTGGGTCGCCTTTGGCAAATACTGGGCGCATACATACACCTATAATATTTTCTAAACAAACTCATCCTTTAGAATTTAAGTTCAAAATCAGATTGTATCAAAACAAAACAAAATCTCTTATCTAAATGGATTAAATCTCTTTGTTGTTATTACTGAAAAAAAAACAAATAAATTGAATATTTAATTAAAACATGAACTGCCTTATCTTAACATTTGATTATACCTATATCCTAAACAATATAATTCAATAACGCTTTTAATACGCATAAACAATAATACAATCAGAATTAATACAAACATCAATTTGATGGCAGGCACCAAAAACATTTTTTTTTTCTACCCCCCTTTTAATCCCTTAACCCCTGATACCCGTTACATTCTACTGTGTGCAGCACTAGACTTCTTGGCCCTCGCAGACCTCAATCTAGCCGTAATCACATCTCCCTCATGACCTGTAACTAGGTCACCGCCCATCCACACTCACTATTACCCCCCCCTAGACTGTAGCATCTAGTTGCTTTCACAAGGACTGATGCGGAAGGGGTGGACATTTTTTTCTTTTATTCCACTCCCATCCTTGCTTCGGCGTTACAATAAAATTCGGTATTGCACCTACTAGTTTTTAATTATACACCCCTAATGGACTACCACCCCTATCTGGGTGAAAATAGCCCTGTTCCAAAATTAGGTAGATTCCCCAAAAAATAACCTCCCTACTAAATCTAACAAACCACCGGGTTAACAAAATAAAACAAACCACAAGCCGGTTATATCAAGTAAAATTTATGATTTGCCACAATTAACTATTTTCACGGTCATGATCCGGTGGGGTCATGGCCGCACTTAGGTGGGGAATCTACAGTTACACATAAAACCTAGACTGACATTAATAAAAATTTATATAAACAGTAATATACACTTCCAAGTTTCCCAAACATTTTTGGATAGCATTCACACAAAATTTCCTTCAGGTTCCAGTTTAAGTACAGTACATATTTCATTTATTTAACAATTACATTTGAAATTTGAGTCAAAATGAATTTAAATTTATTATTAGAATCATCTTTTCAATTAATTTCATTATCAAAATAATTGAATTATATTTAATTTCTGAAACTCTAAGTTACAATAATTACCTCATTATTATTTTATTTGTTCAAAGCAAAATATTAATGGTATTACAATAAAAAGCCACCTCCATTTCAACACATCTTACATTTCTTTTGTTTCATAATAGGATTTACTCATCAGAATACTGATTCATCAGGCTACAACAGTTATCAACTTCAACACCTGGCTATGCACATTAGTCAAAACATTCAACACACCTGTTTACATAAACAGTCATCTGCCAGACTGGTGTTATAAACACTCTCAGTTTCAACATTCATAATTACATCATACTAACACCTGTACTTCACTTCTCAATTTTTATAAATCTTTTAGATAACATATTTATCAATGTCTATTTCTTACAGTTCAACCAAATATAATTCTAATTCACCTTTCAGTTATTATTACTTTTTAATTACAATTTCTATTTAATACCATTATCTCAATTCATTTTTATTATTGAATCCAAATCTTTTCACATCTGTAAACATTTTATTTTATCTAATTAATATTGGAAGCTTTATACTTACAGTACATTATTCATCTACTAGCACAAACACAAACTACACACACCAATATCTCCACGTAACCTCTGAAACATTTAACAACAATGTTATTTCATACCAAAAAATTTAACACTTATTTATTAATTAATATCAAATCTCATAAAACAATTTAAATCCATTAGAAAATTCAACCATATAACACTTAAGTCAATCAAAATATTTAAAACATCTCAGATTATTTTAATTAAATCAATTATTGAAAATACAACCTTTTAATTACTTTCACCCATTGCAATAGCTACAACTCATTCATTATCTTCTTCCAAATTATTTTTGTTATTTATTTAAGCTGCAAAATATTAATATTATTATTATCATCATCACAACAATTTCTACTACATACATACATTGTTTATCTAACATTTTACAACACACACAAATGAATTTACTAAACATTTATTTACAAATCGTCATCATTAATTATTCAGTTATATCACACCTCAGTGTCAAAAATCAGCTAGGTCATTACCATATATTAACATATTTAAAATTGTTCATTTATGAATTTCAGCCTCCATCGTCAAAAATTAGTCGGGGTTTCACATAACAATTTTCAATTTTGTTTGCATTCCACATACGGTTATCTTGTGTATAGTAACCATAAAATTTCAGTTTATTCATTTTACCATAATAATCATATACCAAGTCAGCATTATTTATTTCTGTCCAGTCTCCATTAGTAAGTATATTCAATATCAAGTCAGTTATTTTTTCATCATAAAGTAAATTATTATTATTTAAACATGTATCATCAAAACAATTCTCACTCTCTATTTTAACAGGTAAGTACTTCAAATCATTTAACATCTCTTTCAATTCATTATAATCTCTCTTTAGTTTATATAATTCTGTTTCTTTATCAACACACAACTCTCCATCTAAATCTTTCTCATCATAACACCATATCACACTTTTAACCCCATTCCACACAGAGGGTACTAATTTATACAAAAAAGGGATATAACTCAAATCTTCCATTAAATAGGGTCTCTTGCCCTCCAATAATAACATTTTTGAACACCTTGGTTCATCACAAATAAGGGGAAAATTTACCCTCTGCCCTCCATATTCATCTACTCTTTCTTTCCATTCTTTTTCTAATTCATCAACACTAATTACTACCTCGTTACAACATATAACGCTCTCTCTCTCACTCACTATTTCACTATCTACTTTCAACGTATCACTTTCTGATACCACCCTTTCAATCACATTACCACTTTCAATATCATTGTTAACATTTGCTACCTTACTCTCTAATACCACATTTTTAATTATATTCTCATTTTCGACATTATTGTCATCGTTTGTAAATTTTTTATTATCATTATTATTTTTACTTTTACTCTGTTCTCCTACTGACTCTACTATTCTCTCGATATCTTGTTTCAATTCATTACAACTATTTTCGCATTTCATTTTTACCTCATCAATGTCAAATTTAAGTACCTCAAATTTACAATTAAATTCACTTTTAATTTCGGTCTTAATTTCATTCAAAACGATTATTTAATTCGTTAAATTTGTTATTCTGTACATCTAATTTGCTGTCAAAACTATTCTTTTGTTCATTGAATTTGATATTAATATCCCCTCTAAGTTCACTAAAATTACTATACATCATATTATACAATCGTGTTAGCATATTGTCCTCATCGGATTTCTTATTTTGGTTGACTGAAATAGGTGTCGATTGATGTTCGACATCTGTCATTATTTTTGATTCAGTTATTTCTACATTACTGTCAGTGAAGCTGACTTCTTCATTATTTATACTCTCGTTATTATCTGCCATACCTATAAGTTTATTAATCTGGATTTTCTTACTTAAAATATCTACCACTTCACTCTTAACCTCTGTACATTGATGTACTACTTTGTATGTGCCGCGTAATTTTTACGTAGCTACTTGACCCTCAAATCAAACTTGCATCTATCGTAGGTGTGGAATTTTCATTATTCAAATTCGAGTTCCTGTCGTAGCGCCATTTGTAACGTTATGTCCCTGTTGTTTCGGGCGCAATTTGTAACGTTAATTACATTTAATACAAATAGAAATACATAAAATTATTTTATCACCTACCTTCTGTTTTCTACCAAGTCCGGCACACGAACTTTAAGATGCAAGTGCGATTATCAGGTTACACAACAAACGTACGCTACACTCATTTGTTTGATGGAATGAAAAAATTTTATTATCTAATTATTTAATTATTTCCTTTTAAATAGAATTTCAATTAGAACTCAACTTTCTCTCCTTTTAAGACAGATACAACATGCACATTTATTTAAACATTTTTCTTATTCTAATATAGTTGTAATTAGTCAAGGCGAACCCAGCTTGCCACACTCTCACATTCAGACCTTTAAAACCCCCTTTTTAGAGAACATAAGAATAGGGTTACTTTCCTAAACAGCGTCACTGTCGACCACATGGCGCATCCTGTAAATTACTTGCACTATGTCCAAACTGTTATTAGTTCATTTTTTACTCCGAACTCACTTGCTTTTATGGCGTTAAATGGCCACCTCACTTTTTTTTTTTTAACTGCTTCACAACTCCGATACAATCTCGATTAGTCGGCCGACTTGATGGAACAAAATTCTGCCTGGGTATAAAGTTTTAGGCGACCGCGCGCTATTGTTTGTACACTTTTAATATTTATTATGCTTTAAAAGATAGGCCGACTCTGTATAACGACGTATCTTGCACCCGAGGCCACTGTTTTTAAATGCACAAACTTTATGCTGCTTCCTGCTGCTGGCTAAGGTTACAACTGGTGACAGACTGCAGACTGTGTTTCACAAAAAGCCTGCTGCTGGGGTGGTTACGCAATACGTCTGTGCAATTGTTTAGGCTAACAATGTGCATTACTGTACTGGGGGCTCCTCACAGGTGAAGTCTGGCAATTTGAAACGTGATTGAATGGATAATTTGAATTAATATAAAATTAAACTGGGGTGGCTCACATATATGAAGTGAATTGTACAATTTTACTCAGATCAGAGCCAAAATTAATAAAAAATAAAAAACCTTCTAATTCGCCCCATTACACAGTATCACGAATAATCTTCCGGCAGAATCTTTTGATATCTCATCCCTAAATATACCAAAGGGCATATTCTTAGCTGACCCGCAACTGAACTTTTCTTCACAAATCGATGTATTACTTGGTGCCCAGTAGTATTTACAATTGATTGAACCTGTCAAATTCGTTCGCAGCCCACACTTCCCCATAATACAGGAGACAAAATTGGGATTCATCCTCGCGGGTAACCTGCCCTTTAATGTCGACATGACAAAACCTGTCTCGTCATTCATAGCATGCGAAGATAATAATGCCATTTCATCGCAATTGAAAGACTTCTGGCAATTGGAGGACGTTGCTGCTCGTGCTCACTCCGTTTAGGAATCAGAATGCGAAAGTCATTTTGTCGCTAACACTTACCGAAATAATAATGTCTTGTTGATACATCCTCTTCATTCACTTTTTTTTGTAAACCAGTTCTACAAAGGCCAGACGGGAAGATCTTTTTCCTCAAGATACTCTGAACATTTAAAAGCCCTCACCACAAACTACATACACCTCACATTCACCACACATTTACAAAATGAAAACCATGGTTACACAAACATAGAACACAACATGGAAATACTACACTACTTACCTAAAAGTAGAAAAGTAAACACAGCAGAACAATATGAAATATACAGACATCACACACTACAACCTAACAACATTGTGACAGTACAATAATCTCGATGTCAGAATTGTGGTATGAATGGTAACAAATTATCGGATTTTATTGTATCACCCACACACATACATGGAGAGAACAATTTCCTTTGTGAAGAGACAACTACGCATATTCTAATAGATCACAACGATTCCAAGGTCAGGAGCAGACGTGCAGAGACGAACGTACAAAATGGCCATCCAAGTGGAAACAGATTGTATGGGCACTCTCATTGGTCCAGAAGACGGGACGTCATTAAAATCAGTGATGACCTAACAAACAATGACATGACAACAGGGCGTGAGCCAATTTTGAACAAAAGACAATGACGTGGATGCGCTAACACATACACAAAATATGTGCTTTGCATCTTCCCAGTCCTTTACAACTCATCAAGATGTCTACACGCTAAATTGTGGCTGGCACAGTTTTGCCACTAAAAAGTGTTTATTAACTAAAATAAAATGTAATTAACAGTACAAGTAATGTAGCATAGTTAACTACTACCTAAGATGTTTAATTAAATTCAGTGTAACAAAGGAACAAAACGAGATTATGAGAGACGCCGAACACCTGGCCAATACGGAGAACATCGGAAGGGCGACCGCAACTACTAATCAGGAAAGTGCAAATTAATTAACTGTTATTCTTTGGTGAAAATGAGCTCTAAATTATAAATCCAAAATTTACAAAAGGTACCGATCATATAACATGGGGGTAAAGAGAGTGTGTGTGTGCGTAAGAATATGTCTGTACTTATAAATTATTAATCAGCAAATTGAGGCATTGGTTTCTGTCATTTTATAAAAGAGAAATAATAACGAGAGAACTGCAGTCTCTTGGAGAGGTATGGTAATAAACCATGCACACAATCAAATAATGAAATTAGTGTACTCAGTATTAATAGAGGAGTAGAAATCTAGGTAGAAGCTAGTGATGAGGAGTAGAAGCTAGTGATGGTAAGACGCCATCTTTGTTGTATTGTAATAAGTAACTAAGAAAAGATATGATATTAAATCCATCAGATGTCCACACTAAAGTTATTCAAATCATTGTTTCGTATACCTCTATTGTTTCTAAATCTCGCTGAGACGAAACCCTGGACCCTAGAGAAGAAATTCAATTGGAATATAAACCATGTACTAAAACTGAGAAAGTTATGGTAAGTAGATGTGTTTTATTATATGTTATTACCATAAAATATAAGAATAAAATATATAAAACTGAGTAAGATCACAATTTGCGCCCAGAACAGTGATTTTATTGAGTACCACAACATACTAAACAACACAACACACTAAATGACCAATTACACTATAGATCACATATACTTTTTGATACACTTGTTCAAACACACACTTTGAATCCCAGCGCCAATTCCCTCCCACCAGCAACCCCCACCACACACACCTACAACCCATACCGGTTACTTTGTACTGACACTCTGTATTTCAAATCCCACTGAGGAAGATGGACACCACGTCGAAACGTTTGGGACATAAATCCAAAAGTAAGTGTTCACTAGTGAAAGTTTGAGTATATATATTGTAACATGACCAGGTGTTACATAACCTAGACATATGCCCTTAGATTTAATAAATACATGACGGTAATGTAAGTAGATAATATAATGATAAGAGTAGCAAAGAAGAGAGGAACCATGGAAGAAGAAAGAAGAAGAAGTGCCACAAGAAGCAGTAAAGCTAAACACTGCTTGACACTACAACCCATACTATAACTGACACAAACTAATGGACAAATTAAATTCACTTTAAGCTGTCAAGCGAGTCAGTGAATAACTTAAATGGAATTTGACATGTTAATAAAAACAATTAAATAAGAATCCGAATAATGTGATACCAGCATCAGCATTTGGCTGAGAATAAATCAACTATGACTAGTAACTATTAATGCCAAGGACTAAGATTAGCTATGGCCACAATATAAGATTGAAGCTGTATTACAGTCTCAAATGTGCTTATGATAAGTAAAAATATTTGTAAGAGGGAACCTTATATAAGTAAGCTACCTCATCAAGGTACCGAAATGTAAACTAATAAACATTATTAAGGCATAAATCCGATGCAAACTGTATGCCTCAGCAATGCCTAAAACAAACAATCATCAATAAGGTGATTAGTAGAAAGTACTATGAGTGTAAATCACGTACACTGAACAATCTTTATACCCAAACATAGCGATAAGCATTGTTAATATGTTAGACAAGTAGTAGTTCAATTATTAATTAATAGCATGGAGCAAAATAATGTGAAACAAAATGTCATAGGGAGTAAGTATAGTTCATAGCAATGTATAAGTTAAGGTTTAATCATAATATTCACTAAATAAGTATAAAGACGGATATATTAGTGTTCCAACATAGACGTTTAAGTGAAAAATGCGATGTGGAACACAAACAATGTATTGATAAGAGAAGTCATCGCCGGCTTTGTTAGCAGACGACAGCGCGAAGCCATATACCTGAACATTGTTTATTAAAAAATGTCAGTGAAAGTGGAAATAAACCAGTGTCAAACTATATCAAATTGAAGAGGAAAAAATATCCTTTAATTTGATAGCGATACGACCCCGATCGCAACTATAATAAGCGCGTGACATGCGTTAGCATTATTTGTAAATAAAAAGTAAAAAATCTGTTTATCAACACTAACAACAACAACGGCTGTCAATCATTCTGGCGAAAAGTCGGTTAAAAACCGTTAGTGACAGTTGGAAAGACAATACGTCACTTTCGTAACGCCTGGCTAAGCCAATCAGAAAATAGCTTACTAAATAAAACAATTGCCTAGGACCTATCAAAACAGAGGGTATATAAAGAAACGCGGCTAATTACCATTAGACACTTTTAACGATCATCCAGAGCGGAAGGTACGCTCGTCTCATCAAAATTTTGTTAACTGATAGCTTCATTGTAATAGTGCGTCAATTGAATTATTTCGGCAACAACAAAAAGTAACTACAAGATACTCTACATAAAATCAGTGCATCGAAGTGAAGTATTATTTTATTTAGTGCGGGAACATATCGAACAGGAGAAAATAATTAAATAGTATCATATAAGGTCCTTTTTAGTCAGAAGCGGACCAATATTCTCTGTTCAAGTGCGTGTGTAGTGAATAACAATGGTCATTACAATCCGACCATTGAAGTGTTTAATTGAATTTTAATCGAAAGATTAAAACACAGAGGTAACTGTGCGACAATTTATTCCATTACACTGAGTGCACTAACCTATACGTTTTGTAAACAAAATCTGTACTGACGCATAACACGAAAACATTTTCTGTATCACACCATGTCTGAATTTATTTAATGGATTTGTCAATCCTGTATAAGAATGATGTTAGTCTTAAGTGATCTCACTATATAACTTTGTGAATAATTAAGCAAGCGTGACGAACGCCTAACCTATAAAATAGGTTCGATTTTATATTAGTAAACTAAAAGGCAGTACTAGTCGATATTGTATTATAAAATAATTAGCTATTGTGTAGGCATGAGCATTCTTTCTTGTGTTTCAAAGAACTTACGCCCGAGATATAAATAATATTAATGTTTAAAGTAAAGTTTATCTGGACTTAACCAGAATTATTGTTTATGCTCTGAGCCAGTCATATAGGGTATGTAACAAAATATTTGCAATTGTATATCAATGTATTCTCTTAACTATGTTTGTTTGAATTCATTATCAAGGGTACAAATAAAACCCAGTTATTAGCAGCATAACTCGACTTGATTTATTTCTAAAAAATAGATAAATAATTCATTCAGAATAATCAAAACAACTTTTAGTTGCAATCATATATTGTTGAACTGAATTGCCATAAGGGCAATAAACACAATTTCAGTTTTTTTTAAATTATTATTTGATTCTATTAATGGGTTTTCCACAGGATTTTCCCGAAATAAACCTGTGAGGCACCCATTATAAAACAAGGTAACCTAACCTTGTAGATAAAGTAAGCTGGTTTTGTAAACCGTCTTGGCAGCTTAATGATTTATTGAAATAGTAAACTTCTGAACTTCCAGAATCACGAACAGGTACGTGGAAGTGTATTTTATTAATTTTATTGTCCAGACGTTACTAGACTTTACGTACTTAGACAACTGTCCACCAGGAGGAGGAGTTTCGCTGCTAGTATCAACACGACGGTCACCGTCATCAAACGACCAGCTAGTATACTTTATTTTTAAATTTAAGCAACGTTATTGTTCAAATAATATCAAGGCAATTATTTTATTTTTTATCGAAAGGAGTTCTTTTCAGACACTTATAATTTTTGCGATTGTAAACACACTTTTAATAACTTCAAATACTACATTTTAATTATTTTAGAAAATTAGTAACTTTCAATTTTCAACTACTACAACATTCAAATATTTTACAACTTAGTTTTAATAAATTTATAAACATAAACATAAATTAAACTTAAAGAATAAATATAATAATCGTAGTTAGTTACAATATAAATAATACATTTAATATTTATAATTAAATTTACCTCAAGATGTTATTTTTATCCTTTATTGGAACATGTTTCGGGTACTATCTTGTACCCATCCTCAGCCTTCCGGTTGTTTTGTCTGGTGAAGTACATATGTTTTGTTGGTTGACTGTTATTATTGTGGCTTCCTGTTGGCTTCTGGTATTTCTGCGCCTGTCTCTTATTGGCTCAGTTGGTTTCCAAGGTTCTAAACGCGGTAAGCTACAAATTCGACGACTTATATTTTTACTCCGACTCAATGATCGCCTTATACTGGATTCACCAGCAGTCTTCCAGATGGAAGGTATTTGTCACCAACCACGTTGAGGAGATACAACGACTCACTGCAAAGGGTACCTGGCATCATGTCTCTTCACATGACAACCCTGCTGACATTCTATCGCGCGGTTGTCTGCCTCGTTTTTTACACGGTCACCCACAATGGTGGTATGGTCCATCCTGGTTGTCCCATGAGTCATCTTCATGGCCCACCAGTGCCTTCGATGCCCATTCACCCTGCACTCATCCCGATCTTGAGCAGGAACAACGTAAGCAGGTCCAAACCTCACTGGTTGCTGCTTCATCTACGCCTAGTTATTTTGAAAACTATTCTTCGCTTTCAAAACTCCTCCGTGTATTTTCGTATTGCCTTCGATTCATTCGGAACTCTAGGCTTCCCATAGCTGATAGAAACATTTCTTTTTTAACTTCCCAGGAGTTACATGGTACACTTTTGATTTTTATTCGCCAGTCCCAGCAATTGCACTTTAACAGCGAAATCAAGGAACTTGAGGCACAACGCTCCATCCCTAATAATAGTAAAATTCTCTCACTAACCCCTTTCTGGATAATGCGGGGATATTACGCATGGGCGGACGCCTCCAGCACTCCCAGATTACCTATGATAGCAAGCACCAAATCATACTCCACCCGCATTCTCATCTCAGTAAGCTAATTATAGAAGGCGAGCATCTTCGTCTACTACATGCTGGGGTACAATTGACTCAGTACTCTCTACGGCAGAAATACTGGATAATTAATGATAAATCATACATACGATCAGTAATACACAAATGTATCACTTGCTTTCGATTCCGTGCTAGAGGCTCAAGCCAATTATTGGGACAATTGCCCTCTTCCCGAGTTACTCCTGCCAAGCCATTCTCTCAATCTGCAGTCGACTATGCCAGTCCTGTATTTATACGTCATGGCAGGCAGCGTTCCAAATCAGCGTCAAAGGCTTATATTGCGCTATTTATATGCATGGCCACTAAGGCCATTCACCTTGAATTAGTCTCAGATCTTACTTCAGACACTTTCATAGCAGCCTTAAAACGGTTTATAGCTCGTAGAGGTATCCCTGCACAGATATTCTCCGACAATGGTACAAATTTTCGTCGTGCTAGCAGTACACTTCACGACTTATACAAACTTATTCCATCTAACGGATTTGAACAGACTACCCAGGACTTTGCCAGTGCCCAAGGAATCAAATGGTCCTTTATTCCCCCGTCAGCACCTCATTTCGGTGGTCTGTGGGAGAGTGGAGTCAAGAGCGTTGTTTCATTTGCGGCGAGTCATCGGCAGAACCCTTCTTACGTTTGAGGAGTATTACACTATTCTTACGTTTGAGGAGTATTACACTATTTTAACCCAAATAGAGTCCTGCCTTAACTCACGCCCCTTGTTCGCCATCTCAAATGACTGTAGGGATCCTGAACCTTTAACTCCAGCGCACTTTTTGGTTGGTTCTCCACACACTTCACTCCCGGAACCTGATTATTCCGAGGTCAAAATTGGTCGTTTGGGCAGATGGCAGCTGCTCCAAAGATTCACCCACTCTACATGGAAGAGGTGGTCGAAGGATTATTTGCACCAGTTACAACAACGCAACAGATGGTGCATCCAGTCAAAAAATTTGGCTCCCAGACAACTCGTCCTTATTTTAGAAGACAATTCCCCCCTCCTGCAGTGGAAGTGCGGGGTAATTACTCAGGTCTATTTGGGTCAGGATTCACTAGTGCGCGTTGCGGATGTTCGCACCGCAAACGGCATCCTACGTAGGCCCATTCACAAACTATGTCCACTTCCAGTGGCCTCAGATTAATGACATGAGCGTTCATGCGACATGTATCATTGATTTGAACTTCATGCCCGGGACATATACCGGCGATCTCATGCTTTCCATTTGCTATTTTTTATTATATTATTGTTATGTCTATTGTATTATTCTATTGTTATATTGTGGAATTTTTTGGGAGCATTATTCTACTATTATGTATGTAAATTATTATGCCTTTTATTATTGTATTATTCTATTGTTATATATTGTGGGATTTTTTGGGATCATTATTCGATCACTATGTAATGTCAATCATTATGTATTATGTATTCTTACATCAATTATTACGTCAATCATATTGTTATACAGTATTATTGAATTTTTTGTGATCATCACTCTATTGTTATGCATGTCTATCATTATGTCTTTATTATGGTATTACAATTTGTTATGTATTACTGAATTTTGGTGTCACGTAATGTTAATTATTATGCACTATTCACACAATGACTTAAGCTGCAAAATCGCCCGATTTTGTGTGGGCAGTATGGTTAAACATTGTACTTGTTTAAACTTTGTACTTAGAATATCTGCAATGGGGCGTGTGCAGTGACGTCATTCTCCCCCGCCGAGCTGTTGCTGGCTTGTATTGCAAGCCCGCAACAGTCCTGCGAGTTAGTTAATTGTAAACCTCCGCACAGGCAACTAGCCTTCAGTTCACCAGCCGCGGCTACATAATCATTTTCAATTCGTAACATTACACTTCAAATTTTTAGCATGATCATCATGCGCTAATACTTGGGCTATTTCTGCCTCAACCCATCTTCATGATTTTCAATATTTAATTCGACTTTATTTTCCACGGCAATGTTGCTGCGCTAAACTGCACGTGCCATGCAATCACTTTCTGGAAACATTTAATAAACAATTAACTCAAAGAATATCTACAGTCCACTTCTTTATTTCATTTCATACCAGCCAACTAATCACCTAACGTTATAAGACCAACTCAAGATAATTCGAGAGCGTCGAAGACGTAACAGTATGGTTCCTCTATTCTGTCTATTGCTTGTTTCGTATTACAAAATGTCCATATGTACCATTTAGTCATGTTGAAATCAAAATCAAAACCAGTATGTAGACTGGTCCATAAAGGAGCAAGCTAATATTTTTCCCAACTTAGCCTTTTTCTATTCACGTGTATTACAGTACACTGTTCCCGCCTTGTCCTCACTACAGCGTGGACGACTGCTTCATGTCTGGTTATTTTAACTACAGCCTATTATTGTATTATTATCTCAATAAAGTCAGCATCTACTGATTAAGTACTTAAATTATTCAGTCAGCATATGCAAAATAAGTAAGCTTATGCTTACATAATTTTTACTCATGATTCTTACAAATTTTGTGTGTATGATTCTTACTCATGCAATATGTGCATGAAAGGCTCTTTTTGGCATTATAGGTGGGACGTACATGAGTGAAATTCTATGCAGCAAGGATCATTTCTACCTGTTCTTGCGACACAACTATAAGTTGTGTATTTATCGCTCCTCCAGGAAAAAGCCCTGCTTGTAGAGAAAAGAATGAGGGAAACCAAAATTCTGCTTAAAGTTTTCAACCCCCCCCCCCCCAAATCCTGGGTGCGCCTCTGTTTATATGCCAAAGGTTTACTTAAAATTGAAGATTGTTGCATACTAACATACCTCATTTGATCTTAGCAGGGGCGGATACAGACTAATATTTTAGGCGGGGGGGTCATAACTAGGTTTACCATAAATTTTCAGAGCCGACCCCGGACACATGTGTGAGGGGGGGTAGAGAGATTTCAGAGCCAACCCTGAACACATGTATCAGCAAAACTGTAGCAGATATTTACACATCTGTGTGTGTTAATTTCGTGGAAACTACAAGGGTAATAATAATAACTGGCTTAGGTTTATTTCAATTTATTATTTATATAAATTAATTGTGCAAAACAATAAACTTGGGGAAAAAATTAACTACAAAGTAAAGAGTTTTACACAAATTATCCAGAAAAGGTTATAGATTTTAAAAATACTCCAATTTCCTTAATTAAAAATATTCCTAAACAATAACATAATATGTTTCAAAAGAGATCTATGAACAATAATGTAAGGGTCTTAAATTAAAACATGTCAATGTACTTCTCTGTATTTAAGAAGCAAACAGAAACAAGGAACAAAACAAACAGTATAAACTCGGTAAGGATAAATATTTACAATAAAAAATGTTTGCGCCTCTTTGTCTTAGCGAATCTAAGAATAATGGCTTCTGGGTCCAGTGGAATTTCTCGATGGCCCTATATGAGAGCAAGCCCAGTGAGTCTTTCTTCACCGATATTAGCCCGAAGCCAAGTCTTCAGCCGACACAGGGTAGAAAAACTGCGCTCTGCGGTCGCTGCACTGACTGGAAGTGTAGCCAGAATCTGGAGAAGTTTATGGATGGTGGGATACATGTCAATATCACAGTTTTCCAATGTTTCCAAAACGGAATCTGGAAGTTTTTCTTCGTTTTTCATGACCTGCTTCCACTTTTGAACCTACAATGAGAACTCTTGCTTTACTTTTATAAAAGTAGTAGACTGTCCAATACGATCCTGGTAAATATTTACAATTTCCCTTATAGCGGCTTCATCTTCTGGTTTTATTTCAGTTTGGGGCAAAATGGCTCGAAGATTAAATAAATTCATAACTTCTGTTGACAGTCTGTCTTCTAAGTCTGTGATGACGTTGTCCAAAAGTGGTATATAAACGGATCTTTGGAAGTATTCCTCACACGACTCAGCAGCATGGTTTTGACGGCTGGTTTGGAAGGAAACAAGTCATGGTATCTTTAAATCAACATCTAACTTTTCAGCTATTTCCCGTACTTCATAACAGAGGCCACTAAAGATGGATTCAGCCTGTTCTCGCTTTTCTTGAAGTACGCTTTTAGTGTCTTCTATTGCATCAGTACCCTTTTTTAAATCAAGTGTTGGTGTTTGAAGGAGGCGACTAAGTGACACAGTTACTCCTAAAATATCATTACGACACACAACTGAGAGGAGAAATCTTGGATGATGTCTTTTTGTCCTGCCGCACAGAAATTTCTGCTAGAGCGTTGCGAATCTTAATAATCGATTCCCCTTGGAACTGAAGGTGCCCCTCGTGCCTCTTGACCCAACGGGTTTCGCAAATACCTTTAACAGAAGCACCCATTTCCTTCTTAAAGGAAAGAAGTGTGTGAATGCGAATGTGCGAGTTACTTGCAAGTGTGAGTCAAACGTTTTTCCGTGACTAAAAAAAAAATTGTCTAAGGTTTTGGGGGAGGTCATGACCCCAATGACCCCCTCCCCACTGTATCCGCCACTGGATCTTAGTGAAGTGATCTAACTACAGTGGAACCTGTCTTAACCAGCATAATGTGGGCAGGATGCATTCTGGATATATTGGAAAATTCCAGATATGAGAGAAACTAATATTATGGTATTTTCAATTAATTACAGTGTAATGTATAATATTGTATTCTTTAATATTGCAATAAAAATAAAAATAGATACGGCATTTATAAAAAACTACAGTATTATTTAACTTAATACAGGATTTTCTTCAAAATATTTGTTAACAGTAGTTTGTTTTTTCTTAGCTATCCGACTTTTAGGTGCTATATCATGCCAATGCTTTTATGAACATTACATTAGCTGCTGTTGCGTTTTCATGTTGTTCAATATAGTTCACTGACACCTACAAAAAAGATACAAATTGCTAATATACAGTCTAATACAGACTTATGTAACTTACCACTAATCCCACACATCCTTCCCCTGGTGTAATGCGCTTTCCTTTGTATACCTCTCTGATAATTTTTAGACTTTTCTTTAAATTCAATTGCGCCAATTTTGTCGCTGGATAATTGTCCTCCACTTACACCTAATTGTCTAATGCCGTAGCAAGATTTCCATCCATCTAACCACTAGCACGGGACCTAGCACAGAATATTTTATAACTATCATGTAGTTTATAAGCCCAAAATTTTGCTTTTTCTTGTACAATAGGTCCTGAGGGGCACATTTGTCTCTTTGGTTAAGAAACCAGACATATAGAGCATCATTTAAAATTTTGTAGTTATAGTTCTTCAAAACTTTACAATGTAGTTGTTCATTACTGGGTTTTGTAGAAAATTTTATTAACTTTTCTTTTCCCTTCATCCAATCGCTAACAGTCGACGTTTAAATCAGCTGCCACAGTATGTAACAGTTCACCATTTTCAACCGCATTTATGGTTTTCAGCTTTCTTTAACTGTAATCACTACCCATTTCCTTTCTGTTGACATCACAAGTGATTTACATCATTGTAAGTGACAAACAAAGTAAAAAAAAACTAACCATAAACTTAATCACAACACTTTAAACTATTGTAAAAGTAACATTATTACTATCCAACAAGAACTTCAATAACAGACATGAATGAAAATAACTTCACAGTACAACAGCCTAAGATGGACTGATCAGGTCAGGCTGCTGTACCTGTACCGTGTTTACACCATGCTTACACAAATTCCTACAGGTCACAGTATTTCCTCGTAGAAATTGTTTAGTCATAGAAACACAAATAACAGTGCCTAGTTTACCGAAAGTCATTGTCATAGGTCCTATTTGTAGGCTGTTTTAAAAAACAACCAGTTGTCTTACAAGTATATTGTTACAACATCACAGAACAATCTACGTGTTTCTTGAATGATCCATTGGAATCCAACTATAATGTTGCGTGCATATGTGATGTCAACATGCGCTCGCGAGACTTTTCTGGAAGCCGCCAGCCGTGCGGACTGTGTCAAGGCCGCAATTAATTACGTCGTAGTTTAGAGATAAGGCGTAGTTTGGAATCTTCTGGTCTGTGAGCGTTGTATAAATACAAGGCGTCAGCAGCCTTAGTTTTCAGTTATAGTTGATATATATTATGTGCGGTTTGAGTGATTATCGGGCGATATTACTGTGTGCGTTCAAGTGGTTATTAGTGAAGTGCTGTGTTTTATAATCGAGCGGTATATTGTAATACAATTGTGTTTTAATATTAGTTGACATTTTATTGCGTGTGAACAATTTATATCTGATTTGTTGTAAGAGACTGTGTTGTTAATTACGAACTGTTTAACAGTGAAAATTAAAGCTGGTGATTAGTGACTTAATTGGTGTCTTGTATTTTGTTTCCACTGTACCTACGATGATCAAGTAGACCACCGTAAAAGTGGTGTCAGAAGTGGGATAGAATCGTTAATGGTGGACACTTTGTACAAGACGAGTGTAATTCGTAATTAATTGGAAAACAATGGATGCCAGTCAGATGATGGGAAATTTACAGGCGCTGCTGTTACAGATGGAGAAACGACAGGATGGGAAATGCAGGCAGGAGGCGGAAGAAGCAGAAAAACGACAGGATGAAAAACGCAGGGAGGAGGCAGAAGAAGCAGAAAAACGACAGGATGAAAAACGCAGGCAGGAAAGAGAAGAGGCTGAGGAACGTCAGAAAGCACTAATCCTAGAAACAGAAGAAAGACAAAAAGAAAAATGTAGGTGTGAAACAGAAGACATCAAAGTGTTAATTCAAGAGCAAAAGCAGATGCAAGAACATACTACCGCAGAATTGTTTCTCCTACGTGGTGACGTAGGTGAATTACGAGGTGAGCTTACCAATCAAATTACCAGAATATCTGACGCAGAAGAATCCATGTCAAATAAAATAGCTGAAGTAGAAAAATGTGTCTTGAGTGTGGAAGAAGCTATGTCAACACAAATATGTGCAGTAGAAAATGCAATGGCAAACATAAGAGAACAAATTAAAAGTGAAGTTGAGCAGTTCATGAAAATACAACCAAAACAAATTTCTGAATAGACTGTACCAATGATAAAGACAGAAAAAGACACAGAAAATAAGTTAACAGAGAAAGTCAATTTGCCTGCAGTATGGACAGTTCATGTCAAAGCTCCAACCTTTGATGGAAGCAGTCACTGGGCAACGTACCTCCGCCAATTTGAAGCCATAAAGTTGTGGTTAAAAGATCGTGACGGCACAGACGATGAGGAAGAAGAACAAGGAACAGAGACTCGATGGTTGGCACCACAGAATAAAGTAAGAAAGGATGGAAGACCAAAGTGTTATCGATGTGGGAATCCTGGACATCTACAACGGGATTGTCGGGTTAGAGTTCAGCAGCAGGGAAACGAGCAGTAGTCAGTACTACAATGGGGTGTGTGCTGACTAACTGGAGGAACGAAGCCCCTAGACAATACCTAATTTCTACACTTCAGAAAAACAGCGGGAGCTTGGTGGTTACCAGATTCGTTCAAGAAAAGCCAACCTCGATTACAGTTGACACAGGACAGGTGCAACAGTTTCCATTGTGTGGCCCGATGTGGTGAAAGATCTCAAGCCAAGTTGGTGCTCTTGCAGCTTGCGAACATCTACTGGACAGCTCGCAAAAGTGTTTGGAAAAGTGGAGATACACCTACGCCTTGGTCGACTTGAGTTTAATCATCAAGTACTGGTTGCAGACATTGTGGATGAAGCAATTCTTGGTGTGGACGTTATGAACGCATACGGATTTATAGTCGACTTTAAAAACAATGTCTTGAGAATCGGAGGAGAAGAGGTAATGCTCTCCACAATGACTACATCAGAAAAACCGATGGACGTCGTAAACCAAGTGGCCATAACTGTTCCGCCAAACTCCGAAAAGATCATCATGGTTACAACCGAAGTAGATACTAGGGGCAACCAGTGGTCTATATTCGAACCCCAAGTAGTCAGCACACCGGGCATACTAATTGCCAGACGTTTACCGGAAATGTACTTATTAGAGTGGTGAATATTCTGGATCAAGCTGTCACTTTACAAAGCAATACGCTCCTAGACAAATTGATTCCTGTGGCCTGGGTAGCCGGAATGATGCAACGAAGATCCAGTTGTGATTCGGATACTTCCAAATTACCAGAAGAACTGCAGGAATTATTGCACAGATCTTCTAACGACCTGTCAAGGGGTGAGGTAAAAGAACTCAGACGGTTTTTACATGAATTCAAAGATTCTTTTGCAGTTCGGGGACAGTCACTGGGAAGAACCTCCCTTGTACAACATCGCATCAATACCGGGGACACAACACCGATACGTCAACCTCCTCGAAGGCGTCCATTATCTAAGCAAGAGGAAATGTCTTGGTTACTACAGGACATGTTGACAGAGGAAGTAATCGAACCTTCGTCAAGTGCTTGGTCTTCTCCTGTAGTACTGGTGGCGAAGAACTACCGGTTAGACTACCGGAGGTTAAATGATGTTACAAAGAAAGACTGCTATCCATTACCTCGTGTTGACGATACACTCGACATGTTGTCCGGAGCACAGTGGTTTTCCACACTGGACCTGAAGAGTGGATATTGGCAAATGGGTCTTCATCAAGAAGACAAGGAAAAGACCAATTTCTCGACCCCAAGTGGCTTATTCCAACTTAACGTCATGCCATTTGGACTCTGTAATGCACCGGCAACATTTGAAAGATTGATGGACCTGGTAGTCCGAGGCCTGACACGGAAAACTTGCCTTGTTTATTTAGACGATGTCATAGTCATTGGGAAGACTTTCAAAGACCATTTGGAAAACCTTAAGGAGGTTACAAGTAGAATTCACGGTGCCCAACTGAAGCTGAGCCTGAAAAAGTGTTCTCTATTCCAGAAGGAAATACAGTATCTGGGGCATCTGGTTTCAGCACCGGATGTTAGCATGGATCCTAATAAAGTAGACAATATAAGAGACTGGCCAGTGCCAAAGGGTAAACACGAAGTTCGGAGTTTCCTGGGGTTATGCTCATATTACAGATGTTTTGTGAAAGGCTTCGCTACATTTCTAAACCACTACAGGAGCTAACGGAAAATAAACTAAAACTTCCAGTGGTCGAGAGAGTGTGATCAAGCATTTAGGACTTTGAAAATTGCATTATGTTCGCAGCCAATTCTCGCTTTCCCAGCTTCCGAAGGGAAGTACATTGTGGACACAGACACAAGCAATACTGGTCTATGAGCAGTTTTGTCTCAAGTGCAAAACAGTGAAGAACGAGTAATAGCATATTACAGCAAGACACCAAGACACTTTCTAAACCGGAGAGAAATTATTACGTTACAAGGAGAGAGTTGCTGGCAATCGTCCGAGTGTTGGAGCACTTCCATAAATACCTCTATGGAAGAGTTTTCACTACGTACCGACCATGCCGCACTTGCATGGCTCTTGAGATTTAAAAATCCGGAAGGACAGTTGGCAAGGTGGCTTGAACGTCTCCAAGAGTACAACTTCAAGGTACAACATCGACAGGGGCGCCTGCATGGTAATGCAGATGGTTTATCATGAAGACTGTGCCTGGAAGACAGCAGACATTGCCATAGAAAAGAAGAACAAAATTCAAGTGAACATGTTCAAGCCATCCCTGTAGATTTCCTGGCAGATGGCTGGACAACACAAGACTGTCGACAAGAACAGATGACTGATGAAGACATTGGACCGATCTTGACAGCAAAAGAGAAAGGTCGCCGCCCGGATTGGCAAGATATCTGCCATGGTTCCGAAGTGCTGAAGGGCTACTGGGCACAATGGGAATCTCTTACCTTAGAAAACAGATTGCTGAAAAGGGCTTGGGAAAGTGCAGATGGACGAGACATGGTCATGCAGTTGATAGTTCCCCGAAGTAAACTGCGTCTGTTTTGAAGAAGATGCATGATGGAACATCTGGAGGCCATCTTGGCATTAACAAAACCGCTGACAAAATACAGAAGTGATTCTATTGGCTTTATCTTCACCATGACGTAGAGGATTGGGTTCGGACGTGTGAAATATGTGCTGCAAGCAAGGGTCACAAACCAGAAGCAGGGGAAAAATGAGACAGTATAATGTTGGACTGCCTTTAGAGAGAATTGCCATAGACATTGCTGGACCATTCCCAGTTACTGATGATGGAAACCGGTACATCTTGGTTGTAGGTGACTACTTTACTAAGTGGGTGGAAGCTACTACTGTGGCAAAAGAGTTAGTTCACAACTTCTGTTGCTGTTATGGAGCCCCTATGGAAATCCATACGGATCAAGGGAGAAATTTCGAATCAAGAGTGTTTAAAGAATTATGCTGTCTACTCGGAATTCGAAAGACTAGCACAACGCCTCTGCATCCTCAGTCGGACGGGATGGTTGAGAGATTCAATAGGACACTTGAGCAGCAACGTTTGAAGGTTGTTGACGAGAACCAAACAGACTGGTTATACCAGTATTCCTCATGGCATATAGATCATCAGTACACGACACAACCGGAATGAGTCCAGCAAAATTGGTGTTTGGGCGGGAGATTCGTCTTCCTGGGAAATTAATGTTTGGATTACCTGAGACTCAGTCCCAAGAGCCACAGAACTAATCCTCGCAATTAGAAAACCAACTGCAAGAAATGAATCACTTGGTAAGAGGACGGCTGAAGATAGCCAGTGATAAAATGAAAACTCGGTATGACATTCGCAGCAATAGTGTGGGTTTCCAAGAAGGAGAACAAGTCTGGTTGTTCAACCCAAAGCGCCGTCGTGGTCGCTCACCTAAGCTTCAGTCTAACTGGGAAGGACCCTACACTGTGAAAAAAAGAATCAATGATGTTGTTTATAGGATTCAACAGGAAGGACAGCGAAAGTTCAAGGTTGTCCACCTAGATCGCCTGGCTAAGTACTACTTCAGAGATGGTTTGCCAGTCCAGGATGAACAGGCTTATGAAGGTGGTAGTCTTACGACATCACAGAACAATCTACGTGTTTCTTGAACGATCCATTGGAATCCAGCTATAATGTTGCGTGTGTATGTGATGTCAACATGCGCTCGCGAGACTTTTCTGGAAGCCGCCCGCCGCGCGGACTGTGTCAAGGCCGCAATTAATTACGTCGTAGTTTAGAGATAAGGCGTAGTTTGGAATCTTCTGGTCTGTGAGCGTTGTATAAATACAAGGCGTCAGCAGCCTTAGTTTTCAGTTATAGTTGATATATATTACGTGCGGTTTGAGTGATTATCGGGCGATATTACTGTGTGCGTTCAAGTGGTTATTAGTGAAGTGCTGTGTTTTATAATCGAGCGGTATATTGTAATACAACTGTGTTTTAATATTAGTTGCATTTTATTGCGTGTGAACAATTTTCATCTGATTTGTTGTAAGAGACTGTGTTGTTAATTACGAACTGTTTAACAGTGAAAATTAAAGCTGGTGATTAGTGACTTAATTGGTGTCTTGTATTTTGTTTTCCACTGTACCTACGACGATCAAGTAGACTGTCGTAACAATATTATCATTAACAAAACTTAATAATCCAGTACTAAATTTTTTGTATTAACATTTTTTCCCGATTCTTGTTCTCTCTGGTTATGAGAGATTCTGGATATGGGATGTCCAGATATGGGAGGTTCTACTGTACTTACTTGTGAATCATTAGCCAATCAGAACGAGCAGGCTGGTTATCATTAAGAGTCTAAGAATTAAGTATCATTCAAACAAATCAGTTGTGTATTATGTGACAAAAAGTGAAAAAAAAAAATGGCTGGTCTTTTAACTTTAGTTTTTGTATAATGAAGAATACAGTAAATGTAACATACATTTAGTCTCTGACCTCAAATTAAAAAAAAAGACTTTAGTATTTGAAAAAGTACTGTTTACCAATCTTTGTAATTTCAGGCTCAGAAAAAAAGTAAATCTATCAACAGTATTTATTTATATCATAACATCGCCAAATTCAGATCATATTTGATGGCTATACGTATGTAAAAACAATGCTATAAAATAATATATTTTAATAAATAAATAATGAAGAGAATAAAAATATAAAATGTAATTAAGAAAGAAGGAGGAAGAATTATAAACTAAAAGTGATTATTAAAGAAACTCGCAGACTAGACTGACAGACAAACGACTTTGACCCAACCCTAGAGAGTGGCCAGATAAGAACCAAAATAAAAGTAAACAAGATGAGAAGTGAAGGCGAAGAAAAATGAGAACAAAGAGGGAACAAACCCACGAGGAAGAAAATAAAATGAAACAAGTCGAGAAAACACAGACAAGTAATAGAGAATAGAGAAGGGGAATTAATATAATCAACTATAATAAAGGAAACAAAACCGGTAAAGATCCAATATAAAGAATAAATGTTAGTATTGATTGAGTGACAATTGTAATTAGTCATTAATAAAACACGATAGCTAAAAATACACTAGCCAAAGAATTAGAAGTACATGTAAGTTATTAATTGAGAAAGACATGATATTAATAAGTATATATAATATGTTTAGAGAAAGAGAGAGATATTGAAATAGTGAGAAGTAAACGGAATTTAACATAGTGAAAGTGAAATTACCCTAAAGTGAAATGATAGTGAAGTGATACTAGCTTTAAAATAAATTTATTATTGTGTAAACATTGATTATTGATTATTTTTCGTGAACCAGGGTTTCGTCAGGTGTACTTATTAGCAGAGAGAAATGGGTAAACGCAAATAAACAACACACATTGATGGTTACGAACATTTTTCATTTTATTTGCTAATTCCCATCTCCCATTACTTTTATACTATAATTTGAACAAAATGAATTTAATTATTATAGAAACAACAAACCAAATGAATTTAACCATTCTATAAAAAATTACGCAACCAACACATAGTTTGCTTTACATCGAACTTTCTTCAAATAACATAATTAGAAGGCCAATTACCCTTGTTACACATAGAAATTAATACAGAAAATTACTACTTTAAAATTACTATTTTATCTTAACATAAACCAGCGCTTTTGCTTATACTAAGATAGGTACCCACACACACACACTCACGCAAACACACACACCGAGTTACTTTAGGTTTTAAGAGCTCATTGAGTATGAAAACATTAAACTTTTGTATATTTTAGCCAAAAAATTGAAAGCTTGTTTTTATGTACGTTCTTGTAGATTACTTAGCTGTTATACTTTTGAGTCCAGAAGACGCCACTTGGCTCTAGCCACGCACAGTCTTTATTTTAACTGTTAATTGCCGAAAACTGTTCATTTTCCGTTATTTAAGTGTAATTTCAAATCAACGTCAACTTTAAAAATTGTTATTCACATATTTGTTGCTTTGCGGGCCCGCAAATTACGCACAGCCGGACAGTCGGCGAACGCGATAGTTTTTATGCGTCCGTCACTTGTAAACGTTGTATTCCGACTGACTCTTTGTTCTGTGGGTGCGACGAAAACTAGTGGTGCTGCCGTACCCACATTCCAGCATTATGTAATGTGCTGGCGTAACATCGCATGATGCTAGTTATATAACTTGTTTACAGTTGTGTCGTGTCCTTGAACTGACTTTGGCACAATTTGCTGTCTGTTACATCTGTCCGCAAAATATTGTATCGTAAAGTCAACGGCAGTGCAGCCACCCTTGCGATCGCTCCAAACAGTAAATTTACCTAAGTTTTGTTTATGTTTGTCCCTACATCAAAATGTTATTGTTTTATTTTATAAAAAAAAATACAAATTGCCTTATTACACCAGGTAGGCCAAACTGCCATGTTACAATACCCCCCTCAATGAGATATTTTATGCCGAAGCATAAAAAACCTCATTGACACATCCATACTTGCTAAAGGGATCAGCTAGGATATGTCGCCACAACCCCCCTGATGGTTTACCAAAAATATAATCAACTCACCCTTGGTCCGGTGACTGTGACCGCATCTGCATGACAATACTGGACTTCTCTCTCGAGATCCCAACACCGTAGAGTCAGACAGATACTCAACGCCCCTGCTCTGACGCGCAGGCCAGCTCAGGTCCGCCGCCACAGCATCACCCAACACTGAAACAACAAATTAAATATTAAATAGTGGCCTTATACAACACCATATCCCCAACTGATCTGTTTCCCCTAGCGGTGCTGGTTTGCGCTAAGAAGCACTGGTTTTGTTTTTTCTTATTTCTAACATATCAGAATACCTGCCAACAATATGATATCCCTTTTAAAATTTCATCTGCTTTCTCTTTAACTTTAACTTTAACCCAAAATTCAAAATCATTGCCCTGATTCCCATCAGAATTTAAATAAACATTCCCATTATCATCTTACATTTATCTCATCCCCGATTTAAAATGCACTTAAAATATCTAAATTCATAAAATTCTCTTACACTAACAAACACAATATAACATAAGAAAACATAGTACATTAATAATTCACACACTGTTACTATCATCTTAAAATAAACAATTTGTATTTAAAATGTTACATACTTTACATCATTAAATTTGCATATAAAATCATAAAATTATCCTTTAAACTCACTTTACTTTTGTTAATTAGTTTCTCAAATTTTTTTTTTCCATCGAAAAATTTATTTCATTTTTAGCAAGAATCTTTAAACACTGAAAACTTATTATTATATTTTTATAATCCTTATTCCTAACATACTACATACAATCAACACAATAAGACATAATAAACACAATATATAGAATATCTAGTGCATCTATTTTTTCAAATTTTAATAAAAGTATTTAATAGCGAGTCATCATTACTAAAATGCAACAAAAAATCTTTTAAATCGTTACCCACCTTGGGTAACCTCCCAGCCACACACACTATGACCCCCCCTGGACTGTGGCGTCCAGTTGCGTCCACAAGGACTGAAGTTTTGGAGGAATGTGACATCTCCGTGTCCTTGCTTCTGCTTTACTTTTGAACAGGTATAGATATCATAATATCTGTGTTATATAAATATGCACCCTTAAACGGTTCTACCACCTGTCTTGCTACCCCTACGCGGGCAGAGTGGCAGCCGCTGTTCCAAAGTTTGGTGATTCCCCTTAATTTTACCCCCCATCAATTTCAAAGTACACCTTTACAACGATAACAGCTATGGCCAGTTATGGTCAGCGCGTAATCGTAATGTGCCCCAACCATAGCTGTTAAAGCTAAACCAATTCCACGGTCAGGGTTCGGTGAGGCCGTGACCGCCCGAAAAGTTGGGGAATCACAAGTAAAATATTTCCTTTTACAATTAAAATTGATAATTTAAATTACATGACATTTCTAGTCTTGGTGGTGTTCTAACATCATACATTTCTTTCTTAACTTTCCCTATCTTAATGTCCATTTACATAAAATACATAATGTGTGTATAAACAATAATAACAATTTGTAATAATAGAATATAAAAATGTCTGTTTATGTATGAAAACTTTAATATTCACAAATACATCCATCATCACTCAGCTAGATAATACTTTTTTAATTGGGTCACATTATAAGTTCCCTTTATTTCTCGAGTTTGCAAATCTACTAAAACATAAGCAATCTCCATTTTCACTTGGCTAACCTCATATGGACCGTCATACAATAGGAAGAATTTCTTAATTTCCTTGTCCAATGCTGATGACTGATCGTGAGTTTTTATTAATACTAGTTGTCCTACCTCGTATTGTATGGGTGTTAAATTCCGGTCATGTCTCCGTTTCCGTTGTTCAGCCTTACTCAGCAGGCGCTCCCTCGCGATTACCAATTTCCTATCATGTGGTATCTCCGTTCGGTTTGGAAACTTTACTAGCTCTTCTAATATGCGTGACGGCCTTCTCTGAAACATCAACTCACATGGGCTGTAACTAGTGGATTCATGTAAACTATTGTGAATATACCACTCTATTTTGCACACAAAAGTAGCCCACAAAGAATGTTTTTTATGGCAAAAGGTTCTGAACATTCTCCCTAACTCCCGCATAACCCGTTCACTTGGATTTGACTGTGGATGATACACTGATGTATGTTTAACTAAGATATTTTCCCAACCTAAAGTTTCCCACCAGGTGTTGCTGGTGAACTGCGAGCCATGATCTGATAACACTACTTGAGGCTTACCTACTTCAACAAGGTATTCATTGACTATTTTCCTAGCCAACACTGATGATGTTGCCTTTTTAATCGGGTATAGTTTTACAAATTTAGTAAAAACATCTAATACAACAAATAAATAGTTTACACCTCCACGACCTTTGGGTAAAGGGCCATATAAATCAACAGCAACTAATGCTAAAGGACTGTCTGGCATTACATGCTGCATTAAACCCTCCTGTTTACGATTGTTTACTTTAGCTTTCTGACAAATTTCACATGTTTGTAATATTTTACGCACCGTTCTTTCCATATTATTAAATTTACATGATTCTTTTAATATGTCACTACATTTCTTGCGGCCTATATGACCATACCTTAAATGGCAATCTCTCACTACTTCAGGTATTATAACTTTAGGGATACACAACTTCCAATCATCTCCCTGTTCATTTGCCCGATGAAATAAGTGTTTATTAAACAAACTAAAATGTTTCTCCCACTTATGAGGTACGTTGGGTATTTGACTCAAAGCTAATATTATTTTATTCAGTTCGGTGTCTCTCTCTTGTTCGGCGGCTAAGTTACTTATTAATTTTTTCATATCTACTTCTTTTACTATAAATATTTTATATGTATTTGCTATGTCTACTTCGGTATTATTATCAAAATCTGTTCTGGATAGGACATCAGCTACTATATTTTCTTTACCCTTACAATACTCAATTGTTAAGTCATATTCTTGTAATATTAGCATCCACCGCACTAATCTACCATGAGTTAATTTACAGTTCTTTAAAAACGTTAAAGCTTGATGGTCGGACCTTATGATTACCTTATTTCCTAGCAAGTACGTTCTGAACTTTCTACAGGCGAAAACTATTGATAACGCCTCCTTCTCCGTCGTAGTGTAGTTCTTTTCACTATTTAATAGAGACCTACTTGCAAAAGCTACTACTCTGTGGTTATCACTCCCATCTAACTGAAACAACTCTACTCCCAATGCAATGTCTGACGTGTCTGTGTGTATATAAAATGGCTCTGAAAAATCAGGATGAGCTAATATAACTGTGTTTAAGAATTTATTTTTTATCAGCTCGAATATATTTTGCTCTTTTAAATTCCACCGCCATCTATTGTCTTTATTTAATAAATGTCCCAATTGTACTGTTAAATAGGAATATTTGTCTACAAATTGCCTATAATAATTGCACAATCCTAAAAAACTTTGCAACTGTTTAACATTTTTTGGTATCGGAAAATTTTGTATTACTTCTACCTTTTTAGGGTCTGTACTGATACCCCTTGCTGAAATTATATGTCCCAAAAAATTAACTTGTTCCTTCAAAAATTCTGACTTCTTAAACTTAACTGTTATGCCATACTCATGCAGTCTACCTAGTACCCTATCTAACCTTTCACAGTGTGTATCAATGTCTGGTGATGTAATTACTATATCATCTACATAAACGGTTGTGAATTCTAAGATCTCTCTCCCTAGCACATAATCCAGGCATTTGATAAAAATTGAAACACTTACATTTAGTCCAAACGGTAGTCGGCGAAATTGGTAATTCCTACCGTTGTAAAGAAAGGCCACATACTGTCGAGACTCCTCTTCCAGCTCTATCTGCCAGTAGCCTGCAGTCAAGTCTAAGGTGGTGATGTATTTGGTCTCACTAAAACGTTGCAGAATTTCGCTTACAGGTTCCGGTGATTCTCTGTCTGGAACAATTATTCTGTTTACTTGTCTTGCATCTAAACATAATCTAATCGATAAATCTTTCTTTGTCACCACTACTAAAGGGTTGGAATATGGTGATGTAGATTTTTCTATTATACCTTCCCTCAACATTTTATTTATTTCCTCCTGTACTAAACCCCTCTTGGAGTATGGTACCGGATAGGTTTTAGGTGCAAAGGGTGTTTTTTCTTTAACGACTAATTTACCTTTAAAATTCTTTACTAAACCGGGTTCATCAGAAAAAATTGATTTATTCTTGTTTATTATTAGTACTATTTTCTCCCTGTCTTGATAGCTAAATTCCCCCTCTTGATATAAGATTTTATTCATTTTCTCCTCCCAATTATTTTCATTGTCAAATAACTCATTATTATTTACTCTCAAGTTACAATAATTTATCATTAAGGATCTACACTCGTTTATATCATTGTCAGAAATTAACATTCCCTTACTAATTATTCTTAAAGCTTTCATTCCCACATTTTTCTTTTGTATGAATGGTATTTCAACTATATTATTATTATTATTTAATTTCATAGTCTGTGTGTAATAGTTTAACTCTACCTTAAAATTATTTAAAAAATCATTACCTATTATAGCTCCCATATTTAGTCCTGGAATAACTAAGAAAGGTACATTTATTGTGTTCTCATTTACTTTTAATTGTAGCATTATTTGTTTAGTTACCTTTTTACTGCGAACACCCGTTACTCCTATCACACTAATTCCCAGTACTGGTAATTGTGGAATTGTTTCTGTAGTCTGATTTTTTATTTTTTCAAACATTCTATCGTCTATAGCAGTCAGTTCACTCCCTGAATCTACCAGAAAAATATATTTAGAATTAAACACTTTGGCTTCAAATTCTGCCATCCCGAAAACATTATTACTCTCACCCGCTTCTTCGTCCGATAAATCATTATGTATATTGGTAATTAGTGACCCTATTGTCATGTGATTACTAGACGGCTGGGGGCTTTCTTTTTCAACCGCCCTTATTAGTTTAACGGATGTGGAGGTGGTGGTTCACTGTAAACACCCCTACCGTTTTGATTACGAGCTGGTACTTCCACGCCCCGAGTTTCGTTTTGGTTGCTAACATATCCCCCTCTACCTCTATGATTAAAATTTCCTGATACTCCTCGATTACTAGTAAAACCTCTCCCCCTATGATTCCCTCTAAATTGATCGCAACCCCTATTATAATTCTCTACTCTCCCTTGGGCACTACTCCTCGGACCCTTACACCGGTAACATTGACTCTGCGACCCATTATAATTACTGGCTCCACAATTAGGGTTTGGACATAACCACGCCCCCTCCCCTGATCTACTCACATTACTAATAAAATGGTCTGGTTGTCTTATTTCAGTATTTGTTTGGTTCGATTCACTAACTCTAAATTGATACTTATTATCCTCTTCCTCTTTCATACTCTGGTATGCCTCTAATATTTTTTCTAACTCTGCGATATTGGCAAAATCCCGGGTTCTGATTGTGGACCGTATGTCCTTGGGTAAATGTTTACTGATGTATCTAATAAAAGATGAAAGAGGCATTGGTGGTTCTAAATATTTAACTTGACTATATAGTCTCGTCACATACGATGTAATACTCATGTGCTTAATATTAAAATTTCCCCACCCCATTATGATACTACGTAACCCCTCTTGTTTCTCTTCTGACCAGTACTTATTTCTAAATGCCTGCTCAACTCATTAAAATCTACCCAGTTATCGTTATGAGCATCCGCCCATATTTTAGCATCCCCTTTAAAGTACTTCAGAATTCTTACTAACTTAATCTCCCAACTTTCTTGGTTATATTTATTAAAACTTTTTATAGAGTTCAAAAATTGTATGGGGTTCACTCCCCTACTTTCATTACTAAAATATCCTAATTCTACTTCCACATTCACTCTCTCACTCACATTACTTAATTTCTGGTTAATGGTTACATTCAAGTCTTCTCTGACTTTAACTATTTCACGCTCATGTTCTGCTTGTTTATTCTTTAAACTAGTCACATTAATTTTAATTGCATCAACTTGTTCAAAATTACTTCTGAATTCAGCATTTATATTTTCTTGTATTTCACTAGCTCGTCTGATTTGTTCACATTCGTTAATTATACATTGAACATTACAGTCAATATGGTCATTTTGTTTTTTAAATTTATCATTAAATTTATTTGTTAACGTGTCAAATTTTTTATTTGTTTCTAACATTTTCTCTTTTTGTTTCTCGTTAATTATTTTGATATCATTTTTCAACTCAGTTTGTATCTTATTGATATCACTAGTCAACACATCTTTCACTCCAACAATAACCTCGCTCATACTTTCCAAACGGTTATTCATATATATCTCACTCGCTCTCAATTCGCTCCTCACATTTATAAACTCGTTATTTAAATCAGTCAGTTTAACATTTATAGAATTCACTTCTGATTTGATCTCAGTTTTTAAGTTATTATTTTCTGATTTCATTTTCTCATTTTGTTTGTCAAGTTTATCATTGATTTCAGTTTTCATTCCTGACATCATTTCCATTATTAATGCTAATTGGTTAAATATATTTACCCTCTCGTCTCTACTACTCCCCGCTACTACAGTTTCGTCTACATTTGTTTCAACACTTTCACCAACAAAATCATTGGTTGTTATCATATGATCTTGCGTGACATTTAAAATTGATTCTTCTACGCTACCTCTACCTAAATCTGCGTTCATATTCCTCTCTGCCATTTTTTCGACCTGTTTGTAAAATTGTTAACTCAATTTTTCAAAGTCCATGTTAACGGGCGCCATTGAAGTGATACTAGCTTTAAAATAAATTTATTATTGTGTAAACATTGATTATTGATTATTTTTCGTGAACCAGGGTTTCGTCAGGTGTACTTATTAGCAGAGAGAAATGGGTAAACGCAAATAAACAACACACATTGATGGTTACGAACATTTTTCATTTTATTTGCTAATTCCCATCTCCCATTACTTTTATACTATAATTTGAACAAAATGAATTTAATTATTATAGAAACAACAAACCAAATGAATTTAACCATTCTATAAAAAATTACGCAACCAACACATAGTTTGCTTTACATCGAACTTTCTTCAAATAACATAATTAGAAGGCCAATTACCCTTGTTACACATAGAAATTAATACAGAAAATTACTACTTTAAAATTACTATTTTATCTTAACATAAACCAGCGCTTTTGCTTATACTAAGATAGGTACCCACACACACACACTCACGCAAACACACACACCGAGTTACTTTAGGTTTTAAGAGCTCATATTGAGTATGAAAACATTAAACTTTTGTATATTTTAGCCAAAAAATTGAAAGCTTGTTTTTATGTACGTTCTTGTAGATTACTTAGCTGTTATACTTTTGAGTCCAGAAGACGCCACTTGGCTCTAGCCACGCACATTCTTTATTTTAACTGTTAATTGCCGAAAACTGTTCATTTTCCGTTATTTAAGTGTAATTTCAAATCAACGTCAACTTTAAAAATTGTTATTCACATATTTGTTGCTTTGCGGGCCCGCAAATTACGCACAGCCGGACAGTCGGCGAACGCGATAGTTTTTATGCGTCCGTCACTTGTAAACGTTGTATTCCGACTGACTCTTTGTTCTGTGGGTGCGACGAAAACTAGTGGCGCTGCCGTACCCACATTCCAGCATTATGTAATGTGCTGGCGTAACATCGCATGATGCTAGTTATATAACTTGTTTACAGTTGTGTCGTGTCCTTGAACTGACTTTGGCACAATTTGCTGTCTGTTACATCTGTCCGCAAAATATTGTATCGTAAAGTCAACGGCAGTGCAGCCACCCTTGCGATCGCTCCAAACAGTAAATTTACCTAAGTTTTGTTTATGTTTGTCCCTACATCAAAATGTTATTGTTTTATTTTATAAAAAAAAATACAAATTGCCTTATTACACCAGGTAGGCCAAACTGCCATGTTACAATAGAAAAAGAAACACTAAGTAAATTATAAAAACACAAGATAATTAAAAAAGTGCAGGTGATGAGTAGATAAAAATATTGTCAATTATAGCAATAGGAAAAATAGTGAAAGCTAAGATAAACACTTAGTAAAAATAACAAACACTAAACGTTTAATAGTGAACAATAATATTTAAGAAAGTTTTTAAGAATAGTATTTAAAATGAACCATTAATTAAGTAGTAATAAACACTGAAGAGTGATATTAACTGTAGTGATTAGAAAAGAATATTCTTGTAGAGTTTAAAAGTATATAGTAGAATTTAAAGGTGAGAACCACATGACAATGTAATCAGATAGTGTTAACATGGAAAGAAGGCAAAGAGTTTTTATAAAATAAGAAGTTTAAAACCATCAATAAACGCCCATGTTATAAGGGATGATTATTGAAGCAAGTTCAAAAGAGATGAGGTTGTTTATCACCCAAAAAATAAAATCAAAGGTAATGAATTGTACACCAATATTAGATATTAAGTGTTAAATAATTGTTTAAACAAACTTATGAATAGGATATCGATGGGGTAATTGTACCAACCATAGACCTAAATGTTGTATTTTATATGATGAAAAAATAGTAATTAATAGCCATATTGTTGACATTGGCGGAGTAGATAAGTAAGAAAGGAAAGCAATGTTTGATTTAGAAAACGAGAAAACCAGTTAGTAAATAATTAGCAATACATAATGAATAAAACAGTAGTAACATACAAATCACACAAAAACCGAACCAAAACACTCCAATAGATAATAAACATAATTATAAGAACAAATTAAAGCTCTAGGCTAAATTGAGATGTAATGTATATGAAATAGTCAAAAATCAGTAATGGCTACTTAGACCTGAGAAAGGCCTAACTGTCAAACACCAACAAATACTAATTGTACGAAAATAACCAAGTAATTAACAAATCCAAGGTGACTAATCAACCAAGGAAAAATTGTAAATCTTATTAAAAGCAAAATATTAAAATAAGGAGTTAAATAAACAGAGAAATACAATTAGGAAATATTAAATTAATTGTAAACTTATAAAACATGAAATAACCCAATCTTGTGGGATACCAAAATAATCTTTGGAAGAAAATCCAAATAACAGTGCTAATAATTAATACTTAGGAAGGAAGATAATGGAATGAAGAAGGCCAGAAGATATATGAGGATTTTGAAAAGAATTCAAATTTTGATAACAATGGATTTATATCAAGCTAAGCCAATCAGAATTCTTTGGTAACCATAGAAGAAACCGACGTTGGTGGCGAAAATTACCGTTGAACATCGTTACTCGAAAAGTGACGCTCTTGGAAAATAGAAGCCAAAATTTGAACAACCAATTTTTTCATTTAAAATGTTATAAAAGTTAACCAAATTACCAAGATTGAACAAGAAGGAGGCAGACTATGATTGAAATCAATTAACGGATGGCGAAGACCTTTTAATTCAAAACGAAGTGAAGAAATTAATCCAAGTAAATTGAAAAAGATGCCAGAAGCCCGAATAATTGAAAAATGAATACTATTGCAGCTACAGTCCTTTGTACCAGACCAACTGATTAACCCCAGGCTATGAAGTTGTTAAGTATCCTATAAATTATCCAAACTTCCGAAATAACGCACTTTAAATATTTCTCACGATATTATGAAATATCACTAAACTGAATTTATTCTCTTTCAAAGATTAAATAAAAATACAAAGACACTGAAAATTTGTCAAATTATAAAGTTAACCTATTGTTAGTTTACGAACCTTTAAAACACTTTTACTACACTCTAACAAACCATTTATAGCTACACGTTATTATAAGATTTAAGTAGAAATATTGTAAGGTTGTGTATTTTTATTATTGTAATTGAATCTAATCCTTTTATCGTGATCAAAAGAATCCACACGATTGAACGAAAATATTTGTTTACTACTTTGGTAGAACTCCATTACGGTGTATTTGTTACGTTCAAAATCGATTTGTCAAACCCAGAGAGAGATTGTCTCATAGATAAATAACCGGTGCAAAATAATATAATAAACCAAATATAACTTGTGTTAATGAAAACAGTAATAATCATTCATTAATAAACCAATACTGTGTATAACAAATGTGTTTTATTTTCAGTAGGAAAGTGTATTATTAATATTGTACATTATAGCGGACGTCTATGAATTTGCGACTAGCGCTCAAGCAGCGAATACAGCAAACTGCTGGCTTGATTGAAAAAATCGATAAGCAGTGGGACAAATTGAATTCTCCACACCGCCTGAGCGGAACCGCTGATAATAAATCTTTTAATTGTTTTAAATAAACAATTTGGCACCACCCGGGATTTATACACTCCTAGTGAACCTCAGGTAAGGACTACGATACCTGGTTAATCGTACGTTCGTGATGGACTCAAGCATCGTAAGTTACGTTACCGAGCGAGGACGGATTGGTAAGACACATTACACAAGTTACACTCTGACACATTTACACTCTTGCAGAAATAAGACGAAGACGGACAGCAGTCTGATTATAATATTAATTTCCTTAAAACTATCTTTAAGAGTACTGACAGTATTATACATGAAAATTTAAAGATAAAATATTAGACTCAGAATGCAAAAATAATAAAACTGAACTTACTTTGCTTCAACATCTTTTCTCCAGTAGACAGTAATAGGTGGTTCGTTTTCATATGGTGATCGTCTCTTTGTTGCACGTAGATTCTCTAGGTCAGAAGGTTTCAACAGGAAATCAGACATTGCTCTTATAGGTGTTATGAAGTTACGTTCTACTGATGTTGCACTTAGATCAACACGTATTCTTTTCTTTGTTACTATATTATAAAACACAAAATAAATAAGTTAACATGTAATAAAAACAAGTATATAAGATATGCACAAAATGGAATCACACATCGTTGTAATTACTCTCATTATTTTGCAGAATACTACTGGATTTTGAAGTCTTCATTATATTTCAATTGCTCAACAATACAAAATGTTTATATACCACAACATCAACATCTCCAGTTTTGGTTTACATGAAACACAGTCATCTGTTATAAACTTAATGAATCGAGAAAACAACAGTTCTTTCTTCCTTCTGAATATTGTATACAGAAAATGATTGGATACAAAATTTTTATATTAATTTATTCAGGGTTTCTCCTTTCATTTACTAATTATAAACATCAATCTCGGTTTAAATGTTAACACTGTCTCTTTCTGTTTTGTATAAATCTGTGAGAAGCAGGAGATATTTCTGATCTTCCAGGCAGTAACTGATTATTCTACCAGCATCCAGGACAATCTTGTCACATACTATGCCTCACAGGCTGAGTATAAAAGCAGTGTCTTGGAAGCAGCCAGCTAGTAGTTTACAGCTGTTTGTGTATTGTGAACAGGGGAACTGGACCCTGCACCAAACGATCAAAAAAATTTAAACATTATTATTTGTACGGTCCAAGTCACTTTATATAGTAAATAATTTACCTTAATTGAAACCATCCAGTGACTTCAAGGATGTATATTTATGACGCGTTTCGAGTCATATGACCCTTCATCAGATAATTATCACTCACGAGGAGATCATCAAATATTAAAATTCACATATGTGTTTCATGTGAATTTTAATATTTGATGATCTCATGAGTGATAATTATCTGATGAAGGGTCATATGACTCGAAACGCGTCATAAATATACATTCTTGAAGTCACTGGACGGTTTCAATTAAGATAAATTTTTTAATAGATCAAAAAAAGTTGACGAATTTTGTTAATCTCTTAATTATAAGGGTGTTTCATTATTTTTTTAAGCTGTATAATATAGTAGTAACTGTTTTTACATATACAAACCAGTTTATTACACAGCTTTTGCATATACATTTGAAATATGCAATATAGGAAAATCAATGCAGTCAATAAGTATCTTGTAAACAAGTTTCAATAACGCATGTTTTTATTTGTCATTACCGTTTAAGTTAATAAGATCGATTTGAGGAAGGTATCACATGTTTTTCAGCCACTTTAAAGACACAAGTACTGATTAGTCTTAAGTTGATTTTTCTTTTGTATGAAGACGACTTGACCCCGGCCCCCTCCCCATGTCAAATTCTAGGTACACCACTGATTGTGAATCAAAGCAATAATATGTGTTTTGTTGTGACTTGAAATTCACTGTGTGTAATTAGACAGCAGTATTCTGTGTAAAACGTTAATTGTGAATTATTGTCTGCAGACATTTATAATTGCTTACTTGTATTATTCATTGTGACCATGTTAAAAGGTGATATTTACAGTCTGCTACATTAGTGTGTGCTGGACTATCATAAACTTGACGGACTGTTGTATACTAGTACCTTTTTTTACTGAAACCATTGTTAAAGTTGAGAGTAACAAATTCTCTGGCATTCGATTATTTATTCCACTGTTTAACATGTTGACTGCGGGACAAATGTTTAGTATTTTGTCTTTGACTGCATTGTCCAGATAGTGTGAACGAACTAGCCTACTGCGCAGGATTGTATGGGGATTGTATGCAACTGGGCAATTTTAGTTGTTAATTATTGCCAAATTTGTGTTACATTCTTTGAATGTGTTAATATAGATTGTGACATAGCACAAGCAGAGCTTTTCTTGGGTGACTGGATGCAATTATAACAGACGTCAAAACAAATATCACATTCACTAATATAATTTATTCAATTACAATAAAACTTGTAATAACAAAGATATTTTACTTGAATAACTGATTGTCTTATCACAAATAAATCATTTATTTTTCTTTATGCTAAGTATTGTTCACTTTCAACACTTTTTCTGCTAACTAATGCTGGCTTTTGCCACTCGAATCCATCTTGTTCTACACCTATCACTTCCCCTTTCTTCATTTTGTTGTCAATATCTTTTGGCACTCCTCTTCTGTTAGACCATAATGTTCTACAGTATAACATTTTCATTTCAAATAAATTTTTGACCAAGCCTATGCCAGACTAGAATTTATCAGCGTATTGTATTTTTCCTTCCTTTGGGTTGACTACATCCTAAAGTTTAAATACAACTGACTGGCAGTGGCCTAGATTTTCATTGGTATTTCCTTTCCTTGTGTAAACATTTATATTTCAGTGCAGCCATCTGGAGTGCACAGTTTATATAATTTAATCCCATACTTATGTGATTTGTTGGGTATGTACTAACGAACTGTAACCTTCCTCTGTAAGGAACCATACTTTCATCTATAACTAGGTGTCTTCCAGGTTTTAAGATTTCACTTAAATTTATCATTTTATAAGCAAATTTTCAATTTTGTATAGTCTATTTGTAGTTTCTGCCTGTTCACTGTCTGTAAAATGTATAAATTTGAGTAACAAAAGAAACCTACCTCATGACATAACTGATGAAATGCATTTGTTATGAAAAATGTGGATCGTTTGAATAGTAATTACTGACAGAGGGTGCTGATTCAATTATGATGCCAATAAATTCACAAATTTCATTTTGGCTTCTTTTGCACCAAGTGTTTACTCTAAATTTGGGAGAGTGACCTTTCTTTAGGTGCTAGAAAGATTAAGTGTTTGTCTTTTGCTCTTGGGCTATTAAATTCAGTATTTTGTTGTTCATAAACATTTCAAAAATTTGCAGTGGACTCTTAGCAATATTGCTATTTATATTAAGAATGGGGTTTTCTGTATACAAATCAAAGGGGCAAATTTGAGTAGTAATGTTAGACCAATTACTTGTACTTAACATCAATTCTGCTACTTTGAGGAGTTACAGATCTATTCATATTGGATGTCACATCCACAGAAGCACATATACTTGGTGTTTCAGTCACTTCACTGTCATTCAAAATAGCATCACTGTTTTCACTTTTTCAACTATCACTGCTAATTTCATCTTCTCGAGAAGATACCTGATGTTATATCCTTATCAGAATCATCACTACCATAGATAAAAGGTAAACTTTTTGAAGAGTCATTTCAAAATATTGGACAGCCGGTTTATTAGGTTTTGTGTGATGGTTTTCTGATCAACACATTGCAGCACTTGTTCCACCATCATCGTTATTTTCTGAAACTCTGTATACTGTTTCTTCAATGTATTGTATGTTTTTTTGCTGCTCAATGATTCTTATTTCTTCAACTTGTTCAAGTTCTTGACAATCTGTAAGGTTTGTAAGGTTTTCAGTAGCTAACTCTAATATTTGTTTAACATGATTCGACATTATATGTTTATAATAAGAAATGTTAATGAAAAACACATTTTAATATCGCACAAGATGGTGAGAGTAGCTTTGTGCCAAAGTGTTCGGCATAATTTAAAAATCGCGCCGAGGCTAACCGAGGCAGTGGTTGTCGGTGCCAATGACGTTTGATAGGTGAGCGGCGATTCAATAATGCAGGCTGCCGGTCAGCTGATAAACAGTCTGGTGCACGTTAAACCGAGGCCTCGTGGCAAAATGAAAAACGCGAGTCTGCCTCATTTCCAATTTCGCTCTCCTCGGTACTGGTGTCTGACGGCCTTGGAAGGAATTTCTGCCACCGCTACATTCTTTCTTTATTATGTGTCGCTGATCGAAGGTGTCTCAGGTAAAAATCATTACTTATTCTTTTCATTTGATTAAGACTTAAGTGTTAAATAAATAAATGCGAATTGTGGGGGTTATTTATTAATTGTGTGAGAACGAGTACATGTGTGTGTGTGTGTGTGTGTGCATTCAGCAGGCTACTTCCAGTATGGATATATGTATGTTGGCATGTGGTGATTTTGCACCCGACTATTTTAGAACTCAAATGTAAAAGTAATACAAAATAAGTAACACCAAAAATGAAAGTGGTTGTAATGGCAAGTTGAGTTGAGATTTTTGGAGATATTTTTTTTGAAAATACAAACGTGAACATTCAGTTTCTCTAATTGCATGAAACCAGGTTGCTGGTGTACAATATTGGGGGTGTGCAAAATCGTGACAGTGTGTGTGTGGTCTTGGTAACCGATATTGAGCTAGTTATATGTCATGACGACTACTGAATACCTAAACATTGCAGGGTCCTTGATTCGCCAGGAGGAAGGGAGAGGCTGAAATGGTGACCTGACCATCTATCACCATCGGCAGGGACGTCGACCAAGAGCTCCCCAACGCCGTCGGACACACACATATACACACAAGCTCCAGGAGATTAGGAGGACAGCCACCCTAAGGAAAGTGAACCACAGTTTCCAGCTCACCAACAACCTTGCTAGTCATCATCATCACAGGCGGTAACATCAACCAGTGTTGAAATACAGGTGGGAAATTTCCGATTATACATTTTCAACAATTACTACACTTTTGGTGCTCGAAGCAAACATGGACATGCTTATTCAATATATGGACTATATTTTCAATTTATAATTGCCAGAATTGTGTGAGAACAAGCCTAATCAATGCATAATTTTGTTTCACTTATCCTGTGTTAAAAAGGGCATTCACTTTTATGTTCTCTGCTTATTTACAGTGTTAAAATTACTTTCATTTCTGTTATACCAGCACATTGAATATATATACATATATTTTCTAGAAAATGAAAAACTATGAATGTTAAAGGCATTAAGCAATGAAACAGATCCACATGTTAGAACTAGCCCTGTAAAAGATATATATGTTGATTTGTATTGTTAACTGTATGGGAGCCCGTGTTTGTCAGGCGGTTGATTAATTTTCTTAATTACATTCATGAGTTTTAGTAGAAAAGTTTTGATATAAGCAGTTTCTTTGAATGACCTGATATTTTGTCCAAACATGTCCACTCATTACTGACTATCATGTATTACTATATTAATTAAGAGTATCCACTCGTGATGCTGGGCATTGATTCTTATGGTTGCTGGTGGTGATTACCATACATGTGCAGTCAATATATATATGTATGTATATTTATGTTTTAAAGTAAAAGATATAACAAAAGATAACTGCAAGAATTATTCCTGTACAATCATTATTACAGTTTTGCATTCTTAATATATTACATGCTTATATACATATATATTACAAGAATCATTGTCATAAACGTAATGTAAACTGATAATTATAAAACACTAATAAAAGGGATTGTTACTGTTGAAGCAAGCATATTATTGCCAGTCCTGTCACTATGGGTTCCAGCCATTTTATGCTTCCGTCTAGACCATGTGTCTAGTTTTAAATATTGTATGTAACGGCAGTAGCGGTTACAGCTTTACAAGCAACTATATAGTAACACAGGTAAACAAAGACTTGTGTTGGCAGAGTATTAAATAAAGCGGGGAAAATTTGCACTGGAATCAACATCTCACAGCAGGCAGTACATGCCACTGGTGATGTGTGATGGTGGGTATAAAATAAAATGGTAGACGTTCATGTGGGAATCAATGCATGCTCCATCCACTCATTATTACCCCAGGATTTAATACAGATACAAAAGGCTTATTACAGGATTTATTTTCCAAAGCGTCAACCTAGGGCTGAAAAAACACACTATTATGTTGTGGTATTGCCGGGGGATCTTTAGTCTGGCACGACAACTAAGCTCCAAGCAGTGGGAACTGGTACAATGCATACGCTACTGTGTTACAGCACACTGGTAACTTTCTGGAAATTATCATATCTAGGTACAGTAGACTCTCTGTTAAGCGGCTCCTCTTTAACCACCCACCTTCTGAGATATCCGCTGCTTCTGAGGTCATGCAAGTCACAACATGTCATTCCGTATTTTGTTTGTTTAGTTCAAATCAGTTGCTATCTGGCTTTAGTACCATCAGAAGTATTCATATCTAGTGCGCAGTTTTTTAATACAGTTCAGTACTGTACTATTTGTGAGTTTTATTTATTAGTGTTTAAAACTCTACTGAGCTGCGGTTGAGCGAGTCTATTGCATTGCGGTAAAGCAAAAAAATATTGTGGTGATCATGGAACAAAAACCAAATGTGATAGAGAGGCTTGATAAAGGCGAATCAGTGAAACTCATAAGTGACCAGCTTGGTGTTGGCATGATGGTTAAGTACTGGCATTGAAATAAAAAATCAATTCAAGATTATTGCTCTCAAACTGAATCAAAAAAAGTCCTTTCAACATGCTGCATGTTAAAAAAACCAACAAATGAACTGGTTGACAATGCACTGCGCCTATGGTTCCTTCAAGAACGGCACAAGGGCACGCCGATAAGCAGCCCGATTTAATGGAAAAGGCTGTCATGCTGCACTCGAAGCTCCAAAATGGAGGCGACTTCATTGCCACTGACGACAGCTGGTTGACACGGTGGAAAAAACGACATGGGTTCATTTCTTAAGTGTTTGAGGAGAAAAGCTATCGGCTGACCCGGCTGGAATCAATGAGTTAAAAAACAAACTAAAAGAATTTATGGAAAAAGAAGGTTTACATCCTGAACAAGTCTACAACATAGATGAGACTGGACTAGATTTTAAACATTTGCCTGAAAAAAACTTTTGCTGCCGGTAACAAAAAGTCAGCTCCAGATTTTAAGGTCAACACAGAGATGATCACTGCTGGGTTGTGTTCAAATGCCCCTGGAACTCATAAGCTTCCTATCCTTGTCAACAGTAAGGCTCAGAAGCCCCAAGCCTTCAAGAACATGAATGTTACATCACTTCCTGTCTGCTACAGAGGTCAGAAGTCTGCAAGCATGGACAAATATATTGCAACACTACAACCATTAACGGTACTGTGCATTACAAAAATAATTTGAATAAATAATAAAAATAAATAAATATGGATTAATAAACATGATTCAGATTGCAAGCTGTATCGTAGCTAAATAGGGAACACATGATTCATGCATGGACACGCATTCCTGGCACACCTGTCGCTAGCGTTCCAGTGGCGGCTCTGGCCAAAAAACTTGGGGAGGACACTTGGATGTTTTACTTGTTTGTTCATTTAAGCATCATATATGAGACTCAGTACATTATTTTTTGTGGGTTTATTTAAGAGTATGTATCAGTACGTTTGTGTTTTAAGGTTTCTGAATGCCCCTCTACAGAATAATAATAATGTGTCAGTAACCCTAGACAATCTGGTCCTAGTAAATCTAATCTCTTAAAAATTAAATCATTTTAATACTATATGTAAAAAAATACAGTGCACATGTACTCACATAGGACTATTACAGTGTTCCAGATACATCTGGAAGGCTGTGTACCCACTGTATCGCTGGTGGTGATTAGAACACAGGACTCCTTGACTGTCATTATCAGTCTCCATGACACGTAACACCAAAGCCTCACTAACTTAATATATAATTGAATATATACTGTAATTCGTTTGCTATGATTTATAGTTTATATGGCCTAACTACACTGTTGGTACAAAAAAAAAAATAATAATAATAATTGATATTTACATTCCAAAATGCGTTATTTTAGAATAATTCAAAGGACACACAATTTAAATAAGAAGTCCATTTTACGAGTTTTAGCAGAAGCAAAATTATCAATCAATGTGTTCATTAAAATTTTCACATTGAGAAATAAACTTTCTCTCAATTGAAAGCATTGATAGGGAATTTAGGCGATCCTGTGTCATTGTATTACGCAGAAAACTTTTAATTCTCTTTAATGTAGAAAAACATCGTTCACTCTCAGCCGTCGTCATTGGAGTTGTGCACACAACATCAGCAGTTTTACAGTCTCTGAGAATGTGTCGCACAAATTATTCTCAGTCATTACACCCGACTACGATGAAATACCAGGAGCACGGATAAAATCATCTCTTTTATAAAGTAGGCTACATTAAGTTCAGCAGTCAATTTATTATTATCTATGATAGAAGGATATCATAGATAATAACGACTTCGTCAAAAATATATTTTGGAAAATTTATTCGATACTTTTAAAAAAATGTTGTGTCAAAAAGGGAGGCCAAAGATAAATGTATGACAAGCGATCATTTACACTCACCAAAATAATGTCGCATATTTCTTTTGCGTTCATTACCTTGTTTTCATCAGATCATTTCCTTTTCATTTGGTTTGTGCAAACGAACTTATCAATTCCTTCTCTTACATTTTGAATATGATTTTTAAATATTTCGATACAACTTTTGACAAAAACAGAATCGATACCTCTTTTTTGAATTTGACAAAATAAAATTTCTACATGAGGCATTATCTTATTGAAAAGATCTAACCAAGAAAGGAAATTTTCATCTTGCAACAAATTGAGCAAACAGTATGCTTTTCGAATAGTACTGGCATCGCTTTCATCACTTATGATCTGCTCGAAACATTTCACCAAATCGTCTTTGTGATTGTGAATTGTTGTTACCGTTTTACTGTGGAATGTCCAACGGGTATCGCATCCTCGGAGAAGGCGTTTTTTCACTACACTATTCAGCACTTCGAGCCTCCAGGTGGTCTAGTGGCTAACGCGGGCGATTGATGCGCTCGTGGTCCCGGGTTCAATTCCCGGCGGAGGTTCCGTACGGCGTGCACTCAGCGTCGTGAGGCAAACTGAGTAGGCGCTGAGATAACAGCGCCACCTCCTGGCTGTGAACACCGCAACTAGCGGGCTGGTGGCGCGTAGTACTAGCCATACACCGTCACACTAACACAAAAGCCGCGCGGTACGCCTTGGTCCTTAACGGACTGTTGAGCGGAGGTTTATTATCTTATTTATTATTCAGCACTTCTGTCCTTTTTGAAGATCGGGAAAAAAATGAAGGGAAGCCGTCCAAATTAGAAAAAAATACTCTGACATTTGTATTACAACTAGCTGCTTTGGCTACCACTAGATTTAATTTATGAGCATAGCAGTGAATATAGTGAGCGTTTGGGTAATGTTGTTTTATAAGCGCCTGCACACCATTAACACTGCCTGACATGACAGATGCACCATCATAACTCTGTGCAATCAATTTCAATGGCTTTTCCGAAATTTTTAAACATTGGAGTTGCTGAAAATGCACTTTAAAATTCCCTGCGCGTTTTGAGATTCCGGGGTAAAGTAACCCCAAAATCGTTCATAGATTTTGCTACCGATTGTGTACTTGACAATTAAAACCAATTGATTTCTTACTGAAATGTCGGTGGTTTCTTCCGCTTGTATTGCAACGAATTCAGCCTGTTCCATCTCTTTTAAAATGAAGTTACGAGCTACAACTAGCATTGAATCTAACAATTCATTTTGGATTGTCTTTGACAATCCCTGAAAAGACTTTTTTTCTAGCAAATGTTTTTTAAATATATTATCAACTTCCCCTAACAAATCAACAAGTCCACGAAATACTCCAGGATTATCCGAATCCGAACTTTCATTGTGTCCTCTCAAAGCAAGTTCGAAGGAACCACAAAATTTAATAGACTCTATTATACGATTTAAAATATACCGATTCTGCTCAACATTTTCATTGTGTTCTTTAATGGACTGCCTGTAGGCTGAATTTAACTGGCCTTGAATGTTGATTGATCCTAACAGAGAGAATTCTACTTCATAGTTCAAATGTTTTTCACTTGAACTATGCTTCTTTACTTTCTCTTTTAAATGTTTTAGATCAGTAACACCATTTATTGTCCATGCCGCATCTACCCGAGGAGAACATAATAAGCAAACAAAACAGAAAAATGCATTACTTTTATCACAACCACATAACCACTTTGCGAAGTCATAAAGTTTTTCACTAAACTTTCGGTTGAATACCCTACTCCCATTCTTATCTGGCTGTGAAATATTTAAAATTGGTCTTGGTGCGCCCAAATTTTTAATTGCCAATCGCATTTCAAAATCACAAACAATGTTTTTTAAATGCTCGACAGAATTCATTTCAAATTAGTCTCATGAAATAATGTGATTTAAACAATACATTCACTGACATGAATAAAGTTATCCGATTTAAGACGATGTTATGCGTTACTGCCGGAAGATTCACTGAATGAACACTGACTCACTGACTAAACAAACCGGACTGAAAACACATGTGAAAAATACGGTTATGTTTGGGCTTCGGGCGAATGGCGCGAAAAGTTCAGGTAAACGCATGCGTACAATGGAATTGGACATTCAGCCACTGTCCGAAACGCCTGTTGGAGTAGCTGGGTTATGTTGTCATTTTACTCATGGAGAATTTTTAGTTTACCTAGTAAAGAGGCTTTGGCAACATTGTATTGGATGGCGCAGTCTCAGAGTGCCCTCCGGGCTACTGACAAGTGTCCCTGTGCAAGCCGTATAGACGACAGTTATTAGCAGCTGATTCATATTGTTTTGACGCTGTATTTTCGAACTTAATATTTATTTTCTATTGAAAAAAGGTAATTTTATCACCTTGAAAAATATGAAATGAAGTATAATATACCGGATAATAAATCTATTTATACGTTATCTCCTTAACATATTCACAGGGGGGACAGTGTCCGAGCGCCTCCCTGTTAGGGCTGCCCTTGGTGTACACGTGTATTTTGTTTGTGTGTGTAAAGCCTGTCCATTCCTGAAATGTAACCAACCCTTTTCAATTAGGATAGTTTTTGTTTTATTTTAATTATAAGAAAAATATGTACGATATGGTAAAACAAAAGACACCAAAGTGTATAGAAATTAAAGGTGAACAAAGGGTTAAAAGACCGTGCCAATGTGACGAAAAGTGCAATTACTATACGTAAAAAGTGAATAGCTCTTTTTGTAATTACAATAAAGAAGTGTAATTTACGTATAGTAAACATATACAAATTAGCGACTGATTGAGCATCGAGTGGTGTGAAACCAGACTTCGTAATTCGCAAAGATAGGCGAAAATAGTGAATTGAACCAGAGTGGGGGAAAAGACGCTTCGACAAAATCTGACAAGTTGAAAATTGTTCAGACCTGAGCTTTTGCATGACCTGGCTATAAATACCACGTCGCGCTAATAAAGTTTCTTCTTCTCGATTCAACCGTTGCCACAGGAGGCTACGTCAGTCGACGACGCTATTTTAAATCTATAGTAAGAGTCACAGGACAAACTGGAAATCCAACCAGAGCAGCAGAGCACATACGAGGAGGTCTATGTATACACCTGCAGCATATGATGTGAGGCGAGACGACTATTAAACAGCACATTCAATGGAATCCGGGAAGAGGACCAGAGGACCAGGAGGACACGGACTGAGGACCAAAGGAGGATGTACGGATGATTAACCACGTCAAACGAGGTGATGAAAAACCATTGTAATTACAGACATTTGAAAGACACTAATTAAAGTTAGAATGAAAGACATTCAACCAGTTTATTAAAATAACTAAATTGTACATAAATGTAAAAGCAGAGTGAAATTTAGAATAATATCTCTTGTATAAAATTTATTAATTGAGAGTAATGTAAATGATAAGAGAAATGTTTGATTTTAAATTAAAGTAATTAATAAAGTCTTTGTTGATAAAGGATAATGCATATTGTTACAACACAAATAAGCCAACCCAATACCAGGGATGAACAAAACAATATTGAATCTAAAATAATACTTCATGTTAAATAAAAAGGATTAATTTAAATAAAATATAAAAACTATGACTCGACAAACGACGACTTGACCTAACCCAAGTGATTGACCGAACAAAAGGAAACAAATGAAGAAGGGATCCACGAAGAATAAACAAGAATGTAACCAAACCAAAGGAAGAAAGGAAAAAATCCAAAAACCCCCCAAAAATTAAACAAGTTCATGGAATTAAACGACCCAATGTAACACGTCGAAATGTACCCAAAGAAGAGGATGGAAATACCAAAGTATTAACCAAATACGATGAAAATGAAGAAGGAGGGAAACAGATAGAAATGAAAACCAATAATGATACACAAACAAATAATAAAGTATAGGAGAAGGAGAAATAATGCACTCAAGAATAATATTGGAACCAAACCAATAATTACCCTGTGAGAAAGGAAAAAGTAACTGTTGTTACCCATTAATGGACAACACTGATTTAGGGAAGAAACCCTATTAAACAAGGTTAAAGATTAAAATGATAAAAAAGCAACCTAAACCCCAATTGAGAATTAGATGTAAAAATAGTATTGTAAGAACATAAAATTGTTAATAGTATTAAGGATATATTGTAATGAAAGAGAAATAAGTATAGGGATTACCCACTAAAAAACACATAGTATAAACAGTGATACAGTGCAATAGTGTATGTGTAAAAACCCCAAAGTGAAGTGATAAGGAAGGTACACTAATTAAATTATAGTTAACTATAGATAATTTAAAAGTGAAGGTGAGGTATAAATGGGAATAGTGTAAGATATAGAATATAACTATTATAAGAAATAGTGAATAATAAAGAAAATAGACACTTAATAAATCTGTAAAAAACACTAAAGGTTTAAAAGTGGAAAAATAACAGTGAATAAATATATAGTGAAAAATGGTATTAAGTATGAATTATAGAATAAGAGGTACTGAACACTTGAAAGTGATGATGACATTATTATTTAAGAAAAGATGTTTAAGGGAGTTAAGTTTAATTATAACCGATAGTAATTAAAAGGGAGGATCCCAGGAAAGAATAAATTGAAGGTGTTGACATGGAAAGACTGTAAAGATTGTTTAAAAATTAAGAAATTAGAGACAAATCAAAGACACCCATGTTATAAGGGATAGTTATAAATTTCATAAAAATTATGTTGTTTATCACAATAAAAATAATATGTATTGTAAACAAAAAATTAGCAAATAATAAGTTGGAAGGAAGTGATGATATTTCTCACTCAAAATAACAACTAATAACTTACAAAGAATTGTTCGTTTTAATGTTATGAATAGGACATGGCTGAAAGAAACTTGCAGTCCATAAGCCTAATTGTTATATTTTAAATTAAGATAGAGAAAGCAATATTGACATGTAATCAAAACACCAACAGACTCAAAATACAACACAACCAATAATAATAACAAAGTAAAGCCCATTAGGCTGAAACAAAATGTGATTTAAATGAAATAAGTCAAATAACATAATGGCTACTCAGGCCTATGAAAGGGCATAACTGTCAGAACCAAACAACTAAAAATTATAACAAATCAACAAAGAAATTAGCAAATCTGAGGTGAATGATTCACCAAGAATAAATTGTAAATCATTTGTAAAACAAAATATTATAATAAGCATTTGTATACAAAAAGAAATGTAATTAACAAGCATTAACATAATTGTAAAAACATAAAATCTAAAATTACCCAAACTTGTGGGGTATCAAAATAATCTATGAAAGGAAATAAATACTGTAGTGACAATATTTAATAACCAGGAAGGAAGATAGAGGAATAACAGCAATCAGAAGATATACGAAGAATTCGAATTTTGATAACAATACATCATCTCAAAATCAACCAATCAAAATCATGCAGTTGCCATGGAAACGGCAGTTGAAGACTGAATTACCATTGAATACCGTTAGACAGGAAGCGTCATTAAGAGAATACAGAAGCCAATGTTGGGAAGAACGTTTTTCTGTGAAAATAATGTAAAAAAGTAATTAAAGTTCCTAACCATGACAGCATAAGAAGCAGACGACCATTTATAGCAGTCAACTCGAGATCCAAGGCAATTAAACGGAAAATTTCCTGAAAAGAACATCCAGATACATTATGAAAAAGATGCCCAACCCATTGAAGCCCCAAAATTAATGAAAACCGAACTTATTGCAGCCAAATCCTACCCGACCAAACGAACGAAGACACCAAGTCATGCTGAGGTGTTAAGTACAATTAAATTACTTATTTTCCAAAACCCTAATCACTCTAAATTTTACTAAAGGTAAATTAATCTCACTATAAACAAATATTTCTCTTTCACAGATTATTTAAGTAAAATAAAACTTGCTAAAAACTTGTTAACGTTAAGTATAACCTATTAGTTAAACATGAACTTACAAAACACATTTACGACACCACAGAACAGATTGTAACATCACACATTATTATTTATGTACACGTAGAATAAGGTAATATATTTTTATTGTAACCATAGGAATTCTTTAGCTCATAGTCACAAGAATCCACGATTTTGGAAACAAAAATAATTGTAATACTTCAAGGTACATAGCCATACGAAAAATAATTGTTTCCTTGATCGATTCGTCAAGCCCAGAGGACAAGAGTCTAATGTAATCAGTCGGTGCAAATTTATCATTATATAATTGTCAATGTGAATATTTTAATTATCACCTATTAAAAATAACTATTACAGGGAGTAACCGCCGTTATTATTTCATAGGGAGTGCTTTATATATTACTAGTGTTTAGTTAAGAATAGATTTGACGAGAAGCGAACAAGTTGTCATTTGCGCAGCAGCAGCGTTTATTTAGACGGCTGTGCGAGCGGGAATTATTTGAATGCCCCGACCGTCACCGCTGATAACTCGTCAGACAATAATTTTAGCTGTTTTATATAACGACTTGGCGCCACCCGGGATTAACACACCCCTATAAGCAACAGGTAAGGTTACTGCCGTGTTATACAGGTGATTACCGCAACGCTACGGACATCGTTAGCCGCGAACATTAATGTAACGACCCCGGTGCGAGACGAACGCACTAATTATTATTACACATACAAAATTTGTGTACATTTTACAGGTACGCACAGAATCTCTTCGTTACAATATGCAGTACAAAGTTTTAAAACCAATTAATATTAAAGAAATTGGAATTTTATTAAACAAGTAAATTCATTATTGAAGTAAATTAATCAGCAATTGCAAAAAGATGACCACACAATGAGTAAGCCAAGAGCAAAAATATTTAATTAATTAAAATTAGGTAATAAGATTTATGTACAACCTGTTGTATGTAATTTGTTACCTATAAGTTGTGTGCGAAAGAGTCGTACAAACGATTTAATAATGAGTACTATTTCAATATGCGAAATGAAAGATTTTGTTTAACAAAAAAATACAGAACAATGGAAATTATTTATTTTTTTAAATAAAAAATTATGGAACAATTTTAAACTTAAATAACACATAATCTTCTTATTACAATTACACCCATGAATTCAATATATCAATGTTTGTATTGTTATAATATTTTTAAAGATTGATTTATCAATGAGTTCATTCCTAAAGTGAAAAAACACTAAAAGACTTGAAAATGACAATCAAAGCAGTTTTTGTGTTAGGCAATGCACCTACCCACCCTGAAGGACTTAAGTGTAAGGGGGAACACGGGATAAAATGTTTTTTTCTCCCACCACATTTGACCAGCCTAATACAACCGATGGACCAAGGAGTGCATGGATGGAAGGATGGCATTGAGTGCTTCAAGAGGAGCTACAGGAGAAAACGGCTTTCGGGTATCCTGAGAAAAATTTAATTGGGAGAAAGTGAACTTGTTACTGTTTTGAAATCCACAAACTTAAGAGATGTCATTTATACAGTGGCCAAATCTTTTGAAGACATTCAAAGTTCAACAATCGTAATATCATTGAGAAAAGCTTGGCCTGGTGTTCAAGAAGGTGTTGAAAAAAATGTAGAAGATAACCCGATGGCAAAGAAAGAAAATGTACAAGAATCTGAGGCAGACGACAATGTAGCCTTGTTAAAGGATCTACAAAAACTGCCTGGCAACATTGCGCTTCAAACGCAAGATGCTCAAGAATGGGATAATGAGCTCATAAATGAAAAGTTAACAGATGACAAAATTGTTCAGGCTATTCTCAGTGAAAGCCAAGAGGAAGACTAAATCAGTGATGAAGGAGAGTAAGAAAGCAAAAAATTAGCCATGACGAAGGAAGGAAAACGCTACAATTAGTAGCGTCGTACATCGAACAGCAGAAAGAATCGACAGCGGTTGATGTGCTGTTTATAAAAAAATAGTGACTATTCACTGAAAAAAACAATTGAACATAAAAAACAAAAGAATATTACAGATTTTTTCAATTAGTCCTTTAACTGTCTACAGCCTACAGATTTTTTTTTTAAGAATTTCGTTTTAGTTCGATGCTTTTATTTTTGTTTAATAAATTGTAACAGTGCTCCTTTATTTGTTTTTTTTTTTAACTTATACATATTGTAGCATTTATAGTTTATAAGCATGAAATATAATGGCTACTTTCGTTTTAACCGACTATTTTGTTATCTGATCAGGGGTCCGGTCCTGTGAGGGTCGGCTGAGAGAGAGTCTACTGTATCATCAACTGTTTTATTTTTAATCTCATTATTGAGAGATACTGCAAAAAACTTGGCACTGTGCAGTAACACTATTGTGTTATGCTGTCTGTCTTGCTGAGACACACAATATGCTGTTTTAGAAATAACAAAGAATATAAGAGAGTGATATCAAACTAGTGCACAATGATTGGTTGAGAAATAACCATTTCTATCTACTAACCAATTGTTTGGTCCACCTCTTGTGCAACTGGCTTTTCAGTACACCACATGACAAGTTTAACCAAATGTTTACAAGTGTTGTAAGGCATTTCTGCAAGGCCTTATGTCTGTGTTATTACAAATTAGCAAAGAATTTAGTATGTGTTTTAATGACTAGTGAATTGAAGCCTGGAAAACCTAAAGGAGTTAAGTGCCAAAAATATGTTTTTTGGATATTAAAGAAAAATTATATATTTTCTAAATAAATAAAATTATATAGGTATAAAAATTTACATTGAATCTATACTGGTACCTGTGTTGCCTAATGTGATTGGTACTTAATAATATTCATTGTTTGGTTTAAAAAAAAAAATATTGAATTTGTTTAATTTGGAAAAGAGCTATGTCTTAGTAAGACAAACTTTCAGAAGGAGCTAAGTCCAAGGTGTTTGTATTGAAAGTCCACAACACAACAATATTTTTATTTAGTTATGTTTATTTTAATTATTTAAAATAACCTTACATAGCAAATGACAAATTTTAACTTTCAGGTAAACAAATTTGAAAATAGAAAAGATGAAATTTTTAACAAAAAAATCGATTTTTAAAAATAAAAGTTAAAAATAAAAAAGTAATGTTGAACAAATACAAGAAAAGCAAAACATTTACAATAATATGATTGTATCCTTTCATTTAAGACAGAACTTTTAACTTTATAACACTAAAGTTCGTACCTAAATCTACTGAGAGCACAGGCTCTGAAAAAAACCTTTATTCTCTTCCTTTAAGTAAGGAAGCATTTTACAGAGATCATCCTGCTTTGTTTGGGGAATAGGCACTGTTTCAGGTAAGGCATCCAGATTTGTTGATGTTATAGCTCTTGGAGTCACTCGTGGATTCAAAACATAACAATTTTGCCAGTCTTCAACTTCACTGAAAGTGGTCTTGACCTTCACTACTCCTGGGTTTTCTTTGTCGATGCGGATCCATGTAGCTTTTGAAATACCTAACCTCAAAGTGTTTATTACTTTCACAGAAGCTTTGTCAAAGTCTAAAAATTTTCTTGCCATGTCCAAAATCTTGAAAGGTTTTGAAGTTCTAGCCGTGGTTATAACCCGCTTAACATCATCCACCACCTCGGCTTTTGATACATTCCAGCGTTTTTCTATGAGAGCAAAGTCTCTATCTGCTGCAGAAAAACTATGGCCAACTATCAAACACTTATGATCAATTCTGTCAAACAATCCAGTTGCAACAAGAAAAATGTAGAGGAACACCATCATATGATTTTTAATTTGCCCACAGCAGTTATCACTCTATATGCACAACTTTCTTTTGTTTGTAAGATTCAGTCCTACACTATTAATAGCTTGAAACAAACATGAAGCCATCTGATTCCCCCTCGTGATGATTGTCCTTCATGCCATAAGCACATTACTGCGTCTCCTGTGTCACTTATGTGGATTCCAAAATTGTAGCATGATAATTGGCGACTGTAGTACATATTTGAATGTGTAAGTTTTGGTAATGAAAAAACTTTTTGTAGGTCAATAGTAATAGTGCAAGTGTCACTACCTGGCATAGATGAAGAAATACTATCATTTCGCATACACTGATAGGCTGCGTCTGCATTTCGGTGATGTATTTCTAACTCATGTTTTGCTATTTTACTAATACCTGTGTCTGTGCTTTTCTTCTCATTTTTTAAACGGTCACATGTCTTACATGTGTCAATGCGTAGCTTTTTAAATGATAAATTAGGAAAATCTGATGTAAAAACCTTCCAATAAAATTTGTAAGAAACTTGACTTTCAGGATGTCTCTCTGTGAAAGCGCTGAAAAGTCGATTGAAGTTTAGATCTGGACTTAGATATACTTTTTCAGATCTCCGACGGTTGTAGTGGCTAGGTTCTGTTGGAATGGATCTGATATGATCCCTGACTTGATTCCTATCTGCCAGAATGAACTTAAAATGTCTAGGTCCTCCACGTTTATCCTTATAAACTCTTTCTCCCAATTTCTTCTTTTTTACCAATACTTCTACCCTTTTAGAAGACCGGATGCCGAAAACGTTCATGAAGGTTTGTTCACATACCCTTTTGTGGTCCCCGCTGCCATCAGGCACACAAAAACTTACAGTTGCCTGCTGTCGACTTTCTGTTGGATTCTGGTAGGAACCATGGCGTCTTCTCTGGACTGGTAGAACCTCTATAAGACCAAGTAGGTAGTTACCCTGTGCGTTTAAATCCTGTTTGTGGAAACTCTCAAACAACTTCATCTTCTGGTCATCTGGTATTTGTTTGCACTGATATCCACATCGGCAAACAACCTGGAACAAACAAAAATTATATATAAACAATGTTGCCATGGTAAACTAAAAAAAAATATTTTTGAGAAATAAATACAGATACATTAAATTTTATTCTATACAATGAAGTGTAAAAATTAAAATTATTTTTTGTGCAATCTTTTTTTTTTAAATTAAAAAGCTTACTTTTTTCACATAGGCCAACTTTTATATCTGTGAAATTTGCAAAAAAATCAGTTAATCATAATTTTCAATATATTATTTTTGCTTTTCAAAGGAGCAAATACTCTAGATTTAGCGTCTTTTGCCCTCACATTGGCAACACTGCATAGAACAGTGTAAAACACAATGAACATCTGGGCTCTTGTCTCGTAGCAATATGGCCACACTGTCTATAACACTGAAAAATAACGTTGTTTTTTACGATGCATTTAAAGGTAACAGTAAATAAAACATCAATCCTGTACTGTGTGGATTTGAATCGTAACACACTGACCACCACACAATTCACATTATATTATTGAGTGCAATATTATCGTACACTGAAATTAGCCTACAAGTTTATTTAAAAATCTAAGAATTAAGTTTAGCAAAATAATACATAACCTAAACTTACCATTGTAAAATGTGGATCTTTTCGTGGCATCTGTTTCTTCTTCCCAGTCAGATATGGCTTCCCACTTAATCTCGCCTTTTGCTGTTTCATTTTAAATGATCCTTTTTCATCACTCTTGGACTTTGTAAAGGCTTTACTTGTCGATGGTTCTTCCATTTTATCTAACAAAACAATATTACAACAAAGAACAATGGATCAACAAAGTCGTACTGACTACCAATGCCTTTATGGCAATTAGCTCAATTAGCACTTCCAAGCGTTGTGGAGATAACACCAGTGTCATCTATGAGTGCCTGTAGAAAGTTTTAGTAGACAGATTGGCCCATAGCTCCTTTCGCTGTGCAAAGGCGCCAGTACATAGTTTCCGTTGATGGAAAAATCCAATAATTTTCAAAAATGGCACTTAGCTCCTTTAGCTTTTCCAGGCTTCAATTGTTTATAGGTTATACTGTTACATTATGTTTCTTTTCTAATACACTGTAGTTGTGGACTGATTAAATCTTAAATGTTATTGATTATTTGTGTTTACAAATATTATTGTTGTTACATGTGTTTTAGAATTTTTTATATTTGTATAAATAACTTTGTTTATTAAATTATTAACAACTGCACTGAAAAGGTCTTTACTAAATCCATGTTTTAAGAAAATGAAATTATTACAACAAATTCTGTTCCCAGTAATTTATCTGTATCAAAATGTTACTAATTTGTTGTAGCAGAGCATGGTGCCATACGTTGTTACAGGTTTCAGTTATACCAAATTTACGTAAAGAAATTACTTTCATCATATCACTTTTTGATAATACTATGTATAACTGAATATCAGTGAATTTAATCGGAGCAAGTTACCATTTTACTGTAGGCAGTAACAGGGAGGAATAGCACTTAAGTGTAGTATTACCATTTTATAGCACACAGCTTTGAAATTCATCAGCAATCACAAGCTCCAGGCTTAGTTTACCATAGTTTTGAGAATGCAAATTACAATTAGAATAACCACAATGTATTAAGAGTGTCAGAAAAATATATACAAAAAAAGAAAAGAACAGGATGGTGTTAAAATTTGGACATTTCACCCATTCTAGAATGCAGGAGGAAATGGACAAAAAGTGTAACAAAGTTGCTTAAAATGGATTCCAATGATGTACAGACTCAAAGTCCATGACTTTGACTTAATGACCACGACTTTGAGTTAATAGCTCATAAACTTTCATGGTTTCTGATATTAATAATAACTCTTTTCTTGTTCAACACACAGTTTTTACTGAGAAAAATAAAATTTCATGTTAAACAAAAAAACAGTTGTTTAAACACCAAGTTTAAAGCTGCAAGTCTTGTATGTATATAAAATAAGGCTGGAAGGAACTGCTACATCCAGTGGTGAAGAATCAATGGAAACAAGGGAAGCACTAATATATTAGTTTTGTAAAATGTTTCAAGGAACAAAGCATCTTTACCAAAAATTAGAATTTTTATAAAAATAAATAAATGTATAGTTGTTAACTATGTTCAACAGACCGGGGTGGGGTAGTGGTACAAATTTGTAGCTTATGTATAGGTGAGAATGTGACGGACGTGGTAGGTCTGTGTGTGTGTGTGTGTGTGTGTGTGTGTGTGTGTGTGTGTGTGTGTGTGTGTGTGTGTGTGTGTGTGTGTGTGTGTGTGTGTGTGTGTGTGTAACTGTCAGGTCGTTGACATCAGACATAGCTTCATTTTGTTTATGTATTGGAACTTCGAAAAATTTTAGTGTTGCGCTTTCAGCATGTCCACCTACTACAGATAGGTAAATTTGGTCACTTATGTGAACTCTATTAGTACATATCATGTAACGGTACAGAATTGTGTGATCCCATAGTTTTAATTCAAATCAGTTTCAATTTTCAGTTGTCAGCTTCCACCTGTGAGATGCCCCAGTTTAACCAGCAATACACTGTTAGCATAAACAACTGATGTCTGGAGACAGCCAGACTAGACGCATTACGTAACAGCCCTAGCAGCAGGCTTTGTGAATCACAGTAAGCAGTGTTCTTCACCAGTATGCAGAGTAACACCAGACAGTAAGGAGCAGCATACAGTTGTTCAGTAAAATCAGTGGCCTCGGGCGTGCAAGATAGGCCGTAAAGTAAAACGGCCTATCTATTAAAGCATTAAAACCTTTATAAAAAAGTGTTCAAATAACATAGCGCAGCCAGCCTACAACATATTAGTGCGAATAAAATTACGTCGGCCGACTTTATCATATTGTATAATGTGGAACCAATAAAATAGTAAGAACCTTTAAACACAAACAGTAACCGCAATAAACGAGTGCCGGAGTGCGTGAGATCGAAGCAAGTATTCAAAACCAGTTCGTGCAACCAACCCTAGGAGCACGCAGCGTATGGGTAACTAGAAACACTTAATATGCATATTAAAACCAATTCCAACTAACCGGTGATTGTTCGCTATAAAAGGAAAATATAAAATACATTATACGATAGAGTTCTCTAAGGGGTGGAGTTTATTGAAAGATCAATGTAACGGAATGAGTGTGTGGGTGGTAAAATAGAGGTTACACACTGGTTCATTTTCAATGTTTTATTTATTTAGTAATATCACTCATAATAATAGTCAAAACAAAACTCAATAGAGATAAGAAATAATTTCAACCAGTTGTACTATCGTTTGTAAAACATAAAAGGAAGGCGTGAATGTTTGATAAATAAAAATAAGTGTGATTTAGACCGTATCAAATGTGTTAACGTAATTATTGCACATATCAAATCCAAATAATCCTTTCTGCAGCTGTGTTCGTCTGTACGACTCTGGTATAGAACCCTACAGTAAGAGTCTTAATATAAATTGAATTAATTGAGTAGTTTCATTGGCCCCGAACTAGGGACTCGAAGAGTATTTTATTATTTGAAGTAACTTATATAGTTTCATTGGCGCCCGAACAGGGATGGCGAGTGTAATTTTTATTACATTCGCCAGATCTAATTAAGCTGCAGAACAGGTTATTTGGAAGTGAGGGCGTAAATAAAGTAATTTCATAATGGAGAATGAAAATATGTCAACTGAGTTGGCCAATAAGGGCGATTCAGGTACTGAAACAGAGTCACTGTCAATAAGTGACAGTAATGTAGACGAATCTGTAATTAATGGACCGGGAGCGAATTCCACTCCTATTACAACACAAATATAAAAGAAAAAGAATTGTCATTGGAGGACATATTTGATTTTATGAAAAATAATTTCAGTAAAGTGAATAGCAATTTTGATGAACTTAAAATTGATATTAATGAAGTAAAAATTAAGTGTGAAGGTAACTTTAATGAATTGAAATACGAATTAAGCAAAATAAATGAAATATGTAGTGAAACAAAAAGAAAAACAGATGAGTTAGGAGAGAGTGTGTGTGTGGTAGATGGTAAAACAATTACAGTAAATGACAAATTAGAAAGCTTGGTAAGTAAAGAGAGTAATGATGTTGAAAATGTGGTATCAGATAGTGATGATACAGAAATAGTCAGTGAGATAGTGAGTGAGAATGAGAGAGTAATGGGTTGTAGATGGGGAGAAACAAATGTTAATCAGTTAGAGAGAGAGTACGAAGAGAGTGTACAGAGGGCAAAATTTTCCCGTGGTGTGGTTGTGGGTGAAGAAAATGCTTCACGAGTGTATTTGGGAGACGTATGGTCTACAAATAATTGTCCCTTGATTTTTTGTGCATCTGGTAAGGCCAGGATGTGTTGTAACAATGTTGTGTTGCCCTCTGTGTGGAATGAGAATGTGAAATGTTGCGAGGAATGTTGTGATGAGAGAGAGAAAGAGTTAGAGTGGTTCAAGCTAAATAGAGGTTATGGAAAGTTGATAGCGAAGATGAATATTAAGAGAGTTATGATAAATAATGTAGACATATCTTGTGCAGTAGTAGACAATGATTATATTGATGATGAATATGTACCTGTAGGAAGAATTAGTGTACTTGTAGTGGATGAATATGATGAGACAATAACTTACCTGGGTGTAACAACAAATACTGACGGAGACTTGACAAAAAATATGAATGTAAACATGGTTTATGATAAGGTAATTATGGGGGGTTACCCTAAAAATTATTATGATGGTATATTGGAAAAAACAAAATTTTATGGTTACAACACAAAAAATAGCCATATGAGGAATGCAAATAAAATTGAAAAATGCTATGTGAAGACAAGACTAATTTTTGACGATGGAGGTTGAATATAAACTCAGAATGGACATTTTAAATACTTGAGTATATGGTTCTGACCTTGCTGATTTAGGTAATGAAGGGTGGCAAATAATAGAATTCTGACGAAAAGTTGCAAATAAATTTGTTGGTGTTAAATGTATTGTGTCCAGATTATATTGTGGTAATCTAGATTATAGTTTATGTAACAATGTTTATAGTATGATATAATCATAATAATATTTTATGTTGTTAATCAACAATAACGATTAACAAAAGGTATTCAGTAAATTTATTTTGAATTCTGTTTGTATTAAAAGTGTTTTAAATAATGTAATTAAAGTTAAACTGTTCTGGTTGGAGTTAAAATGAAGTTAATTTAAAAATGTGAATTTTGATGAAGTCAAATTAATTTTAATTTTAATTTTGGTATGAATTGGTACAAAAATAGTAGTTGATAAATATGTTAACTAAAAGATTTATAGAAATTGAAAGTTGAAGTACATTTGTCAGTATATGATGTAATCATGAGTGTTGAGACTGAGAGTGTTTATAAAAACAGTCTGGCAGACTGTTAATGTAAACAGGGTGTTGTATGTTTTGACTAATGTTTACAGCCAGATGTGTTGAAGTTGATAACTGTTTTATTCTGCTGAATCATTGCCATGAGTAGTTTATTATGAAATAAAAAGAAATGCCAGATGTAAAGAAATGAAGGTAAACTTCTTAAATAATAAGGAAATGACTTAATGTTTTGATTGTAAGACAGTTAATATTTGTGTGATAGGATTTTGTTAATGGAGAATCATTTTGAAAGAAAATGTAATTTTGAAACAGTTAATTAAATAAAATCAAATTCATTTGGTAATTAAATTAATAGAAAAGGTAAATTTTAATGAATTTAAATCTGTTTTGATCCGAATGTTGACTGTAATTATAAATTAAATGCTAATTGATGAAAAACAATGATTAAAATATTCATTTAAAATTAAAAAACTGAAGGAATAAAAATGTGTGGGCTAAGATAATGTTTGGGAAACTAAGATGTGTATATAACTATTCATGTAAACTTTTATAAATGTCAATCCATATTTTACGTTTTAACTGTAGATTCCCTACCTAAGTGCGGCCATGACCTCACCGGATCATGACCGTGAAAGTAGTTAATTGTGACAAATCATAAATTTTACTTGATATAACCGGCTTGTGGTTTGTTTTGTTTTGTTAACCCGGTGGTTTGTTAGACTTAGTAGTGGGGTTATTTTTTGGGGAATCTACCAAATTTTGGAACAGGGCTATTTTCACCCAGATAGGGGTGGTAGTCCATTAGGGGCGTATAATTCACTATTAGTAAGTGCAATACTGAATTTTTATTGTAACGCCGAAGCAAGGATGGGGTGGAATAAAAGAAAAAAATGTCCACCCCTTCCGCATCAGTCCTTGTGGAAGCAACTGGGCGCTACAGTCCAGGGGGGTAATAGTGAGTGTGGATTAGGGGGTGACCCAGTTACAGTTCACGAGGGAGATGTGATCACGGCTACGTTGAGGTCTGTAAGGCCAAGAAGCCTAGTGCTGCACACAGCAGATTGTAACGGGTATCAGGGGTTAAGGGATTAAAAGGGGGTAGTACAAAAAAATATATATATATATAGTAGTTAAGTATAAATATTCTTGAATAAAAATAAACAATAAATTGTTGAGATTTAATGCAATTTTGTATGATTACTGTGTTATTTTGGCTGGGTAATATTGTATTGGGAACATGAGTTAATTTGTATGGTGTTAATATTAGTCAGATATAAATACATTGCAAGTTTATATGGCCCTGTGGGCATTGTATTTCATGAAGTCCAGTTATTGAGTTGATGGAAAACAATGTTGATGATAAATTGAATTAAATTAAAGCTGAATTAAGTAATTTAACAGATGGACTATCTAAATGGTCAGAGTAATTTAATTTTGACTCGTAATGAATTAGGTAGTAATGTTTTGTTTACAACTCATGGTAATGTCCATTTGGAATGTTTATTATGTCGTATCCCTTTTATGTAATCATGGATGAATGTAGAACAGTTGTCATTGTAGGGCAACCCACCTAAATGAATAACCAGCACTTTGTATAAGAAGAACCAGTACTTTGCAAAGAATGAGCCGGTATGGCTAAGAGGAAATGAATCAGCTGTGGGATATGGAGTGATGAAAGGCCTTTTGTTAAATCTTGAATTGAACGTTTTAGAGTCGGGTGATACTGTGGCGGGTATCGGTCCGAGCTTATGGTGTTGGGATCTCGACTAGAGAAGTCCAGTAGGATCGGATGGGTGCTGCCGCAGCCACCGGACTAGGGGGGTAAGTACCCATGATTTTAGTAGAGTGTTCAGGGGGGTTGTGGCGCCATATCCTCACTGATCCTCTTAGGTTTTAGGCAATGAGAGTTTGTAGGCTTCGGCCTTCAACCTCTCATTGGGGGGGGTATTGTAACGGTACAGAATTGTGTGATCCCATAGTTTTAATTCAAATCAGTTTTAATTTTCATTTGTCAGCTTCCACCTGTGAGGTGCCCCAGTTTAACCAGCAATACACTGTTAGCATAAACAACTGATGTCTGGAGACAGCCAGACTAGACGCATTACGTAACAGCCCTAGCAGCAGGCTTTGTGAATCACAGTAAGCAGAGTTCTTCACCAGTATGCAGAGTAACACCAGACAGTAAGGAGCAGCATACAGTTGTTCAGTAAAATCAGTGGCCTCGGGCGTGCAAGATAGGTCGTAAAGTAAAACGGCCTATCTATTAAAGCATTAAAACCTTTATAAAAAAGTGTTCAAATAACATAGCGCGGCCAGCCTACAATATATTAGTGCGAATAAAATTACGTCGGCCGACTTTATCATATTATATAATGTGGAACCAATAAAATAGTAAGAACCTTTAAACACAAACAGTAACCGCAATAAACGAGTGCCGGAGTGCGTGAGATTGAAGCAAGTATTCAAAACCAGTTCGTGCAACCAACTCTAGGAGCACGCAGCGTATGGGTAATTAGAAACACTTAATATGTATATTAAAACCAATTCCAACTAACCGGTGATTGTTCGCTATAAAAGATAAATACAAAATACTTTATACGATAGAGTTCTCTAAGGGGTGGAGTTTATTGAAAGATCAATGTACCGGAATGAGTGTGTGGGTGGTAAAATAGAGGTTACACACTGGTTCATTTTCAATGTTTTATTTATTTAGTAATATCACTCATAATAATAGTCAAAACAAAACTCAATAGAGATAAGAAATAATTTCAACCAGTTGTACTATCGTTTGTAAAACGTAAAAGGAAGGCGTGAATGTTTGATAAATAAAAATAAGTGTGATTTAGACCGTATCAAATGTGTTAACGTAATTATTGCACATATCAAATTCAAATAATCCTTTCTGCAGCTGTGTTCGTCTGTATGACTCTGGAATAGAACCCTAAGGTAAGAGTCTTAATATAAATTGAATTAATTGAGTAGTTTCATTGGCCCCGAACTAGGGACTCGAAGAGTATTTTATTATTTGAAGTAACTTATATAGTTTCAATCAATCATTGAAGTGATTTGATCTTTAAGATTTAATCATTCGATTACTATTCCGCAGGTTCACTTAACTACATTTAACTATTGTTATTATTCTATACGTCAGTAAAGTTTTAATAAGAATTCAGTTATATTTCAGACCCGAAAAAAGACTTAAAAAAAAAGTGTTTTATATCAGTTTTTGTATAAACAAAGGGGTTTCAGCTCATCTGAAAAACTTAGGGAAGATTTTGTTTGCTTCTGAAGTTGAGTTTTCAGTACCTAGAAAAAGAATACAATTAGGTATCCTTTCTGGTGAAGATAGGAAATCTTTGCGCAGAAGATTGTTTTATGTAATAATTCATGTTACTGAAATAAATAAGTGTAATCTACAGATTCAGTGACATTGCTAAATTAAAATAACTTTCAGATTCAAAGCAATTACAAAATTTAAATAATAAATTTCTGAAGAAGCAGTCGTAAATCTGAAAGAGAATTATGGCAATTTTTTTGACACTCCTAAACCACAAAGTGAGCTTTTAGTGCTATTCGGTGATTAAACATGACACAAAGAATCAATCATTGACCTTCACAAACATCTAATAGAATCTGATCTTATCGAAGTTCTTCCAGAAGTGAGTAGATCAGCCCAGCTGACAATGACCATTCCTGTGTGCAGTCACCAATGACTATTAGCTGAGAAATAATTTTCTGCTTTACAGAGCATAAACATACTTATGCAAAACTTATGGTCAGGAGAGGGTGTGAGGGGTGCTTTCATCAGCACAGAAAAGGCTCTACTCACAAAACTGTGATGGAAATCATCTTTTTACAACGTGATCGACATCTTCACAAGTAAAAGTTGATGGATTCAGATAAACTCCAAATGATAAGGTGAAGGCTTTAAATTTAATCTATTTGAGTTTAAATATATTGTTAACCCATTACAGGATATTCTGCATGTTCCTCGGCTATCCCAGCAGAGCCCAGCTGTAATGTGTGTGTGCATACATATTGGTGCTACTTTGAAGAGAAAGATAATTACGTGACACTTATCACGCGTCAACCACCGAGGCTGTTCCAGACTTCACTGTGCAAGCCCGCAAGCAATTACCCTCTAGTGTTTCCTAGTAGTGTTGACCCATATTATGGATTATCCTGGAACACTTGTGCTATCTATTAAAACAACGGCAGCTGCCACTTAGTTTCAGTTTAAGTGGCGATTTATTCCAGTGAAATTTGATGTACTGTGGCGAAGTGTTATCTTCTATATATATATAAAAATGAATGTTTCTTTGTTTGTCCTGTATGTGTTCCTATACCATTCATCCGATTGTGATGAAACTTTGCACGCTGATAGCAGGTACCCAACGGAAGGTTTTCCACTTTATCTGATAACGATAGGTTAAAAAGAACTTATGTTATTGCAAAAAAACTAATTTTTTTAAACCCGCGGCTTCGATCGCGAATATTTGTATATGATTGTTGTGGTAACTGTCGAGTTGGTAAATTGCTAATGGTACATCTAAAGTATATAAATAATATTCTTATACTGTAAGGTATGAATATCCAAAAAGTGCGAAGCAATAGATCCATCATTTATGTTTCCTCGATACGTAAAATCAAAATTTGATAATTTAGTAGATATTTAGAGCCTCCAGGTGGTCTAGTGGCTAACGTGGGCGATTGATGCGCTCATGGTCCCGGGTTCAATTCCCGGCGGAGGCTCCATACATTGAGCACTCAGCGTCGTGAGGCAAACTGAGTAGGCGCTGAGATAACAGCGCCGCCTCCTGGCCGTGAATACCGCAACTAGCGGCAGTACGCCTTGGTCCTTAACGGACTGTGGAGCGGAGGTTGTTAACTAATACTCTTACTTTATTTTTTATTTGAACTTACCTTTTAAAATCTGGTTAACACCTATACTCTGTTTACATGTTGATTCACCATGTGGCGCTATTGCCAACATAATATTTTTTCGTTTGGGTCCAGGTTCTTTAAGCGAGCTAGAGACTGAACGGTTTTTTGAAATAACATACTCTGATATCACTATTGAAAACTGGTGTTTTAATTGTTGAAATTTTAAACATTTGAAATACAAAACAAAAACAAGCTGGAGTCTTGTTCCTTTACCAAACACAAAAAACAAAATGGCTGCGAAGTATTTTCGCTGTATCAGCCTTACATGTGACACAATTACATAATATATATTTTATCTTCAAGTTACCCTGATTTACTATAACATGAATTTAGAACATACTGCAGTTTACTATTGCAAATTGTTACATTATCTAAATCACGTAACGTCAACCAATGCTTGTGATTTTTCTATTTGTATACCGGTACACGCACACCCATGCTCACACACACACCCATGCTCACACACACACCCACACACACACACACACACACACACACTACTGAAAATGGTACATTTTTGATTACTTGAGCTCAAAATATAAAGGGTATGTGATTGAAATCTTGAAAGTGTCTACTTTCCTGAATTTGGATGATTGACGATCGAGTCATACGTCCCTCATTGCTCAACTGGTGTTCTGCCGAATTATTAACTGTCTCTCTGTTTAAACTGCTCACACTGACTCTAAGTTACATTTTTTTATACTGTTAGTTGCAAATAGTTTACTTTCACACTTTTATTACATTTTTAATACTTTATATATATATATTGTTACAACACAAATAAGCCACCCCGGTACCAGGGAAAAAAACTATAATTATAAAAGTAAATATACTTCATATCAAATAAAATGATTAAAGGCAAATAAAATATAAAAATTATAACACGACAAACGACGACATTACCCAACCCAAGTGACTGACCCAACTACAGAAAACAAAGGAAGAAGGGAACCACGAAACAAACACAAAGAAAAGGTGATTGACCAAACAAATAATAACTAACAAAAGAAGGGAGAAACCAGAACCAAAGAAGAATAAAAGGAAGTGAACAAATTCCTACAACTAAACAGAAATTAAACCAGACGAGGAGAAGAGAACCAAATCAAAATGAAGACAATTGAAAATGAAGAAGATGAAGGAGAAGAAGAAGGAAGAGGAAACAAAGTGAAACCAAGAAATAAGAGACACCACATATAAAAGGGAGAAATGGTATACTCAAATATAGAATATTGTAAATAAACCCCAAATAATTATCCACTAATGGAAAGAAATATTATAGTAAATGAGATAATTTATATACCTGTTTTAAACAAAAAACAGTTAAAAAATAACTTAGTAAAGAAAAGTACACTAACCCAAACATTAAAGTTAGATGTAGTGAAAGATGTAACAAAATGTCATTAATAATAAGTATCATGTTATAATGAAAGAAATAGTGAGAAACAGAAAGAGAAATAAGTATAAGGATTACCCACCAAAAAACACATAGTATAAACAGTGATACAGTGCAATAGTGTACGTGTAAAAACCCCAAAGTGAAGTAATAAGGAAGGTACGCTAATTAAATTATAATTAACTATAGATAATTTAAAAGTGAAGGTGTGATATAAATGGGAATAGTGTAAGATATAGAATATAACTATTATAAGAAATAGTGAATAATAAAGAAAATAGACACTTAATAAATCTGTAAAAAACACTAAAGGTTTAAAAGTGGAAAAATAACAGTGAATAAATATAAGGTGAAAAATAGTATTAAGTATGAATTATAGAATAAAATATACTGAACACTGGAAAGTGATGATGACATTATTATTTAAGAAAATATGTTTAAGAGATTTAAGTTTAATTATAACCGATAGTAATTAAAAGGGAGGATCCCAGGAAAGAATAAATTGAAGGTGTTGACATGGAGAGAATGTAAAGATTGTTTAAAAATTAAGAAATTAGAGACAAATCAAAAGACACCCATGTTATAAGGGATAGTTATAAATTTCATAAAAGTGATGTTGTTTATCACAATAAAAATAATATGTATTGTAAAAAAAAAATTAGCAAATAATAATAAGTTGGAAGGAAGTGATGATATTTCTCACTCAAATTAATAACTCTAATAACTTATAAAGAATTGTTCGTTTTAATGTTATGAATAGGATATGGCTGAAAGAAACTTGCAGTCCATAAGCCTAATTGTTATGTTTTAAATATTAAGATAGAGAAAGCAATATTGACATGTAATCAAAACACCAACAGACTCAAAATACAACACAACCAATAATAATAACAAAGTAAAGCTCATTAGGCTGAAACGAAATGTGATTTAAATGAAATAAGTCAAATACCATAATGGCTACTCAGGCCTATGAAGGTGCATAACTGTCAGAACCAAACAACTACAAATTATAACAAATTAACAAAGAAATTAGCAAATCTGAGGTGAATGATTCACCAAGAATAAATTGTAAATCATTTGTAAAACAAAATATTATAATAAGCATTTGTATACAAAAAGAAATGTAATTAACAAGCATTAACATAATTGTAAAAACATAAAATCTAAAATTACCCAAACTTGTGGGGTATCAAAATAATCTATGAAAGGAAATAAATACTATAGTGACAATGTTTAATAACCAGGAAGGAAGATAGAGGAATAACAGCAATCAGAAGATATACGAAGAATTCGAATTTTGATAACAATACATCATCTCAAAATCAACCAATCAAAATCATGCAGTTGCCATGGAAACGGCAGTTGAAGAGGATTACCGTTGAATACCGTTAGAAAAAGAAGTGAAGCGTCATTAAGAGAATACAGAAGCCAATGTTGGGATAAACGATTTTCTGTTAAAATAAAGTAAAAAAGTAATTAGTTCCTAACCATGACAGCATAAGAAGCAGACGACCATTTACAGCAGTCAACTCGAGATCCAAGGCAATTAAACGGAAAATTACCCGAAAAGAACATCCAGATACGTTATGAAAAAGACGCCCAACCCATTGAAGTCCGAAAATTAATGAAAACAGAACTTATTGCAGCCAAATCCTACCCGATCAAATGAACGAAGACACCAAGTAATGCTGAGGTGTTAAGTACAATTAAATTACTTATTTTCCAAAACCCTAATCACTCTAAATTTTACTAAAGGTAAATTTATCTCACTATAAACAAATATTTCTCTTTCACAGATTATTTAAGTAAAATAAAACTTGCTAAAAACTTGTTAACGTTAAATATAACCTATTAGTTAAACACGAACTTACAAAACACATTTAACGACACCACAGAACAGATTGTAACATCACACATTATTATTTATGTACACGTAGAATAAGGTAATATATTTTTATTGTAACCATAGGAATTCTTTAGCTCATAGTCACAAGAATCCACGATTTTGGAAACAGAAATAATTGTAATACTTTAACGTAGACAGCCATGCAAAAGCTGAGCGTTTCCTTGATCGATTTGTCAAGCCCAGAGGACAAGAGTTTAATGTAATCCGTCGGTGCAAATTTATCATTATATAATTGTCAATGTGAATATTTTAATAATCACCTATTAAATATAACTATTACAGGGAGTAACCGTCATTATTATTTCATAGGGAGTGCTTTATATATTACTAGTGTTTACTTAAGAATAGATTTGATGAGAAGCGAACAAGTTGTCATTTGCGCAGAAGCATCGACAATTCAGACGGCTGTGTGAGCGGGAAGTATTTGAATGTTCCGACCGTCACTGCTGATAACTCGTCAGACAATAATTTTAGTTGTTTTATATAACGACTTGGCGCCACCCGGGATTAACACACCCCTATAAGCAACAGGTAAGGTTACTGCCGTGTTATACAGGTGATTACCGCAATGCTACGGACATCGTTAGCTGCGAACATTAATGTAACGACCCCGGTGCGAGACGAACGCACTAATCATTATTACACATACAAAATTGGTGTACATTTTACAGGTACGCATACATTGAATCGTTACAATATATATATGCTGGCCAGCAATTTGTAGCACGTGCAGCAAGGAGTACGAGGTAACTGAGAAAGACAATATGGCGTCCAATTCCCAAGTGGAAAGGCTGACACGTCATCGATTCTATTGTTTTCTGGCGATGACGTCTTTGTTTTACGGTGCAGCGGTTATGTCTGACATACTTTTGATGACGTATTTTAGGAGTGGTCAGTCGTTGTTAGCAAACACGCTGTCGATCGTCACGTACGCCAGTGACCTTGACGCCAACTCATCCGGGCTTACTGGGTTGTATCATATTTGGAAAATTCCACCCTCACATATTCGATTACATTGGATTTACAATAAAATTATATTTGTTATGTACCCTAGAATTCCTATACGGACCTATTGTACCGTTACAAAACCCCCTCAATGAGAGGTTTTTATGACAAAGCATAAAAACTCTCATTGACACATTCATACTTCCTAAAGGGATCAGTCAGGATATGTCGCCACAACCCCTGTAGTGTTTACATAAAAAGATATAGATAACTTACCCCTTGGCCCAGTGATAGTGACAGTACCTGCATGACCTTACTGGACTTCTCTTTCGAGATCCCAACACCGCAAGGCCAGTCAGGCACTTGAGGTTCCTGCTCTGACACGCTGGCCAGCTCAGGACCACCACCACAGCATCACCAAACTCTGAAACATCGAATAAAAAAATCAAAGAGTGGCCTTGTATAATACCATATCCCTAACTGATCTGTTTCCCCTTACCCTTAGCTACATTGGTTTACGTTAATAAGCATTGGTTTTTTCCTTAGCTTCTAATATTTGTAATACCTAGAGGAAAACAAGATTTACTATAGATATCTCCTTCTCCTTTTCATTCCTACATTTTATCACATTTTCAACTCCAGTCGATAATATTTTAACTCTTTCCATTACATAAGAAGAAATTTAACTCTTTACTAATGCACTAATATTTAAAACAATTAATCAAATTCACAAGAATCAACAAACAATTTATCTGTATATTTATTATATAGAACCAAAACACAAGTTCACTCTTTCAAAACAAACTATCTATTTAAAATGCATTGATCATCTTTCATGATCCTCACCCTGTAATACAAAATCATAATTATTTTATGCTCAACACCATTATCAACATTATATACTTAATATTTAATATTCATTTAACGTTACTACCCCCTATAGTAACCACCTTCCACACACACACTATGACCATACAACATAATATAACATAATAAAACATTACCTTCAACATTAACATTGCTACTATTACATTAAATAAACAATTCACATTTAATTAACTTGTATAAAAAATTATCAACATTACAACTTGAACTTTCTATTACCTCTTTTATTTATACTCTTAATTATTTAACATTTATTGGACCATTAGATTCTCAAAAAAATTCAAATTTATTATTAACCTTCATGTTACATAACATTCCATTTATCATTACATTTCAACTATGAATTCTCTTTTAACATTTTGATCATTAATTAGTTTGGGTGACTCTCCATCATTCACAATGATTCTATTTACTGAATAGACATTATAACTATAACCTTACTCACCTTCTTCCTACTAACAACCACTAACAGATTTGCATAGGGTGACACCAATTGTTGACTTACTCATACTTTGGTAAATACAAATACATAATACATAAATATGTGAATAATACATACTTTTGTTACTTACCACGTGTTTGTCACACTTCCGGTAGGCACGTGCTACCCACATGTATATTACTTTTTATGCTCAGGGTCCAGAGTTCTCTAAGCGAAAGTGCAGAAACAATTGGGTTGTATGAAATAATAGAGTGAATTGGCATTGAGAGGTAAAAAACTTCGTTTAATTACTGCATTTTGATAATCAGTCAATTTACAAATGGTGGCTTACACCACACCCAACATGGCGGCCATTTTACTTCCGCTATTTATATATAATTTGTTTTCCAATATTTACTTTCTCATTATATATCTCATATCAAAAAATTAGTTTTTACTGCAGTATTTACTTTTAATTTAACATTACCATACTATAAGATTCTTTGCAAACACAAACCAACGGCTCTTTTAAAAGACGTGGCCGGCCCGTTCACTCACGCCCTCTCTCTCTCTCTCCCTCTCATTACATGGTTAATAATTTTGATTAATTACAAATTTCTGTTCAATTTTGTTTCTGAGCTCATTATTTGATAAAAGGTTACTGAAAAGTGCACTTCCCTGAATGTAGAGGTTTCCTGAGATTATATGCGTTCCATGGATAGTCTGATGTTCGACATGCTGATAAACTGATCGTCTGGCTGTTGTCACTGACTCTACATTATTGAACTGTTAATAAATTGGTATTGTTTTCTGCTAACTTTTACATTTTGATTAATTATAACACTTTAATCGGTAAACTTGGTACCAGCACACTTTTAATACGTGCTCACTCCATGAAGACTTGTAGCTGACTGAGCCGACATTTTTGTCGTATTGTCGACAGGTGGTGGGGATTAATTGTGATCAACCCTTTGTTCGAGCCAGCTGACGACATTATTTCTCGTCATCACTATGACGTGTGTCATAATTTGTTATAACAATTCGGCTTTGTCGATCAGTGCCACCATTGAATACGTTTTGTTTTGCACGTGCACCTTGAGATGAGTTGTACTGATGAAACTGCGTCGTTTCTTTAGACATGGGGAAAATTGACCTAACCATGCTTTATATGTATAAATACAATAAAAAAAATACAATACAAAATTCTTGAACACCATAATTATGACAACAGGCTTTTGTCCTGTTACAAAACCCCCTCAATGAAAGGTTTTATGCCGAAGCATAAAAACTTTCATTGACCCATTCACTCGTTCTAAAGGGATCAGCCCAGATATGTCGCCACAACCCCCTGTAGTGTTTACATAGAAAAATTTTAATCACTTACCCTTGGTTTGATGATGATGATCGTACCCATCTGACCTTACTGGACTTCTCAGGAGAGATCCCAACACCATAAGGCCATTAGGCACTTAACGCTCCTGCTCTGACGCACCGGCCAGCTCAGGACCGCTGTCACAACACCATCCAACTCTGAAACATGAAATTCAAAAATTCAAAATAGTCGCCTTATCTATTCCCATATCCATCACTGATATGTCTCCCCTTAGATGCATTGGTTTGTGTTTTGAGACGTTGGTTTGCTTAACTTGAAATTCTTTTATAATAAAACAAACAAGATTTTAAAACAGAAAATCCACTTCTCTTTTCAACATTCCTGCATTTACTAAAATTTTCTGACTCCAGTCAATATTATTTATCCTCTCTATCATAAGAAAACATATTCTTATCCTAAACATAACACATAAAACAAATTTTTAATTTTCAAAAGTAACAATGACTAATCATCTTCATTACGTAAAAAAAAAAAAAATATAACTATTATGGCAAACACTTCAAATACTTTAAATTTTCTTTACTTCGCTTTCTTTATACTTATATTTCTTTGCAACAGAATCAAACTATATTTTTTGTTCAAAACCATTTCTAACCTTATCTTTTCAACGTGTTAACATTTGTTACCGTCGTTACCACTGTAACGACCTCCTAACCACACACACTATTACCATCAACATAATGAAAACATAATAAAACATTGAACATCAAACATTAACATTGTTACATTTACATTACACAATTCACATTTAAAATAACTAGTATCAAAACTTTATAACATCATTACTATCAACTCTCTATTCAACTTTATTATTTAACATTTATTATCATTAGATTCTATAAAAAATTTCAAATTTATTATTAACCTTTCCACTAAGAATTTTCTTTTTCTAGCCTTTTCATCAATACTTATCTAGTTTGGGTGACCCTCTATTATTCACTATTATCCATATCTTATTTTGGCATTTGTCTATCTAACCTTACTCACCCCATTTTTCTACTAACAACCACTACTAACAACCAGATTTACATATTATGACACCAATCTCTCAATTATAACTCCCTTCACTAATTCCACTTACCTCTGGCACCGCTCGTCTTTGTACTAGGATATGTGTTCCCTACCTGGCCATATACATACCTAACCATTTGCCCTCCAAAATATCGGCAAACACTCCCTTAAACTACTCTAACCCCTGCCACAGCGCCGCACGCTGGTCTCTTGCCACGCCGCATGCTGATCACTCCTTACATCACTACCTTTACTACAAAATATCATCATCAACAAATATATTTACCATTCACATTACTCACCTCTCTACATATAATCAATACTACTGTGTCCCTAAAATATCTAACACCCTCTTTGTGTGTTACTGGTATTTCAAAATTCTTATTTTCTCTAACTCCCAATAACTCTGCTTAACTAACTCAAATGCCTTTATTTTAATAATTATCACCCAAGCTCTATTCCTCTTTAACCCTTTACATTACTGTGATCATTGACAATTGCATTAGAAAATTCATCCCTCACCTACTAATAACAATACATCTCAATATCCAAATATTACATGCTTAATCATTTACTAACCATTAGAATCTAAATCTCATAATTATTCAAATTCATTATCAAACTTACTTCAATTATTTAAAATTCTACAGTACATGGTTTACATAAAAAATACATACAATACATAACGTCAAAAGTACACAACTACATTGACATTAATACACACAAAAAATATACAATCCAAATTATCATTTAATCATTTACCATAAATCAGTTTATAAAACAGTCCATTTCAAAAACACTGTCCACATAATTAAATGTTCATTAACACAATAAAATAATTATCCTCCATCGTCAAACAATAATCTTATCTTAGGTCTATACAACTTATTTATTATTAGATATCTTATATTATCATTATAAATGTACCAACTATTCAAATTTTAATTATTTTCCGCAAACTCATATAATTCATGATCGGGTATGGTTCTGTCACCTTCAGTATAATTAGTCACAATCCGGTACGTTACTAAGTCATTATTTTCATCATCTCCTACTTCAGTTTCACTACAAGGTAAGTTCTTATTTTTATTATACATCATCTCTACTCCTAACTTTTCCATAAATTCTTCATACTTTCTACTTATCTTAAAAATCTCTATTTCTCTCTTTCTCTCACCATATCTCTCACAACAACACCTCTCTACACTCTCTCTCACAACATTTGCAGGGGACACTAATTCACAACTACTGCACCACCTGTGAAGTGCACTAAAAAAACCAGGGACAACTTTATTTGTAGACCTATCGTCTCCCAAATATACATTGAAGGCACTCTCGTCCTTCCTCAACACATGTACTTCACCCCCAACTACACCATTAAGGGAGAAATTTACCCCCTGCAATCCCCCTACAATTATATTTTCTCTCCACTTTCTATCTAACTCATCACACACAAACATCTCATTATTATCATATTCTACTCCCTCTAAAATTTCATTATCACTACCAATGTTCACATTATTATCTTCTAATACCATATTTTTATTTATTTTATTACAATTCTTACCACTACTTACCTTGTCTTTGTTTAATTTGTCTATTTCTCTACTCTTAGAATTGTCATCCACTTTATTCATTTTCATGTTTAACTCCTCAAAATGTTTATCAAAATTATCGTTTCGTTCTTTGATTTTGTTTTTCATCTCATCTAATTTCTCATTAAATTGTTTAGACTTATCATTTAAATTGTCTAATCTTGTATTTTGCTCATCAAACTTAATACTCTGTTCATTAAAAATTAATCTCATCATTTTTATTACATCATTCTCCTCCACTCTTTTTGTTGGGGCTGGTGTCGAGTGAATACTTTCACCCATTATTTCTGATTCTGTTACACTTATTTCGTTCTTATTTGCCATTGTAATATAATATTTGTTCAATTGTTGGTCTATATTTCAACTTAACAACAACATAACCTACACTTGTAGTAACCTATGTTGTTTATGTGTTATGCATATTTCGCCACCCGTTTGTTTCTGCTCTTTGGCTTATTTATATAATTTTTTATTTTATACAAAGTCCCGTTCGGTCGCCATTGTTGACTTACTCATACGTTGGTAAATACAAATACATAATACATAAATATGTGAATAATACATACTTTTGTTACTTACCACGTGTTTGTCACACTTCCGGTAGGCACATGCTACCCACATTGTAACAGTACATATGTTACCACATCCACCTAAGTACTGAAAATTAATTTGAAGGCCACCACTAATAAAAATATATTAAAAGGTCTAGAATACCACCAAGTATACTAAAGAAAAGTACCATAAGTTAGAATAAGTGAAGCATCATTGAAAGGAATTCACTAGTAAATGCACCAAGAAAGAAGAAAAGAAGAATAAAGACGAGACGACCGACATACTATACCCAATAGATCAGTGAGAAGGACACCACACAACCAAAGAAGAAAGAAAAATCAGTGAGGAGGACAAGACAACAAAAGAAGAAAGAAGAGTCAGGAAGAAGAACACAACAAGGACAACTTCAAGAAAGAAGAAGGAAGAACCAGTGTGAAGAAGACAAGTGAAAACCACATCATGTATAAAATGAACAATAGTGAGGAGGAGATCAGTGAAGAAAGAAGAAAGAAGAAGGAAGATCACCAGAGCAAACACCAGAAGAATAAGGGAAGAAAATTGAAGTAAAACACACTAACATAAACCTTGAAAGAATATTTGTATTAAGAAGAAGGAAGAAGTGTTAGTTAATTATATGATATGAATCCCTAAGCTGTATGGCAAAGTCAACATTGACAACAACTCATTTAATGAACACATTTATTGTTTATGTGAAACACATTATTGTAAATAAGTATTAAATATTGTAAATAAAGAGTCACAAGCAAACTGAATAAGGACAAGATGAGTTTATGATAGCTAAATGATGTGTAGTTATAGAATAAACAGAGGAATATGCAACCAAAATAGAGAATGACCAATTGTACAGTGGGAATGATGTAGATACAAACCCACTAATTAACAACAAATAAGATAATACAGTAGTAAACTAAATATGAACTATTGATAACCAATAACCAATGTACAAACATGAAATGAAAACCAGTCGAATAGTTTAAGATAGAAATATACAGCCATAAACAACACTTCAATGTTTACTGAACCTATGACATAACCTAATCTGGGCATCCAGTTTTCAATAAAACTTGATAAAAAATGAACCAAAACAATGTTAGACCAAAATGTAATGAGCTAGGAAGTAAATAGAGCATATAAGGAATGTTTTGTACACGATAGCTAATAGTATAATAGTATATAAAAGCTATATTTAAGTAATACAAGTATGACCAAATGCTTGTAATGGCAAAATGACACTATGCAACAAAAATTATGTAATAAACACATTGTACAAAGCAAGTAACCCAATTAAGGATTTGGTGTTGGACAGAATACTATTCCTATGAGCAATTGTAACCAAAATAACCATTTAAATAGTTTATATAAACGTAATTATAACTCAACCATTATGACAACTAGCTGCAAATAAAGTTTACAGCAACCAAACCTTGCTAATAACAGAGTCAAATGCAGAGTGAACTGCATCACAATAACTATAAGGTCCTAGTGACTAGTTCAGTTATCAATCAGAGAACAATACATCTAAAATGTCTATGATATTAAGCATACTACCAAGTAACGCCATATAGGCATAGCAAGCCTGATTCATAAGTGATAATTAAGGCATTAAACCAATAATATAGGGAAAAGAACACTGTCAGTAGTGACTTAACCCATCGAGATTTAATTACAACATGTTAAAAGTTAATTAAATACTCTTATTACTGAGTAATGAGCAAACCAAAAATGTATGACCATAAGTTTAAGAGTGAAGCTATGAAAACGGACATAGTATTAATAATAGGACATAGTTTTAAGGGAAATTTGTACAGTAGCTTAAGAGTGAGACATTACTATAAAAAATAACATAAAAACCATGAATTGTTAATAATTAATGGTTTAATGGACACCAAGCATAAATGCTAAGTGCTAAGTCTGATAACCCTTATCAGAAATATATGATAAGTGGTCTCAAATTAATCGTCTTTCAAAAACACGAACAATGAGAGTAAGCACAACATTCTCAGTGCAATTATAAGAAAGATATTAGACTTTTAAAAATAATTGCATTGTGCTTAGCCCTTCCGCGTAGTCGTGTCAACCAGAATTTGTTAATCTTGTCCCCAAAGAGTGACGCTTATGATAGCGTCTATTTTGACGAAGTCTACCGTAAATAAACGAATTGGCAAAAACTGACCAATCAGAACACATAAAAAATCCGAAATTCATCATTCCAGCCCATGAACCAGGAACAGTCTTTGAACAACAGCGAAGCGGACTGCACGCTAGTCGACGCCTCAGAAAAACGTGCGTTTGACAGCAAAACAGCATCAACCATGTTAACCTCAAATTGAGACATAAGTTATCTATCAGAAGAATCAGTGCAGTATATTTACAAGTGTAATCTAATCGGAGTTTATGCGCATAGGAGTGTGTGCAGTGTTGTGATAAAGTTTAAATAATTAATTAATTAAAATTTAATTAATTAAAAAGTGTCAATAATTAATAAAGTGTAAATCTTCAACCGACGAGAGACGCAAGTATTATTAATTACAAATATTATGTCATGATTAGTCTATAAGCAAAATAATTGAACGCTAAAAGCGATTAAGATTGAAATATAGAAACAATTCAATTCCCTATCCTTAATAGAAGGGAACCGATAAATACAAATGAACAATGTTGAAATTGAACGTTCTGAGTAATGACAGTTTAACTATTTGTATACTGTAAATATCTAGGATAAGCAAAGACATTGTGATATCAATGAAGAGTATATGTACTCTAATACTATCAGTAGATGGAAGTATAAATATTTTGTTATTAAATTCAATTAATAGTTTCGCCGGAGTGCGATAACTATAATAAATAAATTACATTTACCTGAAATGGGGGTATCCAAGTTCATAGATGATTGCAGTACATGATGCTGGATTATAACAATCACTATTAATTATTAATAAATAATTCACTACTTTTAACCAAATAAGGTTGCACTAAACTATGTATAAAGCATGTGCCTAACTATGAACAATGGTTCATATTTTATATTTTTTCATTAATAATCATTGAATTTTTATTTTTATGAAGAAATTTGTGTTAGTGGTTGAAATCACAATCAGAATGATCACAGTTGCACACCACTATATAAAAAAATTTACCCGATTAGCGCTTTCAAGCCTCACAGCCCATCGTCAGATCGGAATAGGCAGAAATTATTTTAAAAACAAACCCTTCACCCCTCTCCACCACCCTGCTCACACACAACAAGCTATAATATAAATGACCCTTCCCCACCCCCTAAACCCTGTCCACACCATCTGTACAGTTACATATTTTTCTAGCAAATTCCTTGTGTTTCAGTGTGTGTGTGTGTGTGTGTGTGTGTGTGTGTGTGTGTGTGTGTGTGTGTGTGTGTGTGTGTGTGTGTGTGTGTGTGTGTGTGTGTGTGTGTGTGTGTGTGTGTGTGTGTGTGTGTGTGTGTGTGTGTGTGTGTGCATCCTTTTAAACTTACCCTACTTCCTCTCCACACACATGGGTCAGTCACACACCCTTATTTTAACCATCCAATTAGTACTATGCAAATAATTCTTAATCTTATCTATCTGTCCTCTATCATTTACTTCTTAATCATGTTATAAAATATTTCTTCATTATCAAATTTAATTTTAATATTAATTAAATTGTCTAACCCTTTTTCTCTTTCTTTTAATATTTCTAACTCCTCTCTAAGCTTCCTTTCAACTGTGTTATTTACTACTTTTACAATTTCGTATTCTTCCAAAGGATTAACAAACTTATGGTTGTCTTCTATGAAATGTCTTGCATATAACGAATTGGTTGTTCTATTACCTTCTCCACGTTTGTGGTCAGACAACCTGCATACGAATTTTCGTCCTGTCTCACCTAGGTACACTTTGTTGCAGTCTTTACATTTTAATTTATAAATTCCGCTTTTCTGTAATACTGGAATTTTTTCTATATTCTTATTCCTTATCTTATCAAATACCGTTTCACATTTTTTAATAGCTATATCTACTCCATATTTATTAAAACATTTTATAATTTTTCTAGTATGTGAACCTATGTATGTCAATGACCCTGCATAATTCTTTTGTTCTGGTTCTATTTTAGCTTTTTGTATGTTAACCCTTCTCATAACTTTATCCACTATGTTGGTGTTATAATTATTATTCCTTACAATTCCCTTTATCGTTTTTAACTCCCTAACTTTTGATTCGGTCTCTTTTAAACACTTCTGAGCTCTGTAACAAAATGTATTGATTGCCGCCATTTTATATCTATATGGGTGGTAAGACTCTCTTGGTATAATTATATCAGAATACGACTCTTTCCTAAATATCCCAAACTGTAGTTTCTCATTATCCTTAATTTCTATGTTCAAATCTAAGTAATTTATTTTCTTACCTCCTATCTCTTCTTTAAATTGTAAGTTTTTATCCTTATTATTTACCTCATTTATAAACTCATGCACTTCTTCCATGCTTCCTTCCCAAATTACTAATACATCATCAACGTATCTAGACCATAATTTTATATTGTCTTTATACTTAGTGGAAGTTATTAATTGCTTTTCAAAATCATTCATGTATATTTCAGCAAGAATAGGGGATAATGAAGACCCCATAGGTAAACCTTTTTTCTGTATATAAAACTTGTTATTAAACCTAAAATAGTTCTGATTTACACATTCTTTAATTACTTTCATCAACTGCTTTTTATACCTGTATTCTCCCATATTATTATCGTTTATTAACTTAATAACTTTATTTACTGTGATATTGGTAAACATGTCCTTAACATCCAGTGATATCAATTTTGTATTCACATTAATCCTAATATTTTCTAATTTTTCTATCAATTTTACATTATCTCTATGTTGTATTTTGTCCCAAATTCATATTTCTCTCTCAGTACTCTGCTAACTTCCTTTGATAATTTATAAATAGGTGCATTAATAAAAGAAACAATCGGTCTAATTGGTTTTCCTTCTTTATGTATCTTAACCTGACTTTTAAAAGTTGGTGCTGTTGGATTACTTTCCAATAAATACTTTTTCTTATTTTCTTCTATAAATGTTATCTGTTTCATCATTTGTTTTATCCTTGACTGGTACTTACTTGTATAATCATACTTTTTTTCCTCGTATGGTCCTTCCCTTATAAATTCTTCCGTTTTCTTTATGTATTCGTCCTTTCTCAGTAGTACCATTGTATTTCCTTTGTCCGCCTTCGTAACTATAATATCATTTTTCTTTATTTTATTCTTTAGTTTAGTTACAGTTGATTTGATTTTTTGTTCATTTTAGAATTATACAAACTTTTCTTAAATATTTTGTCTACTACATTCCCTACTTCCCACCTTATTCTTTTTTTATCATTTTCATTTCCTAGTTTTTGTATTATGCTTTCGCATTCAATAATCGTTTTTTCTTGATTTAATTCTGGTGGCAGTGCGTATTTTAAGCCTTTTGCTAACATTTCTTTTTCTTCTGTATTGAAATTCACCTCTGTAAGGTTTATTACTCTTTTTTCATAGTTATTCTTAGAGAGGTGTTCCTTTTTTACTTCATTCTTCCTTATTAATTTATTTAACTTATCTACCATTTTTTTATTTTTCTTTTCCAATTTCTTTTCTACGTACCCCAAACCAAAATTATATAATATTTCTTCTAACTCTACATACGAGTATATTCTTAACAATTCTATGTGTCTGTCATATAATTCCCCATTATATCTATTGATTAAGCCTTAGCGTGACCTTATTTCCAGTTTTATCCACAACTTCTCGCTTTGTTCTTTTACTTTTTTGGCTACACTGTTCTTATTTTTAATTTTAACTTGAGCGTACTTTGGGATGACATTATTATCCAGACATTGTTTATTAAACCATATTTTACTTAAAACCCTCTTCAATTTAACTTTTAATTTAAGATATTTAAAAACTTTACTTACCTTATTGTTGTCGTTTATTACCTCATTGTTGCTGCCCATTACCTGTAGTCGATTGCACATCTTAACAGACGTTTAATGAAGAAATTTGTGTTAGTGGTTGAAATCACAATCAGAATGATCACAGTTGCACACCACTATATAAAAAAATTATCCCGATTAGCGCTTTCAAGCCTCACAGCCCATTGTCAGATCGGAATAGGCAGAAATTATTTTAAAAACAAACCCTTCACCCCTCTCCCCCACCCTGCTCACACACAACAAGCTATAATATAAATGACCCTTCCCCACCCCCTAAACCCTGTCCACACCATCTGTACAGTTACATATTTTTCTAGCAAATTCCTTGTGTTTCAGTGTGTGTGTGTGTGTGTGTGTGTGTGTGTGTGTGTGTGTGTGTGTGTGTGTGTGTGTGTGTGTGTGTGTGTGTGTGTGTGTGTGTGTGTGTGTGTGTGTGTGTGTGTGTGTGTGTGTGTGTGTGTGTGTGTGTGTGTGTGTGTGTGTGTGTGTGTGTGTGTGTGTGTGTGTGTGTGTGTGTGTGTGTGTGTGTGTGCATCCTTTTAAACTTACCCTACTTCCTCTCCACACACATGGGTCAGTCACACACCCTTATTTTAACCATCCAATTAGTACTATGCAAATAATTCTTAATCTTATCTATCTGTCCTCTATCATTTACTTCTTAATCATGTTATAAAATATTTCTTCATTATCAAATTTAATTTTAATATTAATTAAATTGTCTAACCCTTTTTTCTCTTTCTTTTAATATTTCTAACTCCTCTCTAAGCTTCCTTTCAACTGTGTTATTTACTACTTTTACAATTTCGTATTCTTCCAAAGGATTAACAAACTTATGGTTGTCTTCTATGAAATGTCTTGCATATAACGAATTGGTTGTTCTATTACCTTCTCCACGTTTGTGGTCAGACAACCTGCATACGAATTTTCGTCCTGTCTCACCTAGGTACACTTTGTTGCAGTCTTTACATTTTAATTTATAAATTCCGCTTTTCTGTAATACTGGAATTTTTTCTATATTCTTATTCCTTATCTTATCAAATACCGTTTCACATTTTTTAATAGCTATATCTACTCCATATTTATTAAAACATTTTATAATTTTTCTAGTATGTGAACCTATGTATGTCAATGACCCTGCATAATTCTTTTGTTCTGGTTCTATTTTAGCTTTTTGTATGTTAACCCTTCTCATAACTTTATCCACTATGTTGGTGTTATAATTATTATTCCTTACAATTCCCTTTATCGTTTTTAACTCCCTAACTTTTGATTCGGTCTCTTTTAAACACTTCTGAGCTCTGTAACAAAATGTATTGATTGCCGCCATTTTATATCTATATGGGTGGTAAGACTCTCTTGGTATAATTATATCAGAATACGACTCTTTCCTAAATATCCCAAACTGTAGTTTCTCATTATCCTTAATTTCTATGTTCAAATCTAAGTAATTTATTTTCTTACCTCCTATCTCTTCTTTAAATTGTAAGTTTTTATCCTTATTATTTACCTCATTTATAAACTCATGCACTTCTTCCATGCTTCCTTCCCAAATTACTAATACATCATCAACGTATCTAGACCATAATTTTATATTGTCTTTATACTTAGTGGAAGTTATTAATTGCTTTTCAAAATCATTCATGTATATTTCAGCAAGAATAGGGGATAATGAAGACCCCATAGGTAAACCTTTTTTCTGTATATAAAACTTGTTATTAAACCTAAAATAGTTCTGATTTACACATTCTTTAATTACTTTCATCAACTGCTTTTTATACCTGTATTCTCCCATATTATTATCGTTTATTAACTTAATAACTTTATTTACTGTGATATTGGTAAACATGTCCTTAACATCCAGTGATATCAATTTTGTATTCACATTAATCCTAATATTTTCTAATTTTTCTATCAATTTTACATTATCTCTATGTTGTATTTTGTCCCAAATTCATATTTCTCTCTCAGTACTCTGCTAACTTCCTTTGATAATTTATAAATAGGTGCATTAATAAAAGAAACAATCGGTCTAATTGGTTTTCCTTCTTTATGTATCTTAACCTGACTTTTAAAAGTTGGTGCTGTTGGATTACTTTCCAATAAATACTTTTTCTTATTTTCTTCTATAAATGTTATCTGTTTCATCATTTGTTTTATCCTTGACTGGTACTTACTTGTATAATCATACTTTTTTTCCTCGTATGGTCCTTCCCTTATAAATTCTTCCGTTTTCTTTATGTATTCGTCCTTTCTCAGTAGTACCATTGTATTTCCTTTGTCCGCCTTCGTAACTATAATATCATTTTTCTTTATTTTATTCTTTAGTTTAGTTACAGTTGATTTGATTTTTTGTTCATTTTAGAATTATACAAACTTTTCTTAAATATTTTGTCTACTACATTCCCTACTTCCCACCTTATTCTTTTTTTATCATTTTCATTTCCTAGTTTTTGTATTATGCTTTCGCATTCAATAATCGTTTTTTCTTGATTTAATTCTGGTGGCGGTGCGTATTTTAAGCCTTTTGCTAACATTTCTTTTTCTTCTGTATTGAAATTCACCTCTGTAAGGTTTATTACTCTTTTTTCATAGTTATTCTTAGAGAGGTGTTCCTTTTTTACTTCATTCTTCCTTATTAATTTATTTAACTTATCTACCATTTTTTTATTTTTCTTTTCCAATTTCTTTTCTACGTACCCCAAACCAAAATTATATAATATTTCTTCTAACTCTACATACGAGTATATTCTTAACAATTCTATGTGTCTGTCATATAATTCCCCATTATATCTATTGATTAAGCCTTAGCGTGACCTTATTTCCAGTTTTATCCACAACTTCTCGCTTTGTTCTTTTACTTTTTTGGCTACACTGTTCTTATTTTTAATTTTAACTTGAGCGTACTTTGGGATGACATTATTATCCAGACATTGTTTATTAAACCATATTTTACTTAAAACCCTCTTCAATTTAACTTTTAATTTAAGATATTTAAAAACTTTACTTACCTTATTGTTGTCGTTTATTACCTCATTGTTGCTGCCCATTACCTGTAGTCGATTGCACATCTTAACAGACGTTTAATGAAGAAATTTGTGTTAGTGGTTGAAATCACAATCAGAATGATCACAGTTGCACACCACTATATAAAAAAATTATCCCGATTAGCGCTTTCAAGCCTCACAGCCCATTGTCAGATCGGAATAGGCAGAAATTATTTTAAAAACAAACCCTTCACCCCTCTCCCCCACCCTGCTCACACACAACAAGCTATAATATAAATGACCCTTCCCCACCCCCTAAACCCTGTCCACACCATCTGTACAGTTACATATTTTTCTAGCAAATTCCTTGTGTTTCAGTGTGTGTGTGTGTGTGTGTGTGTGTGTGTGTGTGTGTGTGTGTGTGTGTGTGTGTGTGTGTGTGTGTGTGTGTGTGTGTGTGTGTGTGTGTGTGTGTGTGTGCATCCTTTTAAACTTACCCTACTTCCTCTCCACACACATGCGTCAGTCACACACCCTTATTTTAACCATCCAATTAGTACTATGCAAATAATTCTTAATCTTATCTATCTGTCCTCTATCATTTACTTCTTAATCATGTTATAAAATATTTCTTCATTATCAAATTTAATTTTAATATTAATTAAATTGTCTAACCCTTTTTTCTCTTTCTTTTAATATTTCTAACTCCTCTCTAAGCTTCCTTTCAACTGTGTTATTTACTACTTTTACAATTTCGTATTCTTCCAAAGGATTAACAAACTTATGGTTGTCTTCTATGAAATGTCTTGCATATAACGAATTGGTTGTTCTATTACCTTCTCCACGTTTGTGGTCAGACAACCTGCATACGAATTTTCGTCCTGTCTCACCTAGGTACACTTTGTTGCAGTCTTTACATTTTAATTTATAAATTCCGCTTTTCTGTAATACTGGAATTTTTTCTATATTCTTATTCCTTATCTTATCAAATACCGTTTCATATTTTTTAATAGCTATATCTACTCCATATTTATTAAAACATTTTATAATTTTTCTAGTATGTGAACCTATGTATGTCAATGACCCTGCATAATTCTTTTGTTCTGGTTCTATTTTAGCTTTTTGTATGTTAACCCTTCTCATAACTTTATCCACTATGTTGGTGTTATAATTATTATTCCTTACAATTCCCTTTATCGTTTTTAACTCCCTAACTTTTGATTCGGTCTCTTTTAAACACTTCTGAGCTCTGTAACAAAATGTATTGATTGCCGCCATTTTATATCCATATGGGTGGTAAGACTCTCTTGGTATAATTATATCAGAATACGACTCTTTCCTAAATATCCCAAACTGTAGTTTCTCATTATCCTTAATTTCTATGTTCAAATCTAAGTAATTTATTTTCTTACCTCCTATCCCTTCTTTAAATTGTAAGTTTTTATCCTTATTATTTACCTCATTTATAAACTCATGCACTTCTTCCATGCTTCCTTCCCAAATTACTAATACATCATCAACGTATCTAGACCATAATTTTATATTGTCTTTATACTTAGTGGAAGTTATTAATTGCTTTTCAAAATCATTCCTGTATATTTCAGCAAGAATAGGGGATAATGAAGACCCCATAGGTAAACCTTTTTTCTGTATATAAAACTTGTTATTAAACCTAAAATAGTTCTGATTTACACATTCTTTAATTACTTTCATCAACTGCTTTTTATACCTGTATTCTCCCATATTATTATCGTTTATTAACTTAATAACTTTATTTACTGTGATATTGGTAAACATGTCCTTAACATCCAGTGATATCAATTTTGTATTCACATTAATCCTAATATTTTCTAATTTTTCTATCAATTTTACATTATTCTCTATGTTGTATTTTGTCCCAAATTCATATTTCTCTCTCAGTACTCTGCTAACTTCCTTTGATAATTTATAAATAGGTGCATTAATAAAAGAAACAATCGGTCTAATTGGTTTTCCTTCTTTATGTATCTTAACCTGACTTTTAAAAGTTGGTGCTGTTGGATTACTTTCCAATAAATACTTTTTCTTATTTTCTTCTATAAATGTTATCTGTTTCATCATTTGTTTTATCCTTGACTGGTACTTACTTGTATAATCATACTTTATTTCCTCGTATGGTCCTTCCCTTATAAATTCTTCCGTTTTCTTTATGTATTCGTCCTTTCTCAGTAGTACCATTGTATTTCCTTTGTCCGCCTTCGTAACTATAATATCATTTTTCTTTATTTTATTCTTTAGTTTAGTTACAGTTGATTTGATTTTTTGTTCATTTTTTGAATTATACAAACTTTTCTTAAATATTTTGTCTACTACATTCCCTACTTCCCACCTTATTCTTTTTTTATCATTTTCATTTCCTAGTTTTTGTATTATGCTTTCGCATTCAATAATCGTTTTTTCTTGATTTAATTCTGGTGGCGGTGCGTATTTTAAGCCTTTTGCTAACATTTCTTTTTCTTCTGTATTGAAATTCACCTCTGTAAGGTTTATTACTCTTTTTTCATAGTTATTCTTAGAGAGGTGTTCCTTTTTTACTTCATTCTTCCTTATTAATTTATTTAACTTATCTACCATTTTTTTATTTTTATTTTCCAATTTCTTTTCTACGTACCCCAAACCAAAATTATATAATATTTCTTCTAACTCTACATACGAGTATATTCTTAACAATTCTATGTGTCTGTCATATAATTCCCTATTATATCTATTGATTAAGCCGTAGAGTGACCTTATTTCCAGTTTTATCCACAACTTCTCGCTTTGTTCTTTTACTTTTTTGGCTACACTGTTCTTATTTTTAATTTTAACTTGAGCGTACTTTGGGATGACATTATTATCCAGACATTGTTTATTAAACCATATTTTACTTAAAACCCTCTTTAATTTAACTTTTAACTTAAGATATTTAAAAACTTTACTTACCTTATTGTTGTCGTTTATTACCTCATTGTTGCTGCCCATTACCTGTAGTCGATTGCACATCTTAACAGACGTTTAATGAAGAAATTTGTGTTAGTGGTTGAAATTGTTTTATATAGTGGTATGCAACTGTGATCATTCTGATTGTGATTTCAACCACTAACACAAATTTCTTCATTAAACGTCTGTTAAGATGTGCAATCGACTACAGGTAATGGGCAGCAACAATGAGGTAATAAACGACAAAAATAAGGTAAGTAAAGTTTTTAAATATCTTAAGTTAAAAGTTAAATTGAAGAGGGTTTTAAGTAAAATATGGTTTAATAAACAATGTCTGGATAATAATGTCATCCCAAAGTACGCTCAAGTTAAAATTAAAAATAAGAACAGTGTAGCCAAAAAAGTAAAAGAACAAAGCGAGAAGTTGTGGATAAAACTGGAAATAAGGTCACTCTACGGCTTAATCAATAGATATAATAGGGAATTATATGACAGACACATAGAATTGTTAAGAATATACTCGTATGTAGAGTTAGAAGAAATATTATATAATTTTGGTTTGGGGTACGTAGAAAAGAAATTGGAAAATAAAAATAAAAAAATGGTAGATAAGTTAAATAAATTAATAAGGAAGAATGAAGTAACAAAGGAACACCTCTCTAAGAATAACTATGAAAAAAGAGTAATAAACCTTACAGAGGTGAATTTCAATACAGAAGAAAAAGAAATGTTAGCAAAAGGCTTAAAATACGCACCGCCACCAGAATTAAATCAAGAAAAAACGATTATTGAATGCGAAAGCATAATACAAAAACTAGGAAATGAAAATGATAAAAAAAGAATAAGGTGGGAAGTAGGGAATGTAGTAGACAAAATATTTAAGAAAAGTTTGTATAATTCAAAAAATGAACAAAAAATCAAATCAACTGTAACTAAACTAGAGAATAAAATAAAGAAAAATGATATTATAGTTACGAAGGCGGACAAAGGAAATACAATGGTACTACTGAGAAAGGACGAATACATAAAGAAAACGGAAGAATTTATAAGGGAAGGACCATACGAGGAAATAAAGTATGATTATACAAGTAAGTACCAGTCAAGGATAAAACAAATGATGAAACAGATAACATTTATAGAAGAAAATAAGAAAAAGTATTTATTGGAAAGTAATCCAACAGCACCAACTTTTAAAAGTCAGGTTAAGATACATAAAGAAGGAAAACCAATTAGACCGATTGTTTCTTTTATTAATGCACCTATTTATAAATTATCAAAGGAAGTTAGCAGAGTACTGAGAGAGAAATATGAATTTGGGACAAAATACAACATAGAGAATAATGTAAAATTGATAGAAAAATTAGAAAATATTAGGATTAATGTGAATACAAAATTGATATCACTGGATGTTAAGGACATGTTTACCAATATCACAGTAAATAAAGTTATTAAGTTAATAAACGATAATAATATGGGAGAATACAGGTATAAAAAGCAGTTGATGAAAGTAATTAAAGAATGTGTAAATCAGAACTATTTTAGGTTTAATAACAAGTTTTATATACAGAAAAAAGGTTTACCTATGGGGTCTTCATTATCCCCTATTCTTGCTGAAATATACATGAATGATTTTGAAAAGCAATTAATAACTTCCACTAAGTATAAAGACAATATAAAATTATGGTCTAGATACGTTGATGATGTATTAGTAATTTGGGAAGGAAGCATGGAAGAAGTGCATGAGTTTATAAATGAGGTAAATAATAAGGATAAAAACTTACAATTTAAAGAAGAGATAGGAGGTAAGAAAATAAATTACTTAGATTTGAACATAGAAATTAAGGATAATGAGAAACTACAGTTTGGGATATTTAGGAAAGAGTCGTATTCTGATATAATTATACCAAGAGAGTCTTACCACCCATATAGATATAAAATGGCGGCAATCAATACATTTTGTTACAGAGCTCAGAAGTGTTTAAAAGAGACCGAATCAAAAGTTAGGGAGTTAAAAACGATGAAGGGAATTGTAAGGAATAATAATTATAACACCAACATAGTGGATAAAGTTATGAGAAGGGTTAACATACAAAAAGCTAAAATAGAACCAGAACAAAAGAATTATGCAGGGTCATTGACATACATAGGTTCACATACTAGAAAAATTATAAAATGTTTTAATAAATATGGAGTAGATATAGCTATTAAAAAATGTGAAACGGTATTTGATAAGATAAGGAATAAGAATATAGAAAAAATTCCAGTATTACAGAAAAGCGGAATTTATAAATTAAAATGTAAAGACTGCAACAAAGTGTACCTAGGTGAGACAGGACGAAAATTCGTATGCAGGTTGTCTGACCACAAACGTGGAGAAGGTAATAGAACAACCAATTCGTTATATGCAAGACATTTCATAGAAGACAACCATAAGTTTGTTAATCCTTTGGAAGAATACGAAATTGTAAAAGTAGTAAATAACACAGTTGAAAGGAAGCTTAGAGAGGAGTTAGAAATATTAAAAGAAAGAGAAAAAGGGTTAGACAATTTAATTAATATTAAAATTAAATTTGATAATGAAGAAATATTTTATAACATGATTAAGAAGTAAATGATAGAGGACAGATAGATAAGATTAAGAATTATTTGCATAGTACTAATTGGATGGTTAAAATAAGGGTGTGTGACTGACCCATGTGTGTGGAGAGGAAGTAGGGTAAGTTTAAAAGGATGCACACACACACACACACACACACACACTGAAACACAAGGAATTTGCTAGAAAAATATGTAACTGTACAGATGGTGTGGACAGGGTTTAGGGGGTGGGGAAGGGTCATTTATATTATAGCTTGTTGTGTGTGAGCAGGGTGGGGGAGAGGGGTGAAGGGTTTGTTTTTAAAATAATTTCTGCCTATTCCGATCTGACGATGGGCTGTGAGGCTTGAAAGCGCTAATCGGGATAATTTTTTTATATAGTGGTGTGCAACTGTGATCATTCTGATTGTGATTTCAACCACTAACACAAATTTCTTCATTAAACGTCTGTTAAGATGTGCAATCGACTACAGGTAATGGGCAGCAACAATGAGGTAATAAACGACAACAATAAGGTAAGTAAAGTTTTTAAATATCTTAAGTTAAAAGTTAAATTGAAGAGGGTTTTAAGTAAAAATATGGTTTAATAAACAATGTCTGGATAATAATGTCATCCCAAAGTACGCTCAAGTTAAAATTAAAAATAAGAACAGTGTAGCCAAAAAAGTAAAGAACAAAGCGAGAAGTTGTGGATAAAACTGGAAATAAGGTCACTCTACGGCTTAATCAATAGATATAATAGGGAATTATATGACAGACACATAGAATTGTTAAGAATATACTCGTATGTAGAGTTAGAAGAAATATTATATAATTTTGGTTTGGGGTACGTAGAAAAGAAATTGGAAAATAAAAATAAAAAAATGGTAGATAAGTTAAATAAATTAATAAGGAAGAATGAAGTAAAAAAGGAACACCTCTCTAAGAATAACTATGAAAAAAGAGTAATAAACCTTACAGAGGTGAATTTCAATACAGAAGAAAAAGAAATGTTAGCAAAAGGCTTAAAATACGCACCGCCACCAGAATTAAATCAAGAAAAAACGATTATTGAATGCGAAAGCATAATACAAAAACTAGGAAATGAAAATGATAAAAAAAGAATAAGGTGGGAAGTAGGGAATGTAGTAGACAAAATATTTAAGAAAAGTTTGTATAATTCAAAAAATGAACAAAAAATCAAATCAACTGTAACTAAACTAGAGAATAAAATAAAGAAAAATGATATTATAGTTACGAAGGCGGACAAAGGAAATACAATGGTACTACTGAGAAAGGACGAATACATAAAGAAAACGGAAGAATTTATAAGGGAAGGACCATACGAGGAAATAAAGTATGATTATACAAGTAAGTACCAGTCAAGGATAAAACAAATGATGAAACAGATAACATTTATAGAAGAAAATAAGAAAAAGTATTTATTGGAAAGTAATCCAACAGCACCAACTTTTAAAAGTCAGGTTAAGATACATAAAGAAGGAAAACCAATTAGACCGATTGTTTCTTTTATTAATGCACCTATTTATAAATTATCAAAGGAAGTTAGCAAGAGTACTGAGAGAGAAATATGAATTTGGGACAAAATACAACATAGAGAATAATGTAAAATTGATAGAAAAATTAGAAAATATTAGGATTAATGTGAATACAAAATTGATATCACTGGATGTTAAGGACATGTTTACCAATATCACAGTAAATAAAGTTATTAAGTTAATAAACGATAATAATATGGGAGAATACAGGTATAAAAAGCAGTTGATGAAAGTAATTAAAGAATGTGTAAATCAGAACTATTTTAGGTTTAATAACAAGTTTTATATACAGAAAAAAGGTTTACCTATGGGGTCTTCATTATCCCCTATTCTTGCTGAAATATACATGAATGAGTTTGAAAAGCAATTAATAACTTCCACTAAGTATAAAGACAATATAAAATTATGGTCTAGATACGTTGATGATGTATTAGTAATTTGGGAAGGAAGCATGGAAGAAGTGCATGAGTTTATAAATGAGGTAAATAATAAGGATAAAAACTTACAATTTAAAGAAGAGATAGGAGGTAAGAAAATAAATTACTTAGATTTGAACATAGAAATTAAGGATAATGAGAAACTACAGTTTGGGATATTTAGGAAAGAGTCGTATTCTGATATAATTATACCAAGAGAGTCTTACCACCCATATAGATATAAAATGGCGGCAATCAATACATTTTGTTACAGAGCTCAGAAGTGTTTAAAAGAGACCGAATCAAAAGTTAGGGAGTTAAAAACGATAAAGGGAATTGTAAGGAATAATAATTATAACACCAACATAGTGGATAAAGTTATGAGAAGGGTTAACATACAAAAAGCTAAAATAGAACCAGAACAAAAGAATTATGCAGGGTCATTGACATACATAGGTTCACATACTAGAAAAATTATAAAATGTTTTAATAAATATGGAGTAGATATAGCTATTAAAAAATGTGAAACGGTATTTGATAAGATAAGGAATAAGAATATAGAAAAAATTCCAGTATTACAGAAAAGCGGAATTTATAAATTAAAATGTAAAGACTGCAACAAAGTGTACCTAGGTGAGACAGGACGAAAATTCGTATGCAGGTTGTCTGACCACAAACGTGGAGAAGGTAATAGAACAACCAATTCGTTATATGCAAGACATTTCATAGAAGACAACCATAAGTTTGTTAATCCTTTGGAAGAATACGAAATTGTAAAAGTAGTAAATAACACAGTTGAAAGGAAGCTTAGAGAGGAGTTAGAAATATTAAAAGAAAGAGAAAAAGGGTTAGACAATTTAATTAATATTAAAATTAAATTTGATAATGAAGAAATATTTTATAACATGATTAAGAAGTAAATGATAGAGGACAGATAGATAAGATTAAGAATTATTTGCATAGTACTAATTGGATGGTTAAAATAAGGGTGTGTGACTGACCCATGTGTGTGGAGAGGAAGTAGGGTAAGTTTAAAAGGATGCACACACACACACACACACACACACACTGAAACACAAGGAATTTGCTAGAAAAATATGTAACTGTACAGATGGTGTGGACAGGGTTTAGGGGGTGGGGAAGGGTCATTTATATTATAGCTTGTTGTGTGTGAGCAGGGTGGGGGAGAGGGGTGAAGGGTTTGTTTTTAAAATAATTTCTGCCTATTCCGATCTGACGATGGGCTGTGAGGCTTGAAAGCGCTAATCGGGATAATTTTTTTATATAGTGGTGTGCAACTGTGATCATTCTGATTGTGATTTCAACCACTAACACAAATTTCTTCATTAAACGTCTGTTAAGATGTGCAATCGACTACAGGTAATGGGCAGCAACAATGAGGTAATAAACGACAACAATAAGGTAAGTAAAGTTTTTAAATATCTTAAGTTAAAAGTTAAATTGAAGAGGGTTTTAAGTAAAAATATGGTTTAATAAACAATGTCTGGATAATAATGTCATCCCAAAGTACGCTCAAGTTAAAATTAAAAATAAGAACAGTGTAGCCAAAAAAGTAAAGAACAAAGCGAGAAGTTGTGGATAAAACTGGAAATAAGGTCACTCTACGGCTTAATCAATAGATATAATAGGGAATTATATGACAGACACATAGAATTGTTAAGAATATACTCGTATGTAGAGTTAGAAGAAATATTATATAATTTTGGTTTGGGGTACGTAGAAAAGAAATTGGAAAATAAAAATAAAAAAATGGTAGATAAGTTAAATAAATTAATAAGGAAGAATGAAGTAAAAAAGGAACACCTCTCTAAGAATAACTATGAAAAAAGAGTAATAAACCTTACAGAGGTGAATTTCAATACAGAAGAAAAAGAAATGTTAGCAAAAGGCTTAAAATACGCACCGCCACCAGAATTAAATCAAGAAAAAACGATTATTGAATGCGAAAGCATAATACAAAAACTAGGAAATGAAAATGATAAAAAAAGAATAAGGTGGGAAGTAGGGAATGTAGTAGACAAAATATTTAAGAAAAGTTTGTATAATTCAAAAAATGAACAAAAAATCAAATCAACTGTAACTAAACTAGAGAATAAAATAAAGAAAAATGATATTATAGTTACGAAGGCGGACAAAGGAAATACAATGGTACTACTGAGAAAGGACGAATACATAAAGAAAACGGAAGAATTTATAAGGGAAGGACCATACGAGGAAATAAAGTATGATTATACAAGTAAGTACCAGTCAAGGATAAAACAAATGATGAAACAGATAACATTTATAGAAGAAAATAAGAAAAAGTATTTATTGGAAAGTAATCCAACAGCACCAACTTTTAAAAGTCAGGTTAAGATACATAAAGAAGGAAAACCAATTAGACCGATTGTTTCTTTTATTAATGCACCTATTTATAAATTATCAAAGGAAGTTAGCAGAGTACTGAGAGAGAAATATGAATTTGGGACAAAATACAACATAGAGAATAATGTAAAATTGATAGAAAAATTAGAAAATATTAGGATTAATGTGAATACAAAATTGATATCACTGGATGTTAAGGACATGTTTACCAATATCACAGTAAATAAAGTTATTAAGTTAATAAACGATAATAATATGGGAGAATACAGGTATAAAAAGCAGTTGATGAAAGTAATTAAAGAATGTGTAAATCAGAACTATTTTAGGTTTAATAACAAGTTTTATATACAGAAAAAAGGTTTACCTATGGGGTCTTCATTATCCCCTATTCTTGCTGAAATATACATGAATGATTTTGAAAAGCAATTAATAACTTCCACTAAGTATAAAGACAATATAAAATTATGGTCTAGATACGTTGATGATGTATTAGTAATTTGGGAAGGAAGCATGGAAGAAGTGCATGAGTTTATAAATGAGGTAAATAATAAGGATAAAAACTTACAATTTAAAGAAGAGATAGGAGGTAAGAAAATAAATTACTTAGATTTGAACATAGAAATTAAGGATAATGAGAAACTACAGTTTGGGATATTTAGGAAAGAGTCGTATTCTGATATAATTATACCAAGAGAGTCTTACCACCCATATAGATATAAAATGGCGGCAATCAATACATTTTGTTACAGAGCTCAGAAGTGTTTAAAAGAGACCGAATCAAAAGTTAGGGAGTTAAAAACGATAAAGGGAATTGTAAGGAATAATAATTATAACACCAACATAGTGGATAAAGTTATGAGAAGGGTTAACATACAAAAAGCTAAAATAGAACCAGAACAAAAGAATTATGCAGGGTCATTGACATACATAGGTTCACATACTAGAAAAATTATAAAATGTTTTAATAAATATGGAGTAGATATAGCTATTAAAAAATGTGAAACGGTATTTGATAAGATAAGGAATAAGAATATAGAAAAAATTCCAGTATTACAGAAAAGCGGAATTTATAAATTAAAATGTAAAGACTGCAACAAAGTGTACCTAGGTGAGACAGGACGAAAATTCGTATGCAGGTTGTCTGACCACAAACGTGGAGAAGGTAATAGAACAACCAATTCGTTATATGCAAGACATTTCATAGAAGACAACCATAAGTTTGTTAATCCTTTGGAAGAATACGAAATTGTAAAAGTAGTAAATAACACAGTTGAAAGGAAGCTTAGAGAGGAGTTAGAAATATTAAAAGAAAGAGAAAAAGGGTTAGACAATTTAATTAATATTAAAATTAAATTTGATAATGAAGAAATATTTTATAACATGATTAAGAAGTAAATGATAGAGGACAGATAGATAAGATTAAGAATTATTTGCATAGTACTAATTGGATGGTTAAAATAAGGGTGTGTGACTGACCCATGTGTGTGGAGAGGAAGTAGGGTAAGTTTAAAAGGATGCACACACACACACACACACACACACACACACACACACACACTGAAACACAAGGAATTTGCTAGAAAAATATGTAACTCTACAGATGGTGTGGACAGGGTTTAGGGGGTGGGGAAGGGTCATTTATATTATAGCTTGTTGTGTGTGAGCAGGGTGGGGGAGAGGGGTGAAGGGTTTGTTTTTAAAATAATTTCTGCCTATTCCGATCTGACGATGGGCTGTGAGGCTTGAAAGCGCTAATCGGGATAATTTTTTTATATAGTGGTGTGCAACTGTGATCATTCTGATTTTATTTTTATGTTGACTCTAACCGTAGCTATTATTCCAAGAAAGTGTATTTTGCAGTTTAAAAGAACCTACTACTTTTATTATTATCATCATTATTAAATTTTCAAGTCGAACAATTCGACATAACCTATAAATTTGTCAAAACACATTGTATTATCAACCAGAGGCAGTCATGCCAACTAGAGCTCATCATTTGTTTTAGAGTTCATGTTCACTTTAAAAATATTAATTGTTAACTAAAAAAGAAGAGCAAAATTCCTTATTTCACTGTGTGTTATTTGAATAAATTGCCATTATTGTTTTTTACCAGTGAAAGAGTTGACTTTATTTGTAACAGTAAAATTACAGCTTAGAGGAGAAAAACGAGGCGGTTGGTACCTTCCTGAGAATGCGAATTATTCAAATTGAATGATTCCTTGTTTTGTTTACAACCGTTCAGATCAACATACTTACAATCTTATACAATAATACTATACATGAGTTGTTATGTGTACCATATCTATGTTTGTGTATGTTAGTGTATAGGAAGAAACAACTAATCTCCTCACGACAGCCGATCTACAAAGAGTCAACGGAACGTCAAGTGAAAGAATTTTAACAATAAATATAATATACAAAATTAAATTATTTAAACAGACAGCTAATACGACGAAAAAAGAGTAAGTACCGAGTTATTCAATCCTGGATTCAACAATAGGTTGAATTGAGGGGAATAAGTCACTAAACGGTAAAAATAATAATAAAATTTGATATTGAAAAATCACGATTAGCCGAGAGCAAGACCCAATTAACAGTAAAAGAACCCTGAGACAATTTAATAATAATAATATTTAAACCATAAATTATAGACGGGAATTCGTCTTATTACAAATTGACGAACCCAACGCGGGACTTTAAGGAAAGGGAGTTAGAGAATATTACAACATGTATATTACTTTTTATGCTCAGGGTCCAGAGTTCTCTAAGCGAAAGTGCAGAAACAATTGGGTTGTATGAAACAATAGAACGAGTTGGCATTGAGAGGTAAAAAACTTGGTTTAATTACTGCATTTTGATAATCAGTCAATTTACAAATGGTGGCTTACACCACACCCAACATGGCGGCCATTTTACTTCCGCTATTTATATATAATTTGTTTTCCAATATTTACTTTCTCATTATGTATCTCATATCAAAAAATTAGTTTTTACTGCAGTATTTACTTTTAATTTAACATTACCATACTATAAGATTCTTTGCAAACACAAACCAACGGCACTTTTAAAAGACGTGGCCGGCCCGTTCTCTCACGCCCTCTATCTCTCTCTCTCTCTCCCTCTCATTACATGGTTAATAATTTTGATTAATTACAAATTTCTGTTCAATTTTGTTTCTGAGCTCATTATTTGATAAAAGGTTACTGAAAAGTGCACTTCCCTGAATGTAGAGGTTTCCTGAGATTATATGCGTTCCATGGATAGTCTGATGTTCGACGTGCTGATAAACTGATCGTCTGGCTGTTGTCACTGACTCTACATTATTGAACTGTTAATAAATTGGTATTGTTTTCTGCTAACTTTTACATTTTGATTAATTATAACACTTTAATCGGTAAACTTGGTACCAGCACACTTTTAATACGTGCTCACTCCATGAAGACTTGTAGCTGACTGAGCCGACATTTTTGTCGTATTGTCGACAGGTGGTGGGGATTAATTGTGATCAACCTTTGTTCGAGCCAGCTGACGACATTATTTCTCGTCATCACTATGACGTGTGTCATAATTTGTTATAACAATTCGGCTTTGTTGATCAGTGCCACCATTGAATACGTTTTGTTTTGCACGTACGCTTTTGGCCTTGAGATGAGCTGTACTGACGAAACTGCGTCGTTTCTTTAGACATGGGGAAAATTGACCTAACCATGCTTTATATGTATAAATACAATAAAAAAAATACAATACAAAATTCTTGAACACCATAATTATGACAACAGGCTTTTGTCCTGTTACACAATCTCTCAATAATATAACCCCCTTCAACACTAATTCTACTTATACCATTCTCCTCTTATAATAAAATATCTAGTACCCTCTTTGTAACTAGATGTGTGTTCCCGACCTTGGCAATTCCATTCGTCACATTTTGCCCTTCCCATAATCTCGGCAAACACTCTTCAACCCTTCATACTGTACCTGCCCAACGACGCACGTTGATCACTCCTTACCACCTCACCCTCACTACAAAATATCACCATCAACTATTTACTCTCTAATTACATTACCCTCTCTTTCTACATATATGCACTATCGCTACTGTGTCCCTATTATTACCCCGTTTCTATCTTACTTGTATTTCAAAATTCTTACTTTCTCTAACTCCCACTAAAGTTAACTCTGACTAACCTAATGCCTTATTTAAACCATCATCATTATTTCCCAAACATTATCTTTTTCCACCTTTTACCTCAATATGATCTTTGACAATTACCTTAGAAAATTCATCACTTACCTCTTAGCAACAATGTAACTCAATTTTCACACATATTATGTTTAATCATTAAATTATCTAAATCTCTTAAAATCATTTAACTTCATTATAAAATCTCTTTTATACAACAATAATTAATTAATCTTCAATTATTTAATTCAAACAATTTATTTAAACACAACACTACTTTAATTACCTTCTTCCAAAAAAATTACAATTCATTATTTACAGACTCTCATTATTTATTTAGTTTGAGAGAAAAAAATGTTATAAGTATTATTAAAGCAATTCCTATTACCTACATACGTAGTTTACACAAAATACATTTCACAACAAAAACACAATTAATTTCACTATAAATTTATTTACAATTCTTTGTCATTAATTTTCTGTTTACCACACCTCATTCATAAGTTAGCAAGGTCATCACCATAAACTAAAATAATTAAAATGTCCATTCACTTATTATTTATTTAATCACCATCATCATATAATAGTCTGATCTTATTACTACACCATTTATTTACAATTGAATAGATATGGCTATTATCATCATTATAACAATCATCATCATTGCCTATTTCCATTGTCTCAATATTATTGAAAATACAAATATTATCGCATACCATTATTTCAAAATTCCTGTCGACATTGGGTCTAATAATTTCTCCTTCAGTATTTGCTGTCACAGTCAGGTAAGTTACTAATTCGTCAACTACAGCTGCTACATCCGTTTCAGTATCAGGTAAGTACTCACTATAATTATTAATTCTCTCTCTACTCACTCTCTCTCTTAATTCTGTATCATTCCTCCCAACTTCAAACAACTCTATCTTCCTATCACCATATCTCCTCTCTCTCAAAATGTCCCTCATCATACCACCAAGTCACATTATCTCTCTCAATATATGCAGGGAGCCCTACAACTTTATTACTGGACCACCTATCAGATGCACAAAAAATTAAGGGACAACTATTTGCAGACCATATGTCTCCCAAATACACTCGTGAAGCCTTTTCTTCACCCCCAACAACAACATCACGGGAAAACTTTACCCCCTGCAACCCCTCTACCTGTATACTCTCTCTCCACTTTCTCTCTGACTCATCAACACACGCTAACATTCCATTATTATATTCTATCTCCTCTAAAACTTCGTCACCACTATTTTTAATTATATCATCATAATTCTCCACACCACTTACCTTATTATATGTCATCTGACCATCTTTATATTCGTTTAATTTGTCTGTTTCTCCACTATTCTCTACCCCCATTTTAATCTCATAATTGTCATCTACTTTTTTCTTTTTAAAGTTGTTAATTCTTTCATCTACTCTTGAATTTTGTTTCTCTAACACCTGATCTATCGCTTCTATGATTTGTTCTTGCATATTCTCATAACGTGCATTCATTTCATTTATTTGTTTATTAAAATTAAAATTTTGTTTCTTAACTTCATCTTTTACTTCGTCAAACTTCTCATCAAATTTGGTATTTATTTTATCGTATTTCAGATTGGAATCGCTTTTTTGTTCATCCAACTTTACATCAAATTTATTTAACATTACATCAAATTTATTAAATTTATTTAACAGTAATTATTGTATCATGGCATTTGTCTCATCTGTTTTCTTTTCAGAACGAGTTGAGATGGGTGTCAACTCTACAGATTCGGTGGTGCTAGACTCGCCGAGTTGATTTATTGGTGTCGAATAACCTCCCATCTCACTCGTAAACGTTCTGTCAGTTACGCTGACATCTATACTTTTATCTGCCATTTTGAAAAGAAATTTATTTAAATATATTTCTTTCAAACTATTGCTCTATATATCTAACATATATTACCATCATAACATAACCTCCTTACTTACGTACTAAGTACATTCCCCTTTTCCAATAACCATTCAGTCTCTATAGCAGGCTTATTTATATAAAAAGTTTATTTATATAAAGTCCCTGTTCGGGCGCCATTTGTTAACTAATACTGTTACTTTATTTTTTATTTGAACTTGCCTTTTAAAATCTGGTTAACACCTATACTCTGTTTACATGTTGAATCACCATGTGGTGCTGTTGCCAACATAATATTTTTTCGTTCGGGTCCAGGTTCTTTAAGCGAGCTAGAGACTGAACGGTTTTTAGAAATAACATACTCTGATATCACTATTGAAAACTGGTGTTTTAATTGTCGAAATTTTAAACATTTGAAATACAAAACAAAACAAGATGGCGTCTTGTTCCTTTACCAAACACAAAAAACAAAATGGCTGCGAAGTATTTTTGCTGTATCAGCCTTACGTGTGGCACAATTATATAATATATAGTTTATCTTCAAGTTACCCTGATTTACTATAACATGAATTTAGAACATACTGCAGTTTACTATTTCAAATTGTTACGTTATCTAAATCACGTAACATCAACCAATGCTTGTGATTTTTCTATTTGTACACCGGTACACGCACACCCATGCTCACCCACACACACACACACTACTAAAAATGGTACTTTTTTGATTACTTGAGCTCAAAATATAAAGGGTATGTGATTGAAAGCTTGAAAGTGTCTACTTTCCTGAATTTGGATGATTGACGATCGAGTCAGACGTCCCTCATTGCTCAACTGGTGTTCTGCCGAATTATTAACTGTCTCTCTGTTTAAACTGCTCCCACTGACTCTAAGTTACATTTTTTTATACTGTTAGTTGCAAATAGTTTTACTTTCACACTTTGATTACATTTTTAATACTTTTTATATATATATATATATATATATATATGCTGGCCAGCAATTTGTAGCACGTGCAGCTCGCACAAGGAGTACGAGGTAACTGAGAAACTGCTGTTTTACGGTGCAGCGGTTACGTCTGACATACTTTTGATGACGTATTTTAGGAGTGGTCAGTCGTTGTTAGCAAACTCGCTGTCGATCGTCACGTACGGCAGTAACCTTGACGCCAACTCATCCGGGCTTACTATGTTGTATCATATTTGGAAAATTCCACCCTCACATATTCGATTACATTGGATTTACAATAAAATTATATTTGTTATGTACCCAGAATTCCTATACGGACCTATTGTATCGCTACAAGGTTTATTTAGTAGATATTTACAAACATGCAGTAACACAATTAGATGAAATGTTTATTCGTATAGAATAATACAAATAGTGTATACATAAATATATTGATATCAGTTAGTCCATTTGAATATTTACATTTTAGTAGGGATATGGAATTCATATAAACAATACAATAATTCATTGTTTGATAATATTGTAACATTGATTATATAGTACACGTTGATTCTCTGATAAACCATACTCTTCGACATTTGAATATTCAGTAGGCCTATGTGCAGTAAGAATAATTAATTGTCGAGAATTATACTTAACCTACTTCATCAAGAATTATGTGATGAGCGTCAGTGATGTAGTATCAATGCCTTTTTTCGTTAATTTTACGTTATCGGTAAGTAATATGTGCAATATGTATTGTATTGTATAAATTATTGTATAATTATTAATCCCCCCAGAGATTTATTAGTATAGATCAAATAAATACATTTCCCTTTTTTTAGCTTTGCAATGCCAAAAAAAAGACGATCATGTTTAGGAAGATCTACTGCTGCTGCGGAAAGAAAGAGGCGCCTTAGAGCATCTGAAAATGACGTCGAAGGAGTCGAAATGCAATCAGCTCCTGGAAACTCTTCAGAAAGATCTGGATTAGAAGAAGTCTCACGGGTTGAAAGTCCTACGATTCTTGAAAATAGATTAGCGGCACAAAGATGCAGGCAAGCGACTCTCAGATCACGAGGTCCTACTTTACGATGGAATGCAAAATTAAATAGTGGTTTCAATTATAATCCAGTTATTAACTACGCGAATGAAACAGATATCGGGTTATCGAGTATGGTTTGCCCTCATTGCAAAGCTTTAAAGTGGAAAAATGAATCACATGGATTCTGTTGCTCTGCAGGAAAAGTGCGATTAGATCCTATACTTCCTCCTCCAGAACCGTTAAAATCATTATTATATGGAGAACATCTTTTATTGAAAAAATTTTTGAATGCATTAAGATCGTACAATTCAGCTTTTCAATTGATATCATTCGGAGCCAATGAAATAGTCGAAGGGAGCTTCATCCCTACTTTCAAAATTCAAGGGCAACTATATCACCTCATGGGATCATTACTCCCCACACAAAACGAAGTACCAAAATTTCTACAGGTGTATTTCGTAGCTGATTATTTACAGCAATCTGATACAAGAATGGATCATATTCGTAACTTGGATAAGCCATTAGTAACAGAACTTCAAAATTTACTTCACGCAATCAACCCTTATGTTAGTGAACTGAAAAGTGCGTTTGAATTTGTAATATCTGCGAATAATAATCAGTACAATATTGTGATTCGTGCTGATCAAACAGAAAATAATGAAAAGCACAGGGGTCGCTACAATGTACTGACAACTAATGAGGTGGCAGTAGTTTTAGTTAACCAGGAATGCGATAAACTCGATATAATAATCCGTGCGAGGGATCATACGCTACATCGAATTGCAGAAACACATCGAGCTTATGATGCTTTACAGTACCCTTTAATGTTTTGCAGAGGAGAAGATGGTTATCATTTTACATTAAAATTAGTCGATCCTCAGACTGGGTTACAAACTACTAACTCGACAGTTACCACAACAATCATATACAAATATTCACGTGCGAAGCCGCGGGTACCTGCTAGTGTTTTATAATTGTGCGGGACTCTATTATTTGACATAATTGTTGGGTGTGGATTAACTTAAGTTGAATTACTGTACGAGTTGATTAAAAATTGTTATTTGTGATAATTAAAGCTGGTTTGTAGTGACTTCATTGGTGTCTTCTATTTTGTTTTCCACTGTACCATACAAAGATTAAAGAGACCGTCGTAACAATATAAAGGATATTATTCAAAATTAAAATATTTTTTCCCATATTACGTACTGTTTGGTACAAAATTGTGTAAACATACCTAACAACGTATGACAAAAGATCTCACATAGCGCTTCCCCCAGCTTTAGACCCATGCCTCACCATTGGCTACATTTACATTATGGTCACACACTTTATCAAATTTTTACATGAGTTTAGCCCAACAAAGCATAAACGTGTCTGAGATACAGAATAATTATGATGATCAGTGAACCTTTACTTGTTAAATGATCTTTGTACATTTAATACATACCTTTTTGAACAGCCTCCTGTATAATAGTTTTTGCTGTTTTCTTCTCTTTTTCATCCGGCGGTGGTGGTTTATCTGCTGTTTGTGTAGTGCTATCCTTTTTCCCAGCATTAGTTTCAACAATGTTGATTTTCTTATCTTGTGGTTCTAAGACAGAGATGATGTATATATCATACAATTCATAACACAGGAAACAAATTGCCTCTGCTAAATATGAGAAAAAATGTGTATAGTTTTGATTATGCAAAGCAATGAACAATCACAAGTATTTATTAAAATGTAAGCGGAAGATCAGGTACAAAATCTTCTCAATGATAACTGTTTACTAATCCACTAAAGAATATGTAAAACCCATTTACAACATTTCAATATGATGCTTCATTATAAGGTTTTATTACTTTAGTGTTCATTTGTTGCACATCAAAATAAATTGCTTCTGTTAGTACTCACCTTGTTCCTGAATTACATTTTTTGCACTAGTAGCAGCTGTAGGAGTACTAGCAGATGTGGCAGAAGTTTTCACTACTTGATTTACAAGTATATTTGGTTGACTCACACTGGCGGCTGAGATGGCTTTGGTTTCTTTAACAATACTATCTCTATCATTTTTTTTATTTTCAGTTTCTTTACTCACAGATGTCATGGAACGGACAAAGGACCATGTTAATGACTGACTGTATGGACAGTGAACAGATTTAAAACTACGTTGCCAGCAGCACCCTACAATACACAAATGTATACTCAATTTGTTTTCCTGTTTTTTCAGCATAATTTCTTATAAAAATTACACAGAACATGTACAGACTTAAAACTTATCTGAACATGCACAATACAAATTTTATCAGCAGTATTATTTTAAGAACTTAATAATTCCTGTTACTAAAATTCTACATTAAAGTTTCACACAGTCAAACAAATTCTGTTAATGGCATTGTGTATATGGACAAAATTCTTTTAATGGGTTTTGAAGCCAGTTACATATTAAAAATGAGCATAAAGGTGTAGTGCCATTGAAGAAAATACTGTAATATGAACCTTTAATTTTGTGGGGGTCAAAAACTATTCAGTGGAAAGGAATCTTCAAACCAATGCAATGAATGAGATATAAAATCACAACACCATTCAATTGCATCTAAGTTTGAATCACATATTTGGTTCTTGTTATAATCTAACACCTACTCTAACACGCAGTTTGTATTATTTAAGAGAACATTAATAATCAGTAACATGATAGATAACTACACAGTTAAATGTATATTCCATTTATTGAGACCAAAAACTAGACATATACAAAGAAAAGTGTTCTGACTGGCTAAAGTTAATATGTGTTAATATTTAAATTAATTTCAGCAAATCAGGAAGTGGATGTATGAAAAGAAAAGTGTTCTTGGTTCCATGACTTGCTTGTACAATTGGACGACTTATTGTACTATATTATACTTCAGATAAACAACAGCATTTGTGTTTTTTAAAGACAGGTGTTGTTATCAGTTACTTATTTTTTCACTTGTCCTTCACTTTTTCCATTGTCTCTCTCTCTCACCTAACATATGATAAACACTTAAAAAAAAACCGAAAAACTCTGATAGTGGTTATTTTATGTAGTTCTTTCTTAGAACAAGATGGAATTTTTAGACCCCTTAAGACTAATATACGAGGCAGTATACATCTACTCTTAGCTCTCAATAAATAAATTATACTGAGGCCATAAATCTATTTATGTGTTGCATGATCAACGCTCTCGAGTATTTCTTGAGTTGGTATTTCTCATGCGAAGTGCTGCTGGTTTAAGGAATCGGATATATGTTTTAAAAGACGAAGTGGACTGTATAAATTTTGAGTTAACTAGCGTTTATTGATAAATTATATAATAAAGCGTTCATTGACAATTACTCAATAAAGCATGCAATTACGTATGGCGTACATTGCCAAGATAACTAACGATTGAAGACTGAAAATTATATAAAGAAGTTAAGCAAATAATCAAATTTCACATCGCCGCGGCTACCTAATAGAAAAGAGTATTGAGCGAATGAAGGCTGAGGGTTAACTAACTCTGTCGTAGCTCGCAGTTAGCGAACTGCACTTTAAGCGGGTGACGTAATTGCGTGGGCTGATTGCGGATAGGTATAATGAACAAATACAAAGATTTAACATACTGCCCGCCCAAAATCAGGCGACTTTGAAATAGGTTACAGTATGAAAAGTTGCTTGAAAAAAATGCAAGTATACAATTAACAAGATACGAACCTGAAATGTGTGATAATACATAGTATAATGACTACTGGCGCATCGATAGATGGCCCATTAGATAGCATACATACAATATTGATCAATACTCATCGAATAATATATAATAATAAAATACAAATGCTAGAACGTCTGATGACACATAATAATAATAATAATAATAATAATAATAATGACAATATACCCAAATGCAATAACAATGATACATGGCAATGAATAACACATAGTAAGTAGCATTACACAATAACTAATAGAAATCCAAAGAATTCAGTAATAATAGCATGACAATAAGTGCATAATAAGCAATATTACATAATAATGCAACGGCAATATATACAAAAAAAATCATCATAATAATAGCACAATAATAATAATATACCCAAAAAATTCATGATAATGATAACACTGCACCAAACAGCACACAATAACTGACATCACATGACGAAAAAACACTTATAATATTTACTAATACACATATAAATAGCGTACATTAACTTGGTATAAATATAAATATAAATGTATAAATAAGTACATTTAACATTGTACTTACAGTAGTACGCAGAGCATGTGCTCATCCGGAAATTTCCTGGGCATGAAGCACTGAAAAACAAATTAGTCTGTTGCCACGGGAAGTGGGCACAGTTTGTGGATAGGCTTACGCAGGATGCCGTTTGTGGTGCGGACATCCGCTATGCGTACTAATGAATCCTGACCTACATAGATTTGGGTGACAATACCACGTTTCCACTGCAGGGGTGGGGTATTGTCTTCTAAAATGAGGACGAGTTGTCCTGGAGACAAATTTTTTGAATGTTTGCACCATTTATTTCGTTGTTGCAGCTGATGCAAATAATCTCTTGACCATCTCTTCCATATAGAGTGGGTGAATCTCTGCAGAAGCTGCCACCTCTCCAAGCGACCCATTTTTATATCCGAATAGTCGGGTTCCGGGAGCGAAGTAAGTGGAGAACCAACTAAGAAATGTGCTGGAGTCAAAGGCTCGGGATCCCCAGAGTCATTTGAAATGGCGAACAAGGGACGTGAATTCAGACATAACTCTATTTGAGTCAAAACAGTGTAATGCTCTTCAAAGTTGAGAAGCGTCCTGCCGATAACGCGCTGTAAATGAAATTTAACGCTTTTGACTCCGCTCTCCCATAGACCACCGAAATGAGGTGCTGAGGTATGAAAGACCACTTGACTCCCTGTGAACTGGCGAATCCTGAGTGGTTTGTTGAAATTCGTCTTGTTGAAAAAGTTTGTACAAATTGTGTAATATAGTGCCAGCATGACGGAAATTTGAACCGTTGTCAGAAAATATTTGTGTAGGGATGCCCCTGCGAGCTATGAAGCATTTTAAAGCAGCTATAAAGGCGTCTGAAGTCAAATCTGATACCAATTCAAGGTGAATTGCCTTAGTGGCCATGCAAATGAAGAGTGAAATGTAAGCCTTTGTGAATGATTTGGACCGCTGCCCGCCCTGACATAGAAATATGGGACCGGCATAGTCGATGGCACATTGTGAAAATGGTTTAGAAGGAGTGACTCTGGAAGACGGTTATTGTCCTAAAAGTTGGCTTGAGCCAACTGCGTGAAATCGAAAACAAGTGATGCATTTGTGTATCACGGAGCGTAATGTATGATTTGTCATTGATGATCCAATATCTTTGACGTAGAGAGCACTGCGTTAATTGTACTCTGGCATGGAGTAGTCGAATATGCTCGTTTTCTATAATTAGTCTAGTGAGACGAGACTGCGGGTGAAGTATGATCTGGTGTTTACTATTATAGTTGAGCTAAAAAGTTTTACTACTCTTAGGTACAGGGCGTTGTGCCTGAAGTTCTTTAATCTCGATTTTGAAATGCGATAGCTGGGATTGACGTATAAAAATCAAAAGTGTGCTGTGTAGCTCCTGTGAAGTTAAAAAGGAAGTGTTTCTGTTAGCGACGGGAGACTTAGCGTTCCAAATGAATCGTAGGCAGTAAGCAAACACACGAATAAGTCTTGAAAGCGAGGAATAATTTTCAATGTAATTAGGAGTGGATGAAGTAGTAACCAGAGCGAGTTGACCTTGTTTACATTTTTCTTTATCCAGATCTGGATGAGTGCAGGAAGAGTTGGATTCGAAAGGACTGGTGGGCCATGATGATGGCTCCTTTGACAACCAGTATGGGCCATGCCACCAATGCAGGTGGTGGTGCAAAGAACGGGGGGTAAACAACCGCGGGATAGAACGTCCGCAGGATTGTCATGCGAAGCAACATGATACCAGGTGCCCTTTGCAGTGAGCTGCTGTATCTCCGCGACGTGGTTGGCAACAAATACCTTCCATCTGGACGACTGTTGGTGAATCCAGTGTAAGGCAATCGTAGAGTCAGAATAAAAATACAACTCGCTGAAATTGTAGGTCACAACGTTGACAAGCTTATAAACCAACTGAGCCAATAATAGACAGGCGCAAAGTTCAAGTCGAGGTAAAGATATCTGCTTTAAAGGGGCGACTCTAGATTTGGAACACAATAAATGAGATGATATACTGCGGTCAGAATATACTGTACGCACATAAATACAGCATGCGTAACCCTTTACTGAAGTGTCGGCAAACCCATGTAATTGAAATGAAATGACTGGAGAATTACATGAATCATTTATAGCTCTTGGGATCTTAAAATGAGTGTCTGAAATTAATTGAGCGTAAAGCTCTGCCCACTGAATTGATAATGAGTCAGACAGCGGGTCGTCCCAATTGGTACCCGATGACCATAGCGTTTGGATAAAGTGCTTACACCAAAATGTAATAGGGCCAATGAGCCCTAATGGGTCGTAAATTCCAGCGATGACGGATAATACCCTTCTTTTATTAAACACATCGATTTTAAGATCTCTTTGGAAATTGTATATGAAGTTGTCAGCCTGAACGTCCCACTGAATACCTAAAGTGCGGACGGTTTGGTCTTTGTTGAAGTCCAGGGATGAGTTGGTACGTGAAGATATGATATTCCGGTCATTAGAAGACCATTTATGCAGAGTGAAGCTGTACCGGCTTAATAAACCAGAAATGTCAGAGTTTAATCGGGCTAAGACGTGTGAGCTATCAGATCCGGTGATTAGATCGTCGATGTAAAAATCGTTTGCAATGACAGAGCAGGCTATGGGGTGTTGAATACTATTTTCCTGTGAGATTTGTTTTAAACATCTAGTGGCCAAAAATGAAGCGCTTGCAGTCCCATATGTGACTGTTCTCAAAGCATAGTGTTGAAGTTCCTTGTGGGGAGCATCATGCCAGACAATTCTTTGCAAGTTAGAATCCCTTGGGGACACCAAGATTTGGCGATACATTTTCTCGATGTCAGCAATGAGTGCGTATCGGTGCGTTCTAAATTTGGACATGATGGAGAAAAGAGCCTGCTGGACCGTAGGACCAACCATGAGTGTGTCGTTTAAAGACAAATCATTTGATGTTTTGGCTGAGCCATCGAAAACAACGCGAAGTTTGGTGGTTGTGCTAGTGGACTTGATGACAGCATGGTGTGGTAAGTAAAAAATATTCGACTTATTGATTGATAAATCATATGAACTGAGTGGAGACATATGACCCAGGTTTAAATATTCCTGCATGAAGTTACTATAGTCTTTGTACAAAGACGGGTTTTGCCTGAATTTGAGTTCGAGTGTCTGAAATCTGCGAACTGCTCCGGGTAGTGAATCGCCGAGATGCCCCGTCTTACGGGGTAGTGACACAACAAACCTACCACTAGTGTTTCGAAAGGTGTTTGTGAGGAAATGATTTTCACACTCCGCGTCCTCAGCTGAGGGAGTACGGAAAGAAACGTCCTCCAACTGCCAGAAGTTCCTCAACTGTGACGAGATGGCATTATTGTCGTCACGAGCCATAAACGACGAAACCGGTTTTGTCATGTCTACGTTAAAGGGTAAATTTCCAGCGAGGATAACACCTAGTTTTGTTTCCTGTATTATCAGAAAGTGCGGACTGCGAATGAATTTAGTTGGCTCAATCAATTGCAAAAAATACTGTGCCCCGAGTAATATGTCGATCTGTGACAAAAAATTAAGTTGCGGGTCAGCTAAAAATATGTTTTTTGGAATGTTTAATGATGACATATTAAAGGATTCTGTAGGGAGGTTATTTGTAATTCTGGGCAGAACAGCGCAGTGTACATTCAAACTGAAATCCCTGTAGCGTGAGTTTAGGCGCACCCCTGTACTGAGATTGGCTTGGCATAGAGAATTATTTATGCCCGTGATGGGCAGTTCGGACTTGTTTAATTTTAAGCCCATGCGGCATGCGAAGCCCATGGCACAAAAGTTTGCTTGTGAACCTGAATCCAACAGGATTCTTACCGGGTGTTTGTTACCAGCACGATCGATTGTGGTACATACGGCGGTAGACAATAAAGTTGATTTGTTGGTTTGTAGTTTTAGGGAACATTGATTATTGCTCCTGCTCAAAAAATTATTTGTTGAAGAGTGAATCATGGTGTGGTGCCTTTTCGAACATGCTCTGCACGAAAATTTGGAAGGGCAACGCGAGGTTTCATGGCCCGAGTGTGTGCAATTTAGGCAGAGCTTGTGATTTATTAAAACGTCTTTTCATTGACTCGGATGTAAAGACACGAATTGTGGGCATTCGGACAGTTTGTGATTACCGCGACACAGCTGGCAAAATCTATTGCTTGTTTGAGTATGTACTAGTGACCCAGTGAACTCCGCGCGTCTAGCCGGTTTGCGATAAGAAGTTTTATCGCTAACTTGCCTTCCGTATGATGAACTAGTCGGCGCGCTAACATTCTGCAACAACTGGCGCCTAGTATTTAAGAATTTAATGAAGTTATTGTAATTCGGAAGCTGTTCGTCAGTTAAACTTTCCTTCCATAATCTAGATGTGCGATCATCAAGTTTTTGGGGGAGAAAATGCACAAAAATAATTTCGAATGTGTTCACTGGTAAATTTAATGAATTCAGAGCGTTTATGTTAGCGGTAAGATCATCTATAAATTTGGAAATGCTAACCATAGAGTCCTGCTGCATGTGCTTCATGCCCAAGACATTAGCCACATAAGACGCCGTAACAATCAATCTACTGTCATACCTGGCTCTCAACAACTCAATGGCCACCGTGTAGTTTTCGTGCGTGATTGGGAGTGACTTTATAACATTCAGCGCCTCATCCCTTAGTGATGAGTGCAAGTAGTGAAATTTTTGGATGCTGGTCAGGTCTGTTCGGACATGAACCAACTCCACAAACATATAGTAAAAATGTTGCCAGTTAATTATGTTACCTGCGAAGCAGGGTAGTTTAATTGGTTGTAATTGAATAGGAGGCGTACTGAATGTGACGACTTCGGACTGATTTAGTATTTTCTTGCTCATCTCTTCGGCATGATCTAATAAATTTTGCAACTTGCATTCTATGTTACACAAATCATCTTCCGTCTGAATTCTATCACTAACGGATGCAAAATCAGAGTCATCAGACTCAATTTGCGTTTGAATCTCGTCATATTTTGCAGATAGCTCCATCAGATGATGAAGCTTTATTTTTAGCGCATGGTGGTCATGCGTATTGTGATCAAAATTATCCGCGTAGGTGTTTATGTGCGATATAGAGGCCTTGATCGTGCCACGCTTTTTGATCAGCACCTTCATATCAGTCATGATTGTGTATTACTTGAAGATTCGAAACGATAATAAGAAAAAATGAGTGAATGCAGAAAGATGAACAAGACCAATGCAGGTTATCTAATTTATGAAGTCACGCTACAACGTGGTAACCATTGATTAACCCATCTCAGACTAATTCTATGTTGTACTAAATACTGATATAGACAGCATATACAACATAACAGTATAATTTCTATTTCTTTTATGAATTTGCTAACTGCTATAATTTTTTTTTTTTTTTTTTTTTTTTTGAAGATGTTTGAATGACGAAAAGCTCAGTCGAACAAAAAAAAAAAAAAAAAAAAAAAAAATTATAGCAGTTAGCAAATTCATAAAAGAAATAGTAAGGATGGCTGCTAATTTAAACAATACGAAGAGTATAATTTCTATTGCTATGCTATATCACTATTTAAAATATGATTTACAATTAAATCAAAAAATATGAATATAAGCTTGTTAAGTTATTTAAGCTTGTGATTGATTCACAGAAAAATTTATAAGCTTGCTGAGTTCGCAAAAAATCTAAGTTCAAAGTCAAATTGAAACTGATATAAAGAAAAAAGTTATATTATTTTTTAAATACTGCTTATTTTAGTTGAATGCCCTTGAAAGGTATACAAAATTATGTAAAATTGAAAGGATCATATGAAACATAAATTTATATTGTTACAACACAAATAAGCCACTCCAGTACCAGGGATAAAAAAGATAATTCTTAATGTAAATATACTTCATATAAAATAAAATGTTTAAAAATGAATAAAATATAAATATTATGACACGACGATATTACCCAACCCAAGTGATTGAACCAACAACAGAAACACAAAGAAGGGAACCACGAAACATACACAGAGACAAAAGGTGATTGACCAAACAATTAGGAACTAACAAAAGAAGATAAGAAACCAGAACTAAAGAAGAATCAAAGGAAGTGAACAAATTCCTACAACTAAATACAAATTAAACCAGATGAGAAGAGGAGAACCGAACCAAGATGAAGACAATTGACGTTGAAGAAGATGAAGAAGAAGAAGAGGAAGAATGAAGAGGAGACAGGTTGAACCCAAGGAGAAACTAACACCACATATAAAGGGGAGAAATGGTAGACTCAAAGATAGAATACTGTAAATAAACCACAAATAATTATCCACTAATGAAACAAATAGTATTGTTGTAATTGAAATAACTTATATACCTATTTTAAAACAAAAGACAATTATAAAGTAACGTAGTGTAGAAAAGTACACTAACACAATTATTAAGGTTAGATTTAATGAAAGGTAAATAACCAAATGTCATTAATAATAAGAATTATGTTGTAAAGAAATAGTGAGAAATAATAGGAGAAATAAGTATAGGGATTACCCGCTAAGTAACACTTAATACAAACAGTGAACTAAAATAAAGTGCAATAGTGAAAGTGTAAATACCCTAAAAATAGTGAGTGTGTATCAGTGATAAACCTCTGTTAATTAAAGGTGAAGGTGATACGTGGAAATAGATATTTTAAGTAATAAAGATGTAATAATAAATAAGAAAACACTTTATAAAGCATTGATAAACAGTCAATGATTTGAGTGATCTTGTGAACATTCATAATAATTAAGAATAATTAAAAATAATATTTCAAATAAAGATAAGTAAAACATGTGATATTATTCAGGGAGAAAGCCCAGATAAAAACAATTTGTATTAACATGGAATGGAGGAGATAGTAATATTGAAATAAGGTTTTGTTTTAAAATTAAGTATACAATGAATAAAACACCCCATGTTAAAAGGGGAAATAACTTTAATAAGTTTGCAAGAAGTGATGATGTTTATCACTCAAAGTAGTAGCAAAAGAATGAAAGTAATGTTAAAACCCACAGTAACTAATAACTTATAAAGAATTGTTTATTTCAATGTTATGAAGAGGATATGGCTGAAAGGAACTTGCAGTCCATAAGCCTAATTGTTATATTTTAAAATATGTATAGGGAAAACTGTATTGAATAGTAATTAAAACACAAACAGAATCAAAACACAACACAAACAAATATAATAACCAAGTGAAGCCCATCAGGCTGAATTAAAATGTAATTTAAAAGAAATAAACAAAATACCATCATGGCTACTTTTGGCTGTGAAAACGTCTAACTGTCAGACACACACAAATGTCAATTGTAACAAATTCACAAGGAAATTTATTAATCTAAGACCAGTAAATGGCCAGTAATTATATGTAAATCATTTTAAAAGAGAAATGTTATTATAAAAGTTTAATTTAAGAGAGATATGTAATTTATCAAATGTCAAATATTTAGACTAAAGTTAATGTATAATAGAATATGACCTTATGAGGTATCATTTTAAACTTTGAAAGGAAAGAAATACAATAGTGATATTATTTATTACCCCAAAGGAACGATAAAGGAATAAAATCATTAAGAAAATACATAATAAATTTGAATAAAAATTCAAATCTCTTAACAATGCTTTTGAAAGAGGTCTTAACCAATCAAAGGGTTACTGTTACCATAGTAACGGGCCGTTGAATACTAATTTTCCATTAAATTTATTAGACTTGAAGAAATGACGCGTGGGTAAGCGGCATGCAAAATTGTGATGACTGAAATTTTCCATTAAATAGTTAAAAAGACGTTCGGAAGTTGACAACAAAAACCAAAGACGAATAGATGCAGAACTACCAAGATTAAACGATGTCCTGGAACCAAATCACAAGAAATTAAATAACAGAAAGTCCCAAGACAAGACAGAAGAAGATGCCCGAAGCCTAAAACCAGTCCAAAATTGCAGAATTTCCACTACCCCAGATAACAACATATCAACACTGTCTGAACTGATAAGTATCCAATAAATTCCTTTCTCCCAGAAACCAAATTACTTTAAATATTTCTCAAAACGATCAAAATTTCTCACTATTAAACAAAGTTAATTTTCTTTCAAAGGTTTAATGCATAATCAACTTATGTAAAAACATTTTTTAATCAAAATATAACCTCGCATTAGTGTGCGAACTTTGTAACAAACAATACGACACTACCGAACAATTTGTAAAAACACTTTATATTCTTTAAGTACGTATAAGGTATGGTAGTATACTTTTTTAATGTAACCAACGTTTATGTCTTATTTTATAATCCAAAGGACCCCAGATTTTAAACAGATTAATATAATAATGTATCTAAACAGAGGCCATGACGGCATCGAAATAATTTGTTTTAAAACCGATTTCGCCAACCTTGAAATATTGGCGTCTCATGTTCTAAGCCGGAGCAATTTGTTATTAAACCATTTATAATCCTTTTGTCATATTAATTAATGACTGAATTTGTATTAAAATTACAGTACAGAGTATTACCATTGTTTTATTTCATAGGACGTTGTAGAATATATGTGTTAGCAATTTTTATTCAGTAACCAACTAGCGCTCGTCACGAGTGGACAATACGGCAACCTGTATAGCGGCAGGAACCATTTGAACGCTCCAGCTGTCAACGCTAATAACACTTATCAACTTGTAATTTAACAATTTTAATTGGTTTGATATAAACAATTTGGCGCCACCCGGGTTTCGCAACCCCTATGAATTAACAGTACGTTGTACTGGTAATTTGGACCATGCTACAGACTTCAGTAGTGACTACTATTATTGTAACGACCGGTGTGAGGCGAAAACACCACATTAACACTTATACACATAATAAACAAGTGTAAACACAATTTTAACAGGTACGACATCATTATCTCGTTACATATTGACGAACCCAACGTGGGGCTTTAAATAAAAAGGAAGTCTCGATTTATCTCGTTACATATTGGCGACCAGCAACGTGAGGCTAGAAAGGATAACTAGCGGCGGTTATGAATAGACATAATAAGGTTACAATATAAAAACGAAAAAAGATGAAACGAGAAGATAGGCTACAACAACAAATGAAAATGCCCAAACAACAGAAACAATGGAGTTGTGCAGAGTGGATGACAAGGTTATTTAAAAAGTTCAGTAAGGAAATGGATTATATCAAGAAGAATACCACGGATCATGAAAGAGCACAAATGAGTCGTGCAAATGCAGTGGGATCACCAAACGACAAGATGTCACTGAGAGATATTTATAATGAAATGTGGAAGCTGGACACCAAATATAATGAAGAAAAGACTATCGGGACAGCCCACGAAAAACGTGATAACAATGTGAGAAGAATGACCGAAGAAGATTGGGATAGATGGAGTGACAATGAAGATCAAATGAAAAACGAAAGAACGGGAGTATACGCACAGGTGACAGAGGAATTTACACAAGAGGAATATGACCAATGGAGACTATCTATAAGACAACCGGAACAACCAATACAAACAGAAAATACGGAACTAAGAGAATGGATAAGGGTTATGTTCGAACTACCCAGAGAAGATATGTGTAATTGGAGGAAGGTACATAATCAAGTAGAAGAGTTCACGGAAGCGCAGAAACCAAAGACTCAAATAAAAAAAGAAGTAGTCAAAGTCAAACCAACAGAAGAAACGAAATTAGATATTTTGATGAGAATGATGATGGAACAAATGAACAGATTAGAATCAATGCAGGAACAAAGAAGACAAGACAAGGAAGAATTGTTTAAAAAATTGGACTCATTACGTAGTATTTTCAAAACATTAAATGAACCACAAGACACCACTTCTGAAGGTAGTAAGGAGATAGAATTTAAAAAAGGACCAAAGCGTATTATTGCCTGAAAATAATAACAACGAAACAAATGATGAATACGTGGAAATGAAGACGGGGAAAAGGCATCACAGAAAAATAATAAGAACAAGAGAAGAAGTGGAGATGATGAAAAACGGACTAACCAATGTGTTCAGTGTACCAATGACCAACCATGCCGAAAGGATGAATTTTATGGAGCGCAGGAAAACTCTAAAAGAAATTCTAGGAGTGAAATACCGACCAGCGAGAAGAAACTGGAGAGAAGCAAGACCTGAATGGAGAATACCCAAATTAAAAGAAATTCACAACCAACCAGTGGATGAAGGGTTCAGCAAATCTATGATTAAATGGAAAATACCCAAATTTGAAAAGACTCACAACAAAATAGTATGCCACAAATTAAAAAGGTATCTAGAACACTTGAATACGCAAGAAATACAAAGACAAAATAAAAAAGCAAAAATAACATTATCGAGAGAGGCACGATTAACTTCTCTGATTAATCGACAAAGTAATCAAATGTTTGAGGTAGACATTAATACTACGGGACATATGATATTAGAAGAATTGTGGTACAAGACGGAGGAGACCTATTTCACCAGCAAGGAAATAGTTATACACACCCACATTATCCGAACCACAAGTGCAGAGGAACTGATGGACCATGGGTAAACTAAGCAAAGATACCATACACCAAGAAATGGGACTGATCTTCGAATTACTGACCAAGCAACCCAATGGAATAGAAGGAAGTATTAAAGTTAAATTAGACCAATAAAAATCACCAAGACAAGAAATGACAACGACCAAGACGAATTAAATAAGAAAAAATAAACCATAATCTAATCAATAAATAAATTTAAAAATTATCCAGAATAAGTGTGAATATCAAACACTTGAAGGAGAAGAGGTGAAGAACAACGAAGCGTCGAACAAAAAAGGAGAAGGCAATAATAAAGGAAAGAAAAGGAGAAGTCAACTTACAAAAATATAAATAACAAGGACCAGTGTATAGTAATATGTATAACCCAATATATATCCGTATGTTATCACAAAAGATAATGGTAATAACACTTACCAGATAAGCAATGTAAATACAAGAAAAATAAAGGGAGTTTATAACCAAACTTCGATAAAAAAGTTTTATGTAGAAGAATAAATAATGAAATGAAATAAACATATTTCAAAATTCCAAAAGATTGTAAGAGCAACTTACTACCCTATTTAGGTGATATATGCGGAATAAAAAGAATTAATATTAATGAATAATAATGTAAAAAACAAAGAAATAAGTTACACAAATTCCTTTCAATTTAAATCAACTCACAGTCTAATAAAAGGTTGATATATGAAGTATGAAATAAAAAAAAAGTGAGATAATAAGGAATAAGTTACACACATTCCTATATAATATAAATGTAAGAATCACAAACTTACGATTATAATTAAACAAAAGATAACTAAAAAGGAATACGCTACAAACATTCCTTTAAAGTAAGAGAATTAACTTACAAAGAATTATCGAAAATAATAATTAATACAGAATAAAATAAACAAAAATAAAATCAAGCTCAAATTACTGAGATAAATACCTGAAATTATAATGAATCAAATGTATTCTAAGAAAAAAAAAAAATTTGAACTGGTACAAGGAAGAGAGAGAAATTATGTATAAAACAAATATACAGAAATGGCTAAAGCAGAATCTTGCTAAATAACCAAGAAAAGAATAAAAATGTCTAAGATAATTAAAATGATCACAACGAGAATTGAAAACAAAATAATGAAAAGTTAGATATGATGAAATTAACATATGAATAAATATAAAAACAATCAAGTGTATGAGCAAATGATAGTATATAGTTAAGGTATAGCGGAAGGAAGAATGAGTAAAAGGCCAAAATGATCTAAAAACAAACCACAAGGTGGACAATCCCAAAGTATATTATTATTATTATTATTATTATTGATTTAAGTCACAAGTTGACAAAAAAGGTATTTAAGATTGACTGTTGAAAAGTCCAGCAATCCAAATAAACTGAGCAGAGATGATGTGCCTCTGGTCTCAGAAAAAATGAGTAGTAATGGGAGAAACCAGCTACTAAAAGTTAGGGAAAAAAATGTGTATGAGGGAAAATGCACCAATGGAAATAAATAAAAAACAGATCCAAATAAAATGGAATGAATTAAGTAAGAAGAGATATGAAGAATGGAGAAACAAACCAGAAAGAAAAGGAAAAAGATTATCTATAACTGATAATTTCTTGTTGATTCATCCTCTTTGTTCACTTTTTTAATATTATTATATATAAAAAACTTTCACAAATGAACTTTGTATTTAATCACACTGAGGAAGAGGCACTACACCTTGAAACGTTTGTGATAGTGAGAACAAAAGTAAGTTCATTTGTGAAAGTTTTTTATATATAATAATACTGATAATTTCATAAAAAACTATGCTAGTGTTTTATCAAAATGATCAATTTTAGAGGAGAGGCATTATGTTACAACACAAATAAGCCAACCCAGTACCAGGGATAAAAAAGATAATTCTTAATGTAAATATACTTCATATAAAATAAAATGTTTAAAAATGAATAAAATATAAATATTATGACACGACGAACGACAATATTACCCAACCTAAGTGACTGACCCAACAACAGAAACACAAAGAAGGGAACCACGAAACATACACAGAGACAAAAGGTGATTGACCAAACAATTAGGAACTAACAAAAGAAGATAAGAAACCAGAACTAAAGAAGAATCAAAGGAAGTGAACAAATTCCTACAACTAAATAGAAATTAATCCAGATGAGAAGAGGAGAACCGAACCAAGATGAAGACAATTGACGTTGAAGAAGATGAAGAAGAAGAAGAGGAAGAATGAAGAGGAGACAGGTTGAACCCAAGGAGAAACTAACACCACATATAAAGGGGAGAAATGGTAGACTCAAAGATAGAATACTGTAAATAAACCCCAAATAATTATCCACTAATGAAACAAATAGTATTGTTGTAATTGAAATAACTTATATACCTATTTTAAAACAAAAGACAATTATAAAGTAACGTAGTGTAGAAAAGTACACTAACACAATTATTAAGGTTAGATTTAATGAAAGGTAAATAACCAAATGTCATTAATAATAAGAATTATGTTGTAAAGAAATAGTGAGAAATAATAGGAGAAATAAGTATAGGGATTACCCGCTAAGTAACACTTAATACAAACAGTGAACTAAAATAAAGTGCAATAGTGAAAGTGTAAATACCCTAAAAATAGTGAGTGTGTATCAGTGATAAACCTCTGTTAATTAAAGGTGAAGGTGATACGTGGAAATAGATATTTTAAGTAATAAAGATGTAATAATAAATAAGAAAACACTTTATAAAGCATTGATAAACAGTCAATGATTTCAGTGATCTTGTGAACATTCATATAATTAAGAATAATTAAAAATAATATTTCAAATAAAGATAAGTAAAACATGTGATATTATTCAGGGAGAAAGCCCAGATAAAAACAATTTGTATTAACATGGAATGGAGGAGATAGTAATATTGAAATAAGGTTTTGTTTTAAAATTAAGTATACAATGAATAAAACACCCCATGTTAAAAGGGGAAATAACTTTAATAAGTTTGCAAGAAGTGATGATGTTTATCACTCAAAGTAGTAGCAAAAGAATGAAAGTAATGTTAAAACCCACAGTAACTAATAACTTATAAAGAATTGCTTATTTCAATGTTATGAAGAGGATATGGCTGAAAGGAACTTGCAGTCCATAAGCCTAATTGTTATATTTTAAAATATGTATAGGGAAAACTGTATTGAATAGTAATTAAAACACAAACAGAATCAAAACACAACACAAACAAATATAATAACCAAGTGAAGCCCATCAGGCTGAATTAAAATGTAATTTAAAAGAAATAAACAAAATACCATCATGGCTACTTTTGGCTATGAAAACGTCTAACTGTCAGACACACACAAATGTCAATTGTAACAAATTCACAAGGAAATTTATTAATCTAAGACCAGTAAATGGCCAGTAATTATATGTAAATCATTTTAAAAGAGAAATGTTATTATAAAAGTTTAATTTAAGAGAGATATGTAATTTATCAAATGTCAAATATTTAGACTAAAGTTAATGTATAATAGAATATGACCTTATGAGGTATCATTTTAAACTTTGAAAGGAAAGAAATACAATAGTGATATTATTTATTACCCCAAAGGAACGATAAAGGAATAAAATCATTAAGAAAATACATAATAAATTTGAATAAAAATTCAAATCTCTTAACAATGATTTTGAAAGAGGTCTTAACCAATCAAAGGGTTACTGTTACCATAGTAACGGGCCGTTGAATACTAATTTTCCATTAAATTTATTAGACTTGAAGAAATGACGCGTGGGTAAGCGGCATGCAAAATTGTGATGACTGAAATTTTCCATTAAATAGTTAAAAAGACGTTCGGAAGTTAACAACAAAAACCAAAGACGAATAGATGCAGAACTACCAAGATTAAACGATGTCCTGGAACCAAATCACAAGAAATTAAATAACAGAAAGTCCCAAGACAAGACAGAAGAAGATGCCCGAAGCCTAAAACCAGTCCAAAATTGCAGAATTTCCACTACCCCAGATAACAACATATCAACACTGTCTGAACTGATAAGTATCCAATAAATTCCTTTCTCCCAGAAACCAAATTACTTTAAATATTTCTCAAAACGATCAAAATTTCTCACTATTAAACAAAGTTAATTTTCTTTCAAAGGTTTAATGCATAATCAACTTACGTAAAAACATTTTTTAATCAAAATATAACCTCGCATTAGTGTGCGAACTTTGTAACAAACAATACGACACTACCGAACAATTTGTAAAAACACTTTATATTCTTTAAGTACGTATAAGGTATGGTAGTGTACTTTTTTAATGTAACCAACGTTTATGTCTTATTTTATAATCCAAAGGACCCCAGATTTTAAACAGATTAATATAATAATGTATGTAAACAGAGGCAATGACGGCATCGAAATAATTTGTTTTAAAACCGATTTCGCCAACCTTGAAATATTGGCGTCTCATGTTCTAAGCCGGAGCAATTTGTTATTAAACCATTTATAATCCTTTTGTCATATTAATTAATGACTGAATTTGTATTAAAATTACAGTACAGAGTATTACCATCGTTTTATTTCATAGGACGTTGTAGAATATATGTGTTAGCAATTTTTATTCAGTAACCAACTAGCGCTCGTCACGAGTGGACAATACGGCAACCTGTATAGCGGCAGGAACCATTTGAACGCTCCAGCTGTCAACGCTAATAACACTTATCAACTTGTAATTTAACAATTTTAATTGGTTTGATATAAACAATTTGGCGCCACCCGGGTTTCGCAACCCCTATGAATTAACAGTACGTTGTACTGGTAATTTGGACCATGCTACAGACTTCAGTAGTGACTACTATTATTGTAACGACCGGTGTGAGGCGAACACACCACATTAACACTTATACACATAATAAACAAGTGTAAACACAATTTTAACAGGTACGACATCATTATCTCGTTACATATTGACGAACCCAACGTGGGGCTTTAAATAAAAAGGAAGTCTCGATTTATCTCGTTACATATTGGCGACCAGCAACGTGAGGCTAGAAAGGATAACTAGCGGCGGTTATGAATAGACATAATAAGGTTACAATATAAAAACGAAAAAAGATGAAACGAGAAGATAGGCTACAACAACAAATGAAAATGCCCAAACAACAGAAACAATGGAGTTGTGCAGAGTGGATGACAAGGTTATTTAAAAAGTTCAGTAAGGAAATGGATTATATCAAGAAGAATACCACGGATCATGAAAGAGCACAAATGAGTCGTGCAAATGCAGTGGGATCACCAAACGACAAGATGTCACTGAGAGATATTTATAATGAAATGTGGAAGCTGGACACCAAATATAATGAAGAAAAGACTATCGGGACAGCCCACGAAAAACGTGATAACAATGTGAGAAGAATGACCGAAGAAGATTGGGATAGATGGAGTGACAATGAAGATCAAATGAAAAACGAAAGAACGGGAGTATACGCACAGGTGACAGAGGAATTTACACAAGAGGAATATGACCAATGGAGACTATCTATAAGACAACCGGAACAACCAATACAAACAGAAAATACGGAACTAAGAGAATGGATAAGGGTTATGTTCGAACTACCCAGAGAAGATATGTGTAATTGGAGGAAGGTACATAATCAAGTAGAAGAGTTCACGGAAGCGCAGAAACCAAAGACTCAAATAAAAAAAGAAGTAGTCAAAGTCAAACCAACAGAAGAAACGAAATTAGATATTTTGATGAGAATGATGATGGAACAAATGAACAGATTAGAATCAATGCAGGAACAAAGAAGACAAGACAAGGAAGAATTGTTTAAAAAATTGGACTCATTACGTAGTATTTTCAAAACATTAAATGAACCACAAGACACCACTTCTGAAGGTAGTAAGGAGATAGAATTTAAAAAAGGACCAAAGCGTATTATTGCCTGAAAATAATAACAACGAAACAAATGATGAATACGTGGAAATGAAGACGGGGAAAAGGCATCACAGAAAAATAATAAGAACAAGAGAAGAAGTGGAGATGATGAAAAACGGACTAACCAATGTGTTCAGTGTACCAATGACCAACCATGCCGAAAGGATGAATTTTATGGAGCGCAGGAAAACTCTAAAAGAAATTCTAGGAGTGAAATACCGACCAGCGAGAAGAAACTGGAGAGAAGCAAGACCTGAATGGAGAATACCCAAATTAAAAGAAATTCACAACCAACCAGTGGATGAAGGGTTCAGCAAATCTATGATTAAATGGAAAATACCCAAATTTGAAAAGACTCACAACAAAATAGTATGCCACAAATTAAAAAGGTATCTAGAACACTTGAATACGCAAGAAATACAAAGACAAAATAAAAAAGCAAAAATAACATTATCGAGAGAGGCACGATTAACTTCTCTGATTAATCGACAAAGTAATCAAATGTTTGAGGTAGACATTAATACTACGGGACATATGATATTAGAAGAATTGTGGTACAAGACGGAGGAGACCTATTTCACCAGCAAGGAAATAGTTATACACACCCACATTATCCGAACCACAAGTGCAGAGGAACTGATGGACCATGGGTAAACTAAGCAAAGATACCATACACCAAGAAATGGGACTGATCTTCGAATTACTGACCAAGCAACCCAATGGAATAGAAGGAAGTATTAAAGTTAAATTAGACCAATAAAAATCACCAAGACAAGAAATGACAACGACCAAGACGAATTAAATAAGAAAAAATAAACCATAATCTAATCAATAAATAAATTTAAAAATTATCCAGAATAAGTGTGAATATCAAACACTTGAAGGAGAAGAGGTGAAGAACAACGAAGCGTCGAACAAAAAAGGAGAAGGCAATAATAAAGGAAAGAAAAGGAGAAGTCAACTTACAAAAATATAAATAACAAGGACCAGTATAGTAATATGTATAACCCAATATATATCCGTATGTTATCACAAAAGATAATGGTAATAACACTTACCAGATAAGCAATGTAAATACAAGAAAAATAAAGGGAGTTTATAACCAAACTTCGATAAAAAAGTTTTATGTAGAAGAATAAATAATGAAATGAAATAAACATATTTCAAAATTCCAAAAGATTGTAAGAGCAACTTACTACCCTATTTAGGTGATATATGCGGAATAAAAAGAATTAATATTAATGAATAATAATGTAAAAAACAAAGAAATAAGTTACACAAATTCCTTTCAATTTAAATCAACTCACAGTCTAATAAAAGGTTGATATATGAAGTATGAAATAAAAAAAAAGTGAGATAATAAGGAATAAGTTACACACATTCCTATATAATATAAATGTAAGAATCACAAACTTACGATTATAATTAAACAAAAGATAACTAAAAAGGAATACGCTACAAACATTCCTTTAAAGTAAGAGAATTAACTTACAAAGAATTATCGAAAATAATAATTAATACAGAATAAAATAAACAAAAATAAAATCAAGCTCAAATTACTGAGATAAATACCTGAAATTATAATGAATCAAATGTATTCTAAGAAAAAAAAAAAAATTTGAACTGGTACAAGGAAGAGAGAGAAATTATGTATAAAACAAATATACAGAAATGGCTAAAGCAGAATCTTGCTAAATAACCAAGAAAAGAATAAAAATGTCTAAGATAATTAAAATGATCACAACGAGAATTGAAAACAAAATAATGAAAAGTTAGATATGATGAAATTAACATATGAATAAATATAAAAACAATCAAGTGTATGAGCAAATGATAGTATATAGTTACGGTATAGCGGAAGGAAGAATGAGTAAAAGGCCAAAATGATCTAAAAACAAACCACAAGGTGGACAATCCCAAAGTATATTATTATTATTATTATTATTATTATTGATTTAAGTCACAAGTTGACAAAAAAGGTATTTAAGATTGACTGTTGAAAAGTCCAGCAATCCAAATAAACTGAGCAGAGATGATGTGCCTCTGGTCTCAGAAAAAATGAGTAGTAATGGGAGAAACCAGCTACTAAAAGTTAGGGAAAAAAATGTGTATGAGGGAAAATGCACCAATGGAAATAAATAAAAAACAGATCCAAATAAAATGGAATGAATTAAGTAAGAAGAGATATGAAGAATGGAGAAACAAACCAGAAAGAAAAGGAAAAAGATTATCTATAACTGATAATTTCTTGTTGATTCATCCTCTTTGTTCACTTTTTTAATATTATTATATATAAAAAACTTTCACAAATGAACTTTGTATTTAATCACACTGAGGAAGAGGCACTACACCTTGAAACGTTTGTGATAGTGAGAACAAAAGTAAGTTCATTTGTGAAAGTTTTTTATATATAATAATACTGATAATTTCATAAAAAACTATGCTAGTGTTTTATCAAAATGATCAATTTTAGAGGAGAGGCATTATGTTACAACACAAATAAGCCACCCCAGTACCAGGGATAAAAAAGATAATTCTTAATGTAAATATACTTCATATAAAATAAAATGTTTAAAAATGAATAAAATATAAATATTATGACACGACGAACGACAATATTACCCAACCTAAGTGACTGACCCAACAACAGAACACAAAGAAGGGAACCACGAAACATACACAGAGACAAAAGGTGATTGACCAAACAATTAGGAACTAACAAAAGAAGATAAGAAACCAGAACTAAAGAAGAATCAAAGGAAGTGAACAAATTCCTACAACTAAATAGAAATTAATCCAGATGAGAAGAGGAGAACCGAACCAAGATGAAGACAATTGACGTTGAAGAAGATGAAGAAGAAGAAGAGGAAGAATGAAGAGGAGACAGGTTGAACCCAAGGAGAAACTAACACCACATATAAAGGGGAGAAATGGTAGACTCAAAGATAGAATACTGTAAATAAACCCCAAATAATTATCCACTAATGAAACAAATAGTATTGTTGTAATTGAAATAACTTATATACCTATTTTAAAACAAAAGACAATTATAAAGTAACGTAGTGTAGAAAAGTACACTAACACAATTATTAAGGTTAGATTTAATGAAAGGTAAATAACCAAATGTCATTAATAATAAGAATTATGTTGTAAAGAAATAGTGAGAAATAATAGGAGAAATAAGTATAGGGATTACCCGCTAAGTAACACTTAATACAAACAGTGAACTAAAATAAAGTGCAATAGTGAAAGTGTAAATACCCTAAAAATAGTGAGTGTGTATCAGTGATAAACCTCTGTTAATTAAAGGTGAAGGTGATACGTGGAAATAGATATTTTAAGTAATAAAGATGTAATAATAAATAAGAAAACACTTTATAAAGCATTGATAAACAGTCAATGATTTCAGTGATCTTGTGAACATTCATATAATTAAGAATAATTAAAAATAATATTTCAAATAAAGATAAGTAAAACATGTGATATTATTCAGGGAGAAAGCCCAGATAAAAACAATTTGTATTAACATGGAATGGAGGAGATAGTAATATTGAAATAAGGTTTTGTTTTAAAATTAAGTATACAATGAATAAAACACCCCATGTTAAAAGGGGAAATAACTTTAATAAGTTTGCAAGAAGTGATGATGTTTATCACTCAAAGTAGTAGCAAAAGAATGAAAGTAATGTTAAAACCCACAGTAACTAATAACTTATAAAGAATTGCTTATTTCAATGTTATGAAGAGGATATGGCTGAAAGGAACTTGCAGTCCATAAGCCTAATTGTTATATTTTAAAATATGTATAGGGAAAACTGTATTGAATAGTAATTAAAACACAAACAGAATCAAAACACAACACAAACAAATATAATAACCAAGTGAAGCCCATCAGGCTGAATTAAAATGTAATTTAAAAGAAATAAACAAAATACCATCATGGCTACTTTTGGCTATGAAAACGTCTAACTGTCAGACACACACAAATGTCAATTGTAACAAATTCACAAGGAAATTTATTAATCTAAGACCAGTAAATGGCCAGTAATTATATGTAAATCATTTTAAAAGAGAAATGTTATTATAAAAGTTTAATTTAAGAGAGATATGTAATTTATCAAATGTCAAATATTTAGACTAAAGTTAATGTATAATAGAATATGACCTTATGAGGTATCATTTTAAACTTTGAAAGGAAAGAAATACAATAGTGATATTATTTATTACCCCAAAGGAACGATAAAGGAATAAAATCATTAAGAAAATACATAATAAATTTGAATAAAAATTCAAATCTCTTAACAATGATTTTGAAAGAGGTCTTAACCAATCAAAGGGTTACTGTTACCATAGTAACGGGCCGTTGAATACTAATTTTCCATTAAATTTATTAGACTTGAAGAAATGACGCGTGGGTAAGCGGCATGCAAAATTGTGATGACTGAAATTTTCCATTAAATAGTTAAAAAGATGTTCGGAAGTTAACAACAAAAACCAAAGACGAATAGATGCAGAACTACCAAGATTAAACGATGTCCTGGAACCAAATCACAAGAAATTAAATAACAGAAAGTCCCAAGACAAGACAGAAGAAGATGCCCGAAGCCTAAAACCAGTCCAAAATTGCAGAATTTCCACTACCCCAGATAACAACATATCAACACTGTCTGAACTGATAAGTATCCAATAAATTCCTTTCTCCCAGAAACCAAATTACTTTAAATATTTCTCAAAACGATCAAAATTTCTCACTATTAAACAAAGTTAATTTTCTTTCAAAGGTTTAATGCATAATCAACTTACGTAAAAACATTTTTTAATCAAAATATAACCTCGCATTAGTGTGCGAACTTTGTAACAAACAATACGACACTACCGAACAATTTGTAAAAACACTTTATATTCTTTAAGTACGTATAAGGTATGGTAGTGTACTTTTTTAATGTAACCAACGTTTATGTCTTATTTTATAATCCAAAGGACCCCAGATTTTAAACAGATTAATATAATAATGTATGTAAACAGAGGCAATGACGGCATCGAAATAATTTGTTTTAAAACCGATTTCGCCAACCTTGAAATATTGGCGTCTCATGTTCTAAGCCGGAGCAATTTGTTATTAAACCATTTATAATCCTTTTGTCATATTAATTAATGACTGAATTTGTATTAAAATTACAGTACAGAGTATTACCATCGTTTTATTTCATAGGACGTTGTAGAATATATGTGTTAGCAATTTTTATTCAGTAACCAACTAGCGCTCGTCACGAGTGGACAATACGGCAACCTGTATAGCGGCAGGAACCATTTGAACGCTCCAGCTGTCAACGCTAATAACACTTATCAACTTGTAATTTAACAATTTTAATTGGTTTGATATAAACAATTTGGCGCCACCCGGGTTTCGCAACCCCTATGAATTAACAGTACGTTGTACTGGTAATTTGGACCATGCTACAGACTTCAGTAGTGACTACTATTATTGTAACGACCGGTGTGAGGCGAACACACCACATTAACACTTATACACATAATAAACAAGTGTAAACACAATTTTAACAGGTACGACATCATTATCTCGTTACATATTGACGAACCCAACGTGGGGCTTTAAATAAAAAGGAAGTCTCGATTTATCTCGTTACATATTGGCGACCAGCAACGTGAGGCTAGAAAGGATAACTAGCGGCGGTTATGAATAGACATAATAAGGTTACAATATAAAAACGAAAAAAGATGAAACGAGAAGATAGGCTACAACAACAAATGAAAATGCCCAAACAACAGAAACAATGGAGTTGTGCAGAGTGGATGACAAGGTTATTTAAAAAGTTCAGTAAGGAAATGGATTACATCAAGAAGAATACCACGGATCATGAAAGAGCACAAATGAGTCGTGCAAATGCAGTGGGATCACCAAACGACAAGATGTCACTGAGAGATATTTATAATGAAATGTGGAAGCTGGACACCAAATATAATGAAGAAAAGACTATCGGGACAGCCCACGAGAAACGTGATAACAATGTGAGAAGAATGACCGAAGAAGATTGGGATAGATGGAGTGACAATGAAGATCAAATGAAAAACGAAAGAACGGGAGTATACGCACAGGTGACAGAGGAATTTACACAAGAGGAATATGACCAATGGAGACTATCTATAAGACAACCGGAACAACCAATACAAACAGAAAATACGGAACTAAGAGAATGGATAAGGGTTATGTTCGAACTACCCAGAGAAGATATGTGTAATTGGAGGAAGGTACATAATCAAGTAGAAGAGTTCACGGAAGCGCCGAAACCAAAGACTCAAATAAAAAAAGAAGTAGTCAAAGTCAAACCAACAGAAGAAACGAAATTAGATATTTTGATGAGAATGATGATGGAACAAATGAACAGATTAGAATCAATGCAGGAACAAAGAAGACAAGACAAGGAAGAATTGTTTAAAAAATTGGACTCATTACGTAGTATTTTCAAACCATTAAATGAACCACAAGACACCACTTCTGAAGGTAGTAAGGAGATAGAATTTAAAAAAGGACCAAAGCGTATTATTGCCTGAAAATAATAACAACGAAACAAATGATGAATACGTGGAAATGAAGACGGAGAAAAGGCATCACAGAAAAATATTAAGAACAAGAGAAGAAGTGGAGATGATGAAAAACGGACTAACCAATGTGTTCAGTGTACCAATGACCAACCATGCCGAAAGGATGAATTTTATGGAGCGCAGGAAAACTCTAAAAGAAATTCTAGAAGGAGTGAAATACCGACCAGCGAGAAGAAACTGGAGAGAAGCAAGACCTGAATGGAGAATACCCAAATTAAAAGAAATTCACAACCAACCAGTGGATGAAGGGTTCAGCAAATCTATGATTAAATGGAAAATACCCAAATTTGAAAAGACTCACAACAAAATAGTATGCCACAAATTAAAAAGGTATCTAGAACACTTGAATACGCAAGAAATACAAAGACAAAATAAAAAAGCAAAAATAACATTAATGAGAGAGGCACGATTAACTTCTCTGATTAATCGACAAAGTAATCAAATGTTTGAGGTAGACATTAATACTACGGGACATATGATATTAGAAGAATTGTGGTACAAGACGGAGGAGACCTATTTCACCAGCAAGGAAATAGTTATACACACCCAGATTATCCGAACCACAAGTGCAGAGGAACTGATGGACCATGGGTAAACTAAGCAAAGATACCATACACCAAGAAATGGGACTGATCTTCGAATTACTGACCAAGCAACCCAATGGAATAGAAGGAAGTATTAAAGTTAAATTAGACCAATAAAAATCACCAAGACAAGAAATGACAACGACCAAGACGAATTAAATAAGAAAAAATAAACCATAATCTAATCAATAAATAAATTTAAAAATTATCCAGAATAAGTGTGAATATCAAACACTTGAAGGAGAAGAGGTGAAGAACAACGAAGCGTCGAACAAAAAAGGAGAAGGCAATAATAAAGGAAAGAAAAGGAGAAGTCAACTTACAAAAATATAAATAACAAGGACCAGTGTATAGTAATATGTATAACCCAATATATATCCGTATGTTATCACAAAAGATAATGGTAATAACACTTACCAGATAAGCAATGTAAATACAAGAAAAATAAAGGGAGTTTATAACCAAACTTCGATAAAAAAGTTTTATGTAGAAGAATAAATAATGAAATGAAATAAACATATTTCAAAATTCCAAAAGATTGTAAGAGCAACTTACTACCCTATTTAGGTGATATATGCGGAATAAAAAGAATTAATATTAATGAATAATAATGTAAAAAACAAAGAAATAAGTTACACAAATTCCTTTCAATTTAAATCAACTCACAGTCTAATAAAAGGTTGATATATGAAGTATGAAATAAAAAAAAGTGAGATAATAAGGAATAAGTTACACACATTCCTATATAATATAAATGTAAGAATCACAAACTTACGATTATAATTAAACAAAAGATAACTAAAAAGGAATACGCTACAAACATTCCTTTAAAGTAAGAGAATTAACTTACAAAGAATTATCAAAAATAATATTTAATACAGAATAAAATAAACAAAAATAAAATCAAGCTCAAATTACTGAGATAAATACCTGAAATTATAATGAATCAAATGTATTCTAAGAAAAAAAAAAAAATTTGAACTGGTACAAGGAAGAGAGAGAAATTATGTATAAAACAAATATACAGAAATGGCTAAAGCAGAATCTTGCTAAATAACCAAGAAAAGAATAAAAATGTCTAAGATAATTAAAATGATCACAACGAGAATTGAAAACAAAATAATGAAAAGTTAGATATGATGAAATTAACATATGAATAAATATAAAAACAATCAAGTGTATGAGCAAATGATAGTATATAGTTAAGGTATAGCGGAAGGAAGAATGAGTAAAAGGCCAAAGTGATCTAAAAACAAACCACAAGGTGGACAATCCCAAAGTATATTATTATTATTATTATTATTATTATTATTATTGATTTAAGTCACAAGTTGACAAAAAAGGTATTTAAGATTGACTGTTGAAAAGTCCAGCAATCCAAATAAACTGAGCAGAGATGATGTGCCTCTGGTCTCAGAAAAAATGAGTAGTAATGGGAGAAACCAGCTACTAAAAGTTAGGGAAAAAATGTGTATGAGGGAAAATGCACCAATGGAAATAAATAAAAAACAGATCCAAATAAAATGGAATGAATTAAGTAAGAAGAGATATGAAGAATGGAGAAACAAACCAGAAAGAAAAGGAAAAAGATTATCTATAACTGATAATTTCTTGTTGATTCATCCTCTTTGTTCACTTTTTTAATATTATTATATATAAAAAACTTTCACAAATGAACTTTGTATTTAATCACACTGAGGAAGAGGCACAACACCTTGTAACGTTTGTGATAGTGAGAACAAAAGTAAGTTCATTTGTGAAAGTTTTTTATATATAATAATACTGATAATTTCATAAAAAACTATGCTAGTGTTTTATCAAAATGATCAATTTTAGAGGAGAGGCATTATGTTACAACACAAATAAGCCACCCCAGTACCAGGGATAAAAATATAATTCTTAATGTAAATATACTTCATATAAAATAAAATGTTTAAAAATGAATAAAATATAAATATTATGACACGACGAACGACGATATTACCCAACCTAAGTGACTGACCCAACAACAGAAACACAAAGAAGGGAACCACGAAACATACACAGAGACAAAAGGTGATTGACCAAACAATTAGGAACTAACAAAAGAAGATAAGAAACCAGAACTAAAGAAGAATCAAAGGAAGTGAACAAATTCCTACAACTAAATAGAAATTAAACCAGATGAGAAGAGGAGAACCGAACCAAGATGAAGACAATTGACGTTGAAGAAGATGAAGAAGAAGAAGAGGAAGAATGAAGAGGAGACAGGTTGAACCCAAGGAGAAACTAACACCACATATAAAGGGGAGAAATGGTAGACTCAAAGATAGAATACTGTAAATAAACCCCAAATAATTATCCACTAATGAAACAAATAGTATTGTTGTAATTGAAATAACTTATATACCTATTTTAAAACAAAAGACAATTATAAAGTAACGTAGTGTAGAAAAGTACACTAACACAATTATTAAGGTTAGATTTAATGAAAGGTAAATAACCAAATGTCATTAATAATAAGAATTATATTGTAAAGAAATAGTGAGAAATAATAGGAGAAATAAGTATAGGGATTACCCGCTAAGTAACACTTAATACAAACAGTGAACTAAAATAAAGTGCAATAGTGAAAGTGTAAATACCCTAAAAATAGTGAGTGTGTATCAGTGATAAACCTCTGTTAATTAAAGGTGAAGGTGATACGTGGAAATAGATATTTTAAGTAATAAAGATGTAATATTAAACAAGAAAACACTTTATAAAGCATTGATAAACAGTCAATGATTTGAGTGATCTTGTGAACATTCATATAATTAAGAATAATTAAAAATAATATTTCAAATAAAGATAAGTAAAACATGTGATATTATTCAGGGAGAAAGCCCAGATAAAAACAATTTGTATTAACATGGAATGGAGGAGATAGTAATATTGAAATAAGGTTTTGTTTTAAAATTAAGTATACAATGAATAAAACACCCCATGTTAAAAGGGGAAATAACTTTAATAAGTTTGCAAGAAGTGATGATGTTTATCACTCAAAGTAGTAGCAAAAGAATGAAAGTAATGTTAAAACCCACAGTAACTAATAACTTATAAAGAATTGTTTATTTCAATGTTATGAAGAGGATATGGCTGAAAGGAACTTGCAGTCCATAAGCCTAATTGTTATATTTTAAAATATGTATAGGGAAAACTGTATTGAATAGTAATTAAAACACAAACAGAATCAAAACACAACACAAACAAATATAATAACCAAGTGAAGCCCATCAGGCTGAATTAAAATGTAATTTAAAAGAAATAAACAAAATACCATCATGGCTACTTTTGGCTATGAAAACGTCTAACTGTCAGACACACACAAATGTCAATTGTAACAAATTCACAAGGAAATTTATTAATCTAAGACCAGTAAATGGCCAGTAATTATATGTAAATCATTTTAAAAGAGAAATGTTATTATAAAAGTTTAATTTAAGAGAGATATGTAATTTATCAAATGTCAAATATTTAGACTAAAGTTAATGTATAATAGAATATGACCATATGAGGTATCATTTTAAACTTTGAAAGGAAAGAAATACAATAGTGATATTATTTATTACCCCAAAGGAACGATAAAGGAATAAAATCATTAAGAAAATACATAATAAATTTGAATAAAAATTCAAATCTCTTAACAATGCTTTTGAAAGAGGTCTTAACCAATCAAAGGGTTACTGTTACCATAGTAACGGGCCGTTGAATGCTAATTTTCCATTAAATTTATTAGACTTGAAGAAATGACGCGTGGGTAAGCGGCATGCAAAATTGTGATGACTGAAATTTTCCATTAAATAGTTAAAAAGACGTTCGGAAGTTGACAACAAAAACCAAAGACGAATAGATGCAGAACTACCAAGATTAAACGATGTCCTGGAACCAAATCACAAGAAATTAAATAACAGAAAGTCCCAAGACAAGACAGAAGATGCCCGAAGCCTAAAACCAGTCCATAATTGCAGAATTTCCACTACCCCAGATGACAACATATCAACACTGTCTGAACTGATAAGTATCCAATAAATTCCTTTCTCCCAGAAACCAAATTACTTTAAATATTTCTCAAAACGATCAAAATTTCTCAGTATTAAACAAAGTTAATTTTCTTTCAAAGGTTTAATGCATAATCAACTTACGTAAAAACATTTTGTTAATCAAAATATAACTTCGCATTAGTGTGCGAACTTTGTAACAAACAATACGACACTACCGAACAATTTGTAAAAACACTGTTTAAACTTTGTACTGGTTTATCAGCTGTAAGCGGTCTACTACCATTACACGGCACGCACGGATGATGTCACGCGTTTATCAAACGCGGCAGCTGGCAATCACCGCCGGCTACAAGCAAATTTAGTTCAGTTTATAACAAGACTCCGAGCGCAACTCTCGTAAAACACTTCTCTTACAGCCGCGGCTTCTGGCTATTTTTTAGCATGCATTTATAATATTTCATTTCATTCAACTACCTGCGTCAATCTACAATGGACCACGATTTTATTCAAAATTAATTTCGGGCGTTATTGCCTCAAATGCATCCGCACGTGCCGATCGTAATTAACAATCAGATTTTTTCAATAAACGAATGTTCAACATCTTTAATACAGTCCACTTCTTTCTAACAAACAATCCAGCCTTCCTCATTAGCGTCTTTGGAATAACTCACGATTCTTCAAGAGCTTCCAAACCGCAACATTTTTGGTCCTCCGGGCCGGATTTCATATTTTCGGGCCAAAAACGACATCATTTTTGGTCCAACCAGGCAGGATTTCATATTTTCGGGCCCAAAAAACGACATCATTTTTGGTCCCCACGGCACAGATTTCTCATATCTGAGTACACAAGCGACAGCATTTATTTATACACATCATTTCTGGAAAAACCAATCTGAAGTTAATCACGCCCTACGGGCATCATTTTCGTCCTGAGCGACACCATTATTGTGAATCACGTCGCAGTCATCTCGACAAGATTCAGCCAAGCAGTAGACCAGAGACGACGGGACGAAACAGGACAACATTTTCGAGATTCCACAGCTTTAATTGATGGAGGGTACAACATGAGGCATCGGCTGACCGGCAGAGACAGGAGGTGTAGCAGCTCCAAACGGGATCGAAGCCAGCTTCATCACGAATGGATCGACGGCCACGTGACTATAAACTTTACTTATATTTGATTTTTAATAATATTTCACTCAGTGGGTATTTTTTGACACATTTATATAAACAAACACCTTATTACACAATACAAATTAATAAATGGTTGGCAGCTCATTATCAGTTAGAACTTTAAAGATGAAGATATACTTTGTAACCATTTAGATTCATAATTTCAATAATTTAACTGCCAACAAGTTTGATTAGTTAGAGAGAGTAAGTTTATGTTCAAAACAACGATCGCCAGCTACCGAAACGTATTTAAACTCATTCAAAATCAAGTTTGTGGTTCACATGCTCTATGCTCAATTGCTTTCTAAATATTTTTCCCTTTTTATCTTAAACTATAATAATGGCCGATGTAAGGGCTCTAATAAAAAAACGAGGCACAATTAAGGCCTCAATATCCCGAGTAAATACCTTCGCGGATAACTTCGATTTGTTAAACAGCGATCCTCATGCGCTGAAAATAAAACTGCGTCATTTGATGGAATTATCCACCAAATATGACGAGATTCAGTCACAAATCGAGGCTGAGGAAGCAGACGTTGCTTTAACGAGTGATAGAGTACAAACGGAAGACGATCTCTGTACTATAGAATGTAAATTGCAACACCTGCTAGAGCAAGCTGAGCATATGAACCAAAAACCAGTAATTAATGCTGAAGGTAAACAGCCTAAAACACCCCCCATTCAATTGGAACCAATAAAATTACCACGGTTTGAGGGTAGTATTGTGGAATGGCAACATTATTACCATATTTTTCTGGAACTAATTCATGTCAGAGCAGATCTGACAGATATACAGAAACTTAATTATTTGCACTCGTCATTACATGGCGAGGCGCTTAACGTAATAAAATCGTTGCCCATAACACATGAGAATTACGCGGTGGCTATCGATCTGTTGAGGAATAGATATGATAGTAAGCTAATTGTTTCCGCTCACCACGTGTGGAATGTCCTAGACGTACCATTAGTTCAACAGGAATCCCAAGTTAGCATATCGCAATTTATTGATCAAATCTCTGCAAATATAAACGCATTAAATAATCTCAAACTGCCAGTCAACACGTTTGAAATTATTGTCGTAAATTATTTAGCCAAAAAACTTGACAATTACACTTTACGTTTGTGGAAAGAGGGTTTATCGGAGCATAAATTCCCTGATTTTAATAATTTTATAAATTTTCTAAATTCACGTAGGAAATTACTGCAAAATCTCGATAACGCGACTAGCCCAACGAGCAGGTTGAACAAAAGCGATAAGTCTCCTTATCGCCTTATCGCAAGGCAGTTAAACAGATAAGCACTCCAAAGGGCGCATTCCACTCACATATTAGAACCAATTTATGCAGGCTGTGTAACGGTGGACATAGACTTAGCGATTGCCCACAATTTACATCGCTGTCTATCCCTGATAGAAAAAACGCATTAATAAAAAACAAACTTTGCTTAAACTGCCTCCGTTCAAGACACGAGGGTTCAAAATGTCCCTCAAAATTCTCATGTAAAAAATGTTCTAGGCGTCACCACACGATTCATGTCCCCAACAGGGACATAACTTCTGTTAACAACCAGTGTTCACTGAAATCACAGACCAATAAATCGGTATTGTTATCTACCGCCGTCTGTATGACATACAATAAAGTCGGCAAAAAATTTCCCATTAGGATATTACTGGATTCCGGTTCTCAAGCGAACTTTTGCACAATGGATTTCGCCCGCAGGATGGGCCTCCAATTGGTTAAGTCGCAACTGCCCATCACGGGTATAAACAACTCGCTTTCCCAGGCTGACTTCAGTACTAATGTAAGGCTACATTCACGCTATAAACCCTTTACGTTAAACGTACATTGTGCCGTATTACCCAGTATAACTAATAATTTACCGGCGGAGTCGTTCAATCTTGCCTCTTTAAATTTACCCAAGCGCATATTCTTGGCGGATCCCCACCTACATTGCTCGGCGCAAGTCGATATATTAATCGGCGCTCAATATTTTCTCCAATTAATTGAACCTGTGAAATATACGCGCGGACCACACTTTCCTATAATTCAGGAAACCAAGTTAGGATTTATTTTGGCCGGTGACTTACCATTCAACGTCGATATAACTAAAACGGTTTCTTCCTTTATGGTCTGTAGGGACGATAATCACGTTTCCTCGCAACTAAAGGAATTTTGGAAGATGGAGGAGATCTCTAGTCGCGAAACCCGATCTGAGGACTCGCCGTGTGAAAGGCATTTCGTGGAAAACACTAGCCGCAATCGCGACGGGAGATTCGTGGTAGCCCTGCCCCGCAGATCTGATAAATCTTATTTGGGAGATTCTCTCCGCGGAGCCATACGCAGATTCCAATTGTTAGAATTCAAATTCAAGCAGAACCCTACCCTTTATAAGGATTATAGTGAGTTCATGAGTGACTACTTAAGACTTGGCCACATGTCGCCGCTTAATGAATACGATCTGTCGCTTGACAGGTCAGAGATCTTTTATCTGCCCCATCACGCAGTCTTCAAAGACTCTAGCTTAACCACTAAATTGCGCGTGGTATTTGACGCATCCGCTAAAACCACCAATAATTTGTCCCTTAACGATACTTTAATGGTCGGTCCTACGATCCAGCAGGATCTGTTTTCGATAATGGTTCGGTTCCGCACCCACCGATACGTACTTATTGCGGACATTGAAAAGATGTATCGCCAGATCATTGTTAATCCTAAGGATTCAAACTTGCAACGCATTGTTTGGCGTGATGCACCGCATAAGGAATTGCGACATTACGCGTTAAGGACGGTTACATATGGCACTGCTAGTGCCTCCTACCTTGCTACGCGTTGTCTGGCTCAAATAGCATATGAAAATAAATCCGACTACCCTACAGCTGCTAAGGCCATAGCAAATGACTTTTACGTAGACGATCTCATAACGGGTTCGGATGATCCGAACGGCTTAGCTGAAATGAAATGCGAGATCGTGAAGTTGTTGAGGAGGTATGGTTTTTCGTTACATAAATGGTTCTCTAACCACCATAAGATTATGACTCTTCGCGCCCAAGTAACCCGTGACTTCAGCAAGGGTCAAAACGTGCGTACCTTGGGAATACAATGGAATGTTGAGGGGGATAACTTTTTATACACCGTTAGGGGTGATGACAATTTAACCGTTTTCAACAAGAGAAGCGTGTTGTCAATCATCGCCGGGATCTATGATCCACTAGGTTTAATCGCTCCCATCACATTTTGCTGCAAGCATTTCGTGCAGCAGTTGTGGTTGGGGGGCACTGATTGGGACGAACCCTTGTCTGGATCATTAGCCAATCAATGGTTGGAATTATACGCTCAATTAGTCTCCGACACTCATTTTGAGATTACGAGGTCGGTTAAGAGTTCGAACAGTTACCCAGTTAGTTCATTGCAGCTGCACGGATTCGCCGACGCTTCGGCTAAAGGTTACGCATGTTGCATTTATGTGCGGGCGGTCTATTCGAACGGCGCCATATCATCAAACTTGTTGTGTGCTAAATCTAGGGTCGCTCCGCTGAAACAGATAACGCTTCCTAGACTTGAACTTTGTGCTTGTTTATTGTTGGCTCAATTAACCTCCAAGGTTTTAAATGCCGTCGATTACAATTTTGACGGACTATATCTTTATTCGGATTCGATGATAGCGTTGTACTGGATACATCAGCAATCTTCCCGCTGGAAGGTATTTGTGGCCAACCGTGTCGCGGAAATACAGCGTCTTGTTAGCAGCAGGGGAATTTGGCGTCATGTAGTATCAAATGACAACCCTGCCGACGTTTTATCGCGCGGTTGCCTCCCTCGTAGTTTGCACTGTCATACTCAATGGTGGCATGGTCCCTCCTGGTTGGCTCATGATGCGGCTTCATGGCCGGTCAGCGCGTTCGACATTAATACTCCCTGTACTTTTCCCGACATTGAAGAGGAACGTCGCAAGCAGGCTCAAACCTCACTAATTGTCGCGTCCTCAACACATAGTTACATTGAAAATTATTCATCTCTTACGAGGCTTATTCGCGTCTTCGCATATTGCCGTCGATTTTTTCGCAATTCTAGGCTCGCGGTGGTTGATAGAGACACGTCCTTTTTGTCGGCTCAAGAATTGTCTGACACGCTCTTGATTTTTGTCCGGCAATCACAGAAATTGCATTTCGACGTGGAGGTTAGGGAACTTGAGGCACACCGGTGCCTTCCACGCAGTAGTAAAATTCTTGCTCTCAACCCATTCCTGGATGAACCAGGCATTTTAAGAGTGGGTGGGCACTTGCAATTCTCCCCACTTAGCTACGAGACTAAACACCAAATAATTTTGCACCCACACTCTCATCTCACGAGATTAATAATTGAATACGAACACATCCGTTTGTTGCACGCTGGAGTGCAATCAACTCAAGCTTCGCTTAGGCGTAAGTATTGGATCATACACGATAAGTCCTATATCCGCTCAGTGATACATAAGTGTGTCACTTGTTTTCGTTTCCGGGCTAAAGGCGCAAATCAATTACTCGGTCAATTACCCTCTTCTAGGGTCACGCCGTCAAGGCCATTCTCACCGTCGGCCGTGGATTACGCCGGTCCTGTACATTTGCGCCATGGCGGGCAGCGCTCTAAGCCCACGACCAAGGCATATATCGCTCTATTTATATGCATGTGTACTAGGGCCATCCATTTAGAATTGGTGTCGGATCTCACTTCCAACGCCTTTATAGCGGCTTTAAAAAGGTTCATATCGCGCAGAGGTATTCCCGCGCAAATATTTTCGGATAATGGCACGAATTTTCGTCGTGCCAACCACACGTTGCATGATTGGTACAAATTTTTAACCTCCAAGGAAGTTGAGCAATCTTCTCTGGAGTTTTGTGGTCTCCACGGCATCAAATGGTCCTTTATCCCCCCTTCAGCCCCTCATTTCGGTGGTTTGTGGGAAAGTGGTGTAAGGAGTGTTAAATTCCATTTACGTCGCGTAATTGGCAGTACGATCTTGAATTTTGAGGAATATTCTACTCTTCTTTCTCAAATTGAGGCTTGCCTTAATTCACGCCCGTTATGCGCGGTGTCCGACGATGCTAGAGACCCTGAACCCTTAACACCTGCTCATTTTTTGGTCGGTGCTCCACTGACGGCACTTCCGGAACCCGACTATACACAAGGCAATAATACTCATTTGGGCAGATGGCTTCTACTCCAAAAATTTACGCAGACCATCTGGAAACGGTGGTCTAGGGATTATCTGCACCAGCTGCAGCAGCGCAATAAATGGCGCACCCCATTAAAGAATTTGAACGTCGGACAACTTGTCCTCATTTTGGATGACAATTCCCCCCCTCTAGAATGGAAGCGTGGGGTAATTACCAATGTTTTTCCGGGTCAAGATTCCTTAGTACGCGTCGCAGAAGTTCGCACCGCGCTAGGTATCTTACGCCGACCCATCCACAAATTATGCCCCCTTCCGGTGGCTACACACTAATCGTATGCGTGCCATACGAGGTGTGTGTGTGTGCATGTCACATTACATGGACCACGCCCGGGACATTCCCCGGGGCGAGCATATAAGTCAATTGTATCATAAGCATTGTAATATTGTTTACGTGCCGCTAGCTATTACAGCAATAGTGACTGTGTTTCATATGTACTATCAATCATTATGGATGTTGTGTATTGTCAATATGTTTGTGTGATTCAAATTCTGAGAACCACAAGTGTCATTTATAGTGTCAATTATTCTATATATGTATTGTATTTTCTAAGGGGCAAACATTATGAAATTCATTGGGGTTGTTATGTCAATATCATGGGGAAATTATTGTATTTTTTATGGTGTTATCACTTGTTATTGTAATGCTTGGCAAATATCAAGGGGTATTATTTGAGAAAGATCAATATCTACTTAATTATTGTATTATTGTGCGTATTGTATTACTATTGTGTTTTGAGTAATTTTAACGTCAGTAAGCCCTTGCTATTGGCATGAGGATCAATTTATTGTATGCCTGGTGATTGTTAATTGAATTCATATTATGTTTATTATGTCATTGCTCTCTGACCAGTGCGCCAATTATTGTATCGCTTACGACATGTAAGTCTAATTATTATATTGTTCAATTTAACCTTTAATGTACAAAATCGGCCCGATTTTGGCGGGCAGTATGTTTAAACTTTGTACTGGTTTATCAGCTGTAAGCGGTCTACTACCATTACACGGCACGCACGGATGACGTCACGCGTTTATCAAACGCGGCAGCTGGCAATCACCGCCGGCTACAAGCAAATTTAGTTCAGTTTATAACAAGACTCCGAGCGCAACTCTCGTAAAACACTTCTCTTACAGCCGCGGCTTCTGGCTATTTTTTAGCATGCATTTATAATATTTCATTTCATTCAACTACCTGCGTCCATCTACAATGGACCACGATTTTATTCAAAATTAATTTTCGGCGTTATTGCCTCAAATGCATCCGCACGTGCCGATCGTAATTAACAATCAGATTTTTTCAATAAACGAATGTTCAACATCTTTAATACAGTCCACTTCTTTCTAACAAACAATCCAGCCTTCCTCATTAGCGTCTTTGGAATAACTCACGATTATTCAAGAGCTTCCAAACCGCAAATAACACTTTATATTCTTTAAGTACGTATAAGGTATGGTAGTGTACTTTTTTAATGTAACCAACGTTTATGTCTTATTTTATAATCCAAAGGACCCCAGATTTTAAACAGATTAATATAGTGTATGTAAACAGAGGCCATGACGGCATCGAAATAATTTGTTTTCAAACCGATTTTGCCAACCTTGAAATATTGGCGTCTCATGTTCTAAGCCGGAGCAATTTGTTATTAAACCATTTATAATCCTTTTGTCATATTAATTAATGACTGAATTTGTATTAAAATTACAGTACAGAGTATTACCATTGTTTTATTTCATAGGACGTTGTAGAATATATGTGTTAGCAATTTTTATTCAGTAACCAACTAGCGCTCGTCACGAGTGGACAATACGGCAACCTGTATAGCGGCGGGAACCATTTGAACGCTCCAGCTGTCAACGCTAATAACACTTATCAACTTGTAATTTAACAATTTTAATTGTTTTGATATAAACAATTTGGCGCCACCCGGGTTTCGCAACCCCTATGAATTAACAGTAGGTTGTACTGGTAATTTGGACCACGCTACAGACTTCAGTAGTGACTACTATTATTGTAACGACCGGTGTGAGGCGAACACACCACATTAACACTTATACACATAATAAACAAGTGTAAACACAATTTTAACAGGTACGACATCATTATCTCGTTACATATTGACGAACCCAATGCGGGGCTTTAAATAAAAAGGAAGTCTCGATTTATCTCGTTACAATATTCACTTGGTATGTGGTACTTATCGACATGTTCAAGAAGGTCTCAGAGCGTGTCGAATCCTTGGCAGTCCCATCTGGCACCCATGAATTGACGATGTAGACACTGTTGATGCCTGTCAGGTGATGTCTGAAGTGGTCGAATTCTGCATAGGCTGGATGCTTTGGATTTTTCCCAAGTGATGAATGCCACGTGGTGATGGTGTTCAAATGTTGAAATAATGTTTCGAACGATCCGGTCGGCGAAGTATGACATCCCCAAAAGTCGTGCAATGCGTGCTCCAGTTATAGTTGATAATTAAAGAAATGTTGATTTAATCATGTTGTTAAATGCTGATAGGGCCTGCTAATTGAACTGTAAATCCATGAACTGAATCCATGAAATGAATGCTCCATGAAATAAATTATTCGTGAAATGAATCATCCATGAAATGAATGATCCGGCACGGAGGACCAAATGTTGCATGATCAACTCTCTCGAGTATTTCTTGAGTTGGTATTTCTCATGCGAAGTGCTGCTGGTTTAAGGAATCGGATATATGTTTTAAAATACGAAGTGGACTGTATAAATTTTGAGTTAACTAGCGTTTATTGACAAATTATATAATAAAGCGTTCATTGACAATTACTCAATAAAGCATGCAATTATGTATGGCGTACATTGCCAAGATAAATAACGACTGAAGATTGAAAATTATATAAAGAAGTTAAGCAAATAATCAAATTTCACATCGCCGAGGCTAGCAAATAGAAAAGAGTATTGAGCGAATGAAGGCTGAGGGTTAACTAACTCTGTCATAGCTCGCAGTTAGTGAACTGCACTTTAAGCGGGTGACATAATTGCGTGGGCTGATTGCGCATGGGTATAATGAACAAATACAAAGATTTAACATTATGTATGAATATAAAATATATTACACATAATATAGAATAAAAGTAGAAGTTTTTCATGCTGCATGTTGTAGTGCATGCATGTTGTCATGGCATGTCAATGACAAAAACTAGAGAAAATGGACAAGTGGAGGATACATTGAAAAAACTAATAATTAATAAAAATGTGTTTTTTACAAATTCACAAAAGGTATTGTGTATCTGAAGTATGTAACAAGTCATTCAATTTTCTATGCAATTCATCCTTTCTAGAAAAGTTTGTCTTCTGTCTGTAAAAGTATTCTTTTACCTTGAAACATTTTGTACCATATTTAAAATTTTGAATTTCGTATAATCAACTAATTTTTAAAAATCGATTTCTCAAGAGTTTATATAAAATATTTTAAAATGTTTTTTTTATCTGTTCCTTATGATCGCCATGAAGCTTTAAGCCAAATGCTATTTGTGGGGACATGAGGGTATAAATGACATGTGACATAATGTACCATTTAAAGCAAAATGTACACATATCCTGACATATCTTCTGATAACACAAAAAATAACAAAATGTTAATACATATCAGTGCATTAAAATCAAAAAAGGAAAATATGAAAACAAATTAAAAACAAGTTAACAAGATACTTTACTTAAGGGGATGAAATAAACAAAGAATACTTCAATAACAATAACCAATGACAACAGAATAATAACACTAAAACGATAATACTGACGACAAAAGAAATAGCTGAACTACCAGTGCTTATTTAATCCAGTTAGCTTATTTAATCTATTTATCCATATTATTAGTTGGCAGATTATGAACATTTATAATTAATTATTACTTGCAGTGGGAGAACACTGGTTCATACGCAAGAACATTACAAATATGGATTGTATTTCAGATACTAGCAGGTACCCGCGGCTTCGCACGCGAATATTTGTATATGATTGTTGTGGTAACTGTCAAGGTAGTAGTTTGTAACCCAGTCTGAGGATCGACTAATTTTAATGTAAAATGATAACCATCTTCTCCTCTGCAAAACATTAAAGGGTACTGTAAAGCATCATAAGCTCGATGTGTTTCTGCAATTCGATGTAGCGTATGATCCCTCGCACGGATTATTATATTGAGTTTATCGCATTCCTGGTTAACTAAAACTACTGCCACCTCATTAGTTGTCGGTACATTGTAGTGACCCCTGTGCTTTTCATTATTTTCTGTTTGATCAGCATGAATCACAATATTGTACTGATTATTATTCGCAGATATTACAAATTCAAACGCACTTTTCAGTTCACTAACATATGGGTTGATTGCGTGAAGTAAATTTTGAAGTTCTGTTACTAATGGCTTATCCAAGTTACGAATATGATCCATTCTTGTATCAGATTGCTGTAAATAATCAGCTATGAAATACACCTGTAGAAATTTTGGTACTTCGTTTTGTGTGGGGAGTAATGATCCCATGAGGTGATATACTTGCCCTTGAATTTTGAAAGTAGGCATGAAGCTCCTTTCGACTATTTCATTGGCTCCGAATGATGTAAATTGAAAAGCTGAATTGTACGATCTTAATGAATTCAAAAATTTTTTCAATAAAAGATGTTCTCCATATAATAATGATTTTAACGGTTCTGGAGGAGGAAGTATGGGATCTAATCGCATTTTTCCTGCAGAGCAACATAATCATGTGATTCATTTTTCCACTTTAAAGCTTTGCAATGAGAGCAAACCATACTCGATAACCCGATATCTGTTTCATTCGCGTAGTTAATAACTGGATTATAATGGCCACTATTTAATTTTGCATTCCATCGTAAAATAGGACCTCGTGATCTGAGAGTCGCTTGCCTGCGTCTTTATGCCGCTAATCTATTTTCATGAATTGTAGGACTTTCAACCCGTGAGACTTCTTCTAATCCAGATCTTTCTGAAGAGTTTCCAGGAGCTGATTGGATTTCGACTCCTTCGACGTCATTTTCAGATGCTCTAAGACGCCTCTTTCTTTCCGCAGCAGCAGTAGATCTTCCTATACATGATCGTCTTTTTGGCATTGGAAAGCTAAAAAAAGGGAAATGTATTTATTTGATCTATACTAATAAATCTCTAGGGGGCAATTAATAATTTATACAATACAATACATATTGCACATATTACTTACCGATAACGTAAAATTAACGAAAAAAGGCACTGATACTACATCACTGACACTCATCGCATAATTCTCAATGAAGTAGGTTAAGTATAATTTTCGACAATTAATTATTCCTACTGCACATAGGCCTACTGAATATTCAAATGTCGAAGAGTATGATTTGTCAGAATCAACGTGTACTATATAATCAATGTTACAATATAATCAAACAATGAATTATTGTATTGTTTATATGAATTCCATATCCCTACTAAAATGTAAATATTCAAATGGACTAACTGATATCAATATACTTATGTACACCCTATTTGTATTATTCTATACGAATAAACATTTCATCTAATTGTGTTACTGCATGTTTGTAAATATCTACTAAATTATCAAATTTTTATTTTACGTATTGAGGAAACATGAATGATGGATCTATTGCTTCGCACTTTTTGGATATTCATAACTTACAATATAAGAATATTATTAATATACTGTAGATATAGCAATTTAACAACTCGACAGTTACCACAACAATCTTATACAAATATTCGCGATCGAAGCCGCGGGTTTAAAAAAATTAGTTTTTTTGCAATAACTTCGGTTCTTTTTAATCTATCGTTATCAGGTAAAGTGGAGAACCTTCCGTTGGGTACCTGCTATCAGCGTGCAAAGTTTCATCGCAATCGGATGAATGGTATAGGAACGCATACGGGCCAAACAAAGAAACATTCATTTTTATATATATATAGATTATATATATATAATGCCCGATGTCTACAGTAATATTTCTATAAACTAACAGTTCTATAATACACATATGCATGCACGCAAGTGCGCACACACACACACACACACACACACACACACACACACACACACACACACACACAATTCATTGCACTTAGAATGCTCTATCCTGACAGTTAAATAATAACTTACCAACGTTTAGGCTAAAATTCAGTGGTTCTGAAACAGACTTAACACCCATACTATGATAAAGAAATTTTGCTATTATTTGCGATCTTGGAATCATTCTGAACCCTGTGAGACTGTAACAATAATTAACTTGATTAATTTCTTACACATAAAAATACTAAAAACGAAATGCCAGTGGCACAATATTTTTTTGACACTCTACCTTAAGTATGAATATGAAATTTAATGTCAGATTTTTATATCTAACCACATTTAAAATTCATCTTGAATAGTATAATGTATCCACTTCACATTACTGTCAAAAAAAATATCTGAATTTTGATTGTAATATTTTTTTTAGAATAATAATGTTAAGATTTAGTATGCGATTATAATGTCTCAAAATTTAGTTTTAATACAACAAAAGCAAAAGGAGTAGAAACATTACTACAGTATTTCAAATTCATTTTCTAATTCATTAGGTTACCATTCATTATACAGTATATAGTAATACTTCCAACATAAGAGAAATTTAAAAATTGCATTTACCAAATAAAATATGACTTCACATAATTGTTAAAGTAAGAAACTCCCATCTACATACCACACAATACACGCCAACAAGTATTTTGCCAAATTTCATGTGATCCTGATTTATTTATTAAGTCATATTACTACTGAAATTTAAAATTACTCTTGGACAAATTTGTCGCTATTACAATTCCTGTCTTAAAACGGTTATTCTTTTATATGAAATGATTGTTACACAAAACTTTTGTTATGTCAATGTGCGAACACACGGCCTGTTTACTAATATTATATACAAACATTACACTTTGTTTACAATGTAGCTACTGTAAGAACATTCCACTGACGAGCCTACGTGATAAATGTCAGGTTAGGAATTGCAGGGTAATAAAATAAAAATTTCTACTTACTTTTAAACTTAGGAATGTAACAAATAAAAGGCAGAAATGTGCCTTTTACGAAAAGCCAGAAAAATGATGTTTTAAAGTATTCTGGGTACACTGAACTACAGCATTTTTTAAACAAACAAACTCCAAAATTATATACACTTTCTCGACGAAAAATTTCAGAAGTACCGTACTAACATATGACATTCATTATCAGCTGGTAAACAGCTGTTTTTGCGAATGTGAGTGAACATCAGTAAGTTACGTTGGTAGGGTAGTTAAGTTAAATTGTTTTTATTTTCGATATAAGAATTGGTATTTCACAAAATTATGTACCTTACAAACGTTTTATGTAAAAAAGCTAAGAGCAAGTAAGTATTTATTTTTAATTAATAATTTAATCTTACCGTTTGGCGCCTGTTACCGTAGTTTGGTTAGCCGCATGAACCACTGAAAAAAGAAACAGCATTGATGAGAAATGTCATAATTACCATTTTTTTTTCTATTCTTCTATGTTATATAGACACGCGAAAAATAATTTTAAACGGCGGTCGAAGCTATTTACGAAGAAAAAAAAATTACTCCCATAAGCACGCATGGAAAGGTGAATGAGCGCCATATTGACATTTAACCTATCTTGCTTACACAGTCGTTTATATCCGATAACGGCTTCACTGATATCAATGTGTACTATTTTTAGAATTGTTCTCTATAGTTTTGGATCACGTAGAGTTATTTATGACTTGAGAATTGTGTAATAAGGTCTGATGGGTAGGGTTCGAAGTATCGGCCTTGGGTATCGATACCGAGTACCGAGTACTCATATGGTATTGGGTATCGGAACTAGCGTCTACCAGGGAGCCATAACATCGTGCTGTGCCTGTAATCTGGCTCTTGGTGGGGCGAGAATCAAGCTTAGCTGATTATGGTACGAATTTTAACGAAGACGTCCGAACATTTTACCGCGCCTATTATTCTCGGCTTAGTGCTTATGCTTAGCATTAGAGGTGGGCTAAACTGTTATTTTAAAATACTAGGTATGAAAATACCGTTCCAAAAAAATAACAGGTACAAATACCTGTTATTATATACTATATATACATAACCTATATTATCCTTTGTAAGTAACTCGTTTTGAGTTTCCTGCAGGTCTCCTATGTAATATCTTCAAATAAATACACTGCAAGTAGGTTTCTTTTCGGTAAATTTTCACCTAGATAAACCTATTAATATATTAATAAACCTACTTGCTGTGTATTTATTTGAAGATATTATATAACCTATACTATATAATTTGTTATAAGAAATAAATTGAAACTAAAAGTATTAACAGTGTTACTTTACACTGTGACTTTATTAAACTATTACTGTTTAAATGGAAATAAGAAACAAGAGAATTTATAGGCCTATCTCCCTTTGGGAATACCAATTTAAGTTTTCACTAGTAGTAAACAAACTAACATTGGTTAGACAAATCAGTTGCGAAACTCGGGGCAATTAAATAATTTAGAGTAGGCCTACACGTAATACCACAAAAAATAATGTGAAAAAACATCAGAAACGTATAATAAAAACATAACAGTAAGCCACAAGAGTGAATGAGAATAAACAAAATTTTACAAATAAAAATAAAAAACAAATTGTAATAAATTAAATATAAATACATAAATAAAAACTTATAAATAATAAGCAACAACAAAAGTAAATTAAATGCATTACAGTTATTTAAGGAACAGGACTAGATAAAGTGCATAAATGTCCATTACAACAATCTCATCATTTACGTGAGATGTGTAGTGAAGTTAAAATCACATTAATAAAAAGTATAATATAGCTTATCAACATCAACCACTCTATAGGTTATAACTCAATATAATTAAATACGATTTCACTAACTACTCGAACATAAAGTTTTTTTGAGTAAAAACAAAGTTTTACCAACCGATTTTAGTTACAAGTTGGTGACTAGTATAATATATAATTTATTAGCATATAATCTGTATTCTATATCTGCATATCACACGACAACAAATGTAACAGCAGGATGAATTATTTCCTTTATTAAAAACAGCTTCGTCTCTTTGCGCAGAATGAAGTATACAGGACGAAAAAGTGGCTCGTACTATATACTTATATTTCCTACTCGAAATATGCTTGATGCTACCTGTTCCTAAAATACTAGGTGTTCCTAAAATATTAGGTGTTACTAAAATATTACTGTTACTCTGGAACGCGTTGTTCCTTGTGTATCGGTGATACCACTAGTATTTGAAATACCTAGTATTTTAAATAACGCGTTACTGGCTGTTCCTTGCGTTCCAGCGATATTTTTGTACGCCTAGTATTTGGCCTTGGTTTACGTGATCTTGCGTACTTTTTGTGTGTGTGTGTCTGTGTAGGTGCGTAGGGGGTGTGTCTCGACTCGGAACACCGAGGGCGGCGTGTCTCGACTCGGAACAGCGTCGCCGCGAATAACAGGTATTTCAACTTTTCAGTCACTGTTACATCCGTTCCACAAGAATATCGTTCCAAAATACCTATTACAGGTATATCGGCCCACCTCTACTTAGCATAGCCTAAACTACTGTGCGAAGTGCGAAAACCACTGTAGGCGCTTAAAGGTAAGAATTGTATTGTTTTATTTTATTAGCGCAAAATAAGTAATATTCAAAAGTAAGTAGACTTTCTAAATTTCTTTAGGTAAAAAACGGATCTTGAGTGTTTTACGGCAGCCAATACAATTCCGTATTTTTACTTCTTTAATATCAGGCGAGGCGATCGATTTTGAAATTCCAGTAGAAATAATTGTTTTGATGTATTGATTTGATATACCTAGTTTTGTTTTAACATATGTACAGGTGTGTAGCAAACATGCGCTCGCCTCTCTCCCTCTCACCCCCCTCTCTGTCTCTCTCTCTCACACGCACACGCACACATTCTTTCATACGCGCGTACGCGTACTATAATAAATGTAATTTAGTAAGTGGCTTAGCAGTATAGTATAGTAAAATATCGGTATGGAGAACCATACATGACTTCCATATTCTAAGATTTATTTTTAAAATCATTTTCGAAATGAAATATTACCATAGAAACTACTTCTTTCTACTTACTGCTTCAGCCTTAACCACAGTACTGTGGTCACTAACATATACCACCTCACGTTATCGCACTCGATTTTCACTGATGATGGAAGTCAATGGCATTGCCGAAACGTCTGGTTTTGTAGAAAACATTGGACTACGGCCAAATATCCCGGGAAGGAATTTTAACAAAAACTACTTCTTTGTTGCCGATAACGTTGTACACATATATATAAAAAATATGCATAAAATTAATGGCTTGTATAAGTTAATGATTGATCTCCATTAAGTAGTGCTCAAGTTTCCAAAGTTTTAATATTATGATGTCCGTAATTAAAACATCAGAGCAGGTTTAGTGTGTATGAGGGTTCACCGTGGACAAAAATTTTCAACATTTCCTATTGAGCGTTGCTTAGAATAAATCTGCGAATCTACAGTGTACGTTTCACAGAACAAACACGCGGAAAAGAAGGAGCGCTCCGAAGTCACTGATGGACCCTCAGCATCTTGCAGAGGGTTCATTCCCTAAAGACGAAAAGTCTGTCTATGAATCGTTCCTCTGCAAACACGTGCAGTTACACTGCCCAGCGATCCACAGGAAGCAAATCGCTATCCACGCTGGACACTTTTTCGGCTTGCATGCGTTATGTTGGTATGGGTTCGGCACTTTCCATTTAAAAACCGTGCAGATGTAAGAAAATAAACATGAATGAGGCCAGAAATAACCCGAATTGTGTGTGTGTGTGTGTGTGTGTGTGTGTGTGTGTGTGTGTGTGTGTGTGTGTGTGTGTGTGTGTGTGTGTGTGTGTGTGTGTGTGTGTGTGTGTGTGTGTCTTCCCTGCCTTTTTATTGCGGTAGTGATAATAATAAAATGGAAACGTAAACAGTACATAACTGAGATATGCTTGCCTGCCACGCACGATATATTTTTTCTTATACATGACTAGCAGAATACCCGTGCTTCGCTACGGAGTTTCACGTTGTACGTAATGAAAATGTTAGTTTAATTAATAAAGTTTAATTAAAGTAGGCTTCTTAAAAATAAATAGCTGTTGCCCACAACTTCGTTCGCGTGGTCTTCAATTTAATGCGATAATATATTTAGAACAGAATCTATTCTATTGGGTTGCCATAGTAACCAGATCTAATAGTTTTTAAGACCGCAAAGGACCCCCCAGAGGATCGTATCGAAAAAAACACTTGTCCTATGTTGTTCTCCCTTTGCGTAAAATATTTGTGCCAAGTTTGGTTGAAATCGGTCCAGTGGTTTAGGAGGCGATGTGGAAGACCCCAAAGAACCCCCAAAAGGACCCCATCGAAAAAAAACACCTATCCTATGTTGGTTCTCCCGTTGCGTAAAATATTTGTTCCAAGTTTGGTTGAAATCGGTACAGTGGTTTAGGAGGAGATGTGGAAGAAACCTTCGCGGACGTGCGCACAACAACTCACCGAAGTTTCATCGCAATCGGATGAATGGTATTAGGAACGCATACGGGACAAACAAAGAAACATTCATTTTTATATATAAGATGTAAACTATACCACTTACTTGACATAAACCGTGATAGCTAAGCTAATGTACAACATATATGTATTAATTATACACATAAATGTTCCTCGATATACACTCTATCTATTGGCGAAAACTTGAATAAAATCCGTTCAGTACTTCCTGAGATTAGCGATTTCAAACACAGAGAGAAAACGGACCGACTTTACTTTATACTATGTACAGATTTACATTAAAATGAAAAAATTATAATTTTATTGCCTGGCAACAAAATTATTTTATTTTTAACAATTACCATTGTTCCAAAAGTTTAAATGAATTTTCAAGTACTTTACTCTTGTTAAAACGTAAAAGGTTGCAGGTAAACTACCCCTTCCCCTTAACCGATCTTCACCAAAATCAAAAGGCCTTGAGACCTCTACAATTCAGGGACGTATGCAAAAAATTATTTGATTCTGTTTGAATTTGTGGCTGTTATCGTTTGCCATAGAAAATACGCTTGATAAAAAAATGTTGCAGGTAAACTACCCCTTCCCCTTAACCGATCTTCACCAAAAACAATAGGTCTTGAGTACTCTACAAGTCAGGGCTGTATGCAAACAATTATTTGATTCTGTTTGAATTTGCGGCTGTTATCGTTTGCCATAGAAAATACCCTTGTTAAAAAAACGTTGCAGGTAAACTACCCCTTTCCCTTAACCGATCTTATCCAAAAACAATAGGTCTTGAGAACTCTACAATTTAGGGCTGTATGCAAATAATCTTTTGATTCTGTTTGAATTTGCGGCTGTTATCGTTTGCCATAGGAAATACCCTTGTTAAAACATAAAACGTTGCAGGTAAACTACCCCTTTCCCTTAACCGATCTTCACCAAGAACAATAGGTCTTGAGAACTCTACAATTCAGGGCTGTATACGAAACATTATTTAATTCTGTTTGAATTTGCGGCTGTTATCGTTTGCCAAAAAAAAATTTCCCTTGATAAAAAAAAAACCGTTGCAGGTAAACTACCCCTTTCCCTCAACCGATCTTCACCAAAAACAATAGGTCGTGAGTACTCTACAAATCAGGGCTGTATACAAAAAATTATTTGATTCTGTTTGAATTTGCGGCAGTTATCGTTTGCCATAGAAAAAAAATCTACAGACACACACACAGACACTTTTCGGAAAACGACTTTTACTTCCATATTTCCTTAAGGAATGGAAGTATGGTGATGGCAAAAAAAATCGTGTTCGAGATTATTGCAGATTCTGATTCTACTACACTCAAAACATGAAAAAAGTCGTTTTCCGAAAAGTGTCTGTGTGTCTGTCTGTGTGTCTGTAGATTTTTTTCTATGGCAAACGATAACTGCCGCAAATTCAAACAGAATCAAATAATTTTTTGCATACAGCCCTGATTTGTAGAGGACTCGCGACCTATTGTTTTTGGTGAAGATCGGTTGAGGGAAAGGGGTAGTTTACCTGCAACGGTTTTTTTTTTATCAAGGGAAATTTTTTTTTTGGCAAACGATAACAGCCGCAAATTCAAACAGAATCAAATAATGTTTCGTATACAGCCCTGAATTGTAGAGTTCTCAAGACCTTTTGTTTTTGGTGAAGATCGGTTAAGGGAAAGGGGTAGTTTACTTGTAACGTTTTATGTTTTAACAAGGGTATTTCCTATGGCAAACGATAACAGCCGCAAAATCAAACAGAATCAAAAGATTATTTGCATACAGCCCTAAATTGTAGAGTTCTCAAGACCTATTGTTTTTGGTGAAGATCGGTTGAGGGGAAGGGGTAGTTTACCTGCACGGTTTTTTTTATCAAGGGAAATTTTTTTTTTTTGGCTAACGATAACAGCCGCAAATTCAAACAGACTTAAATAATGTTTCGTATACAGCCCTAAATTGTAGAGTTCTCAAGACCTATTGTTTTTGGTGAAGATCGGTTGAGCGAAAGGGGTAGTTTACTTGCAACGTTTTTTTAACAAGGGTATTTTCTATGGCAAACGATAACAACCGCAAAATTCAAACAGAATCAAATAATGTTTTGCATACAGCCCTGATTTGTAGAGTACTCAAGACCTATTGTTTTTGGTGAAGATCGGTTAAGGGGAAGGGGTAGTTTACCTGCACCGTTTTTTTATCAAGCGTATTTTCTATGGCAAACGATAAAAGCCGCAAATTCGAACAGAATCAAATAATTTTTTGCATACATCCCTGAATTGTAGAGGTCTCAAGGACTTTGGATTTTGGTGAAGATCGGTTAAGGGGAAGGGGTAGTTTACCAGCAACCTTTTACGTTTTAACAAGAGTAAAGTACTTGCAAATTTATTTAAACTTTTTGAAACAATGGTAATTGTTAAAAATAAAATAATTTTGTTGCCAGGCAATAAAATTAAAATTTTTTAATTTTAATGTAATATAACATTTTTCATTTAATACGGCAATAAAAAGGCAGGTAAGACACAAACACACAATTCACGTTATTTCTGGCCTCACTCATGTTTATTTTCTTACGTTTGCACGCTTTTTAAATGGAAAGTGCCGAAACCCACACCAACATAACGCGTGCAAGCCGAAAAAAGGGACATCAATTTGCTTACTGGCGAAGCTAGTAGTTAATGAATGGGTAGGCAAAAATCTTATCTTAAATTTTTTTTAAGGAATCACTAAAAGGACGGTGGGTCAAATCGGACGCTGAGGTAGAGTTTGCTGTAACCGAATGGTTCCACAAACAGCCGTAAGAATTTTACTAGCAGGGAATCTACAGGTTAGCGCAACAGTGGAACTCATGTCTTAATGTTATTGGAGACTTCTTTTAAAATCGTTGAATAAAAATTGCTTTACAGCTCTATACGTGTGTCTATTGAACAATCCTTGTATTAGTCATACACGATAATACAACTGATTAAACTTCAAATTTTTAAACTTGGTTAGTTTCTATATATATGTTTAATGTTACAAATAATTCAAATAACAATCTTGATCATCTGTTAGTTCAGCGGAATAACAGTGACACTTTTAATAACCGCATAAAATAAACACTTAGAAACAACACAGGCGCTTTAACTTAACTGTTTGGACCACAGAAGTGAGGCATGCCTCAACGCTCTATGTGTACAGCGCGGGACAATCCCCCCTCCCTACACTTCCCTATCACACCACTACATTGCTTACATACGATGTATACAAAAAACGCTGAGGCAAGTTCAGGTTGCCTCATTCGCTTTAAACGAACTATGCCGAATCTCACCTGTCACCATCTAGCTTTCGCTCAATAAAGCACGTTTCGGTTTAATAAATTTGACAGTCACAGTAACAATGTATAATCTTTACGTTATGTAGTTCATACGTATTTATAATTTTTATTCTACAGAATTTGTTAGGGTAGGCATTGCCTCAATTGCCTCCATGTAACTTCGCCACTGATATATATGTGTACAACGTTATCGGCAACAAAGAAGTAGTTTTTGTTAAAATTCCTTCCCGGGATATTTGGCCGTAGTCCAATGTTTTCTACAAAACCAGACATTTCGGCAATGCCATCGACTTCCATCATCAGTGAAAATCGAGTGCGATAACGTGAGGTGGTATACGTTAGTGACCACAGTACTGTGGTTAAGGCTGAAGCAGTAAGTAGAAAGAAGTAGTTTCTATGGTAATATTTCATTTCGAAAATGATTTTAAATATAAATCTTAGAATATGGAAGTCATGTATGGTTCTCCATACCGATTTTTTTTCATGTTTTGAGTGTAGTACAATCAGAATCTGCAATAATCTCGAACACGATTTTTTTTGCCATCACCATACTTCCATTTCTTAAGGAATATGGAAGTAAAATTAGTGAATGAAACATTAAATGTAATATAAAAATAAAATATCGGTATGGAGAACCATACATGACTTCCATATTCTAAGATTTATATTTAAATATTAATATCGCCTGCCAAGCGCGATATATTTTCTCTTATACATGATTTACATTAAAATGAAAAAATTTTAATTTTATTGCCTGGCAACAAAATTATTTTATTTTTAACAATTACCATTGTTTGAGAAAGTTTAAATAAATTTTAAAGTACTTTACTCTTGTTAAAACGTAAAAGGTTGCAGGTAAACTACCCCTGCCCCTTAACCGATCTTCACCAAAATCGAAAGTCCTTGAGACCTCTACAATTCAGGGACGTATGCAAAAAATTATTTGATTCTGTTTGAATTTGCGGCAGTTATCGTTTGCCATAGAAAATACGCTTGATAAAAAAACGTTGCAGGTAAACTACCCCTTCCCCTTAACCGATCTTCACCAAAAACAATAAGTCTTGAGTACTCTACAAATCAGGGCTGTATGCAAAACATTATTTGATTCTGTTTGAATTTGCGGCTGTTATCGTTTGCCATAGAAAATACCCTTGTTAAAAAAACGTTGCCGGTAAACTACCCCTTTCCCTTAACCGATCTTCACCAAAAACAATAGGTCTTGAGAACTCTACAATTCAGAGCTGTATACGAAACATTATTTAATTCTGTTTGAATTTGCGGCTGTTATCGTTTGCCAAACAAACAAAATTACCCTTGATAAAAAAAAACCGTTGCAGGTAAACTACCCCCTTCCCTCAACCGATCTTCACCAAAAACAATAGGTCTTGAGAACTCTACAAATCAGGGCTGCATGCAAAAAAGTATTTGATTCTGTTTGAATTTGCGGCTGTTATCGTTTGCCATAGAAAAAAATCTACAGACACACACACAGACAGACACACAGACACACAGACAGACACACACAGACACTTTTCGAAAAACGACTTTTTTTCATGTTTTGAGTGTAGTACAATCAGAATCTGCAATAATCTCGAACACGATTTTTTTTGCCATCACCATACTTCCATTCCTTAAGGAATATGGAAGTAAATATCGGTATGGAGAACCATACATGACTTCCATATTCTAAGATTTATATTTAAAATCATTTTCAGCCAAACAGCCAGGCTGTGTCTTACCTGCCTTTTTATTGCTGTATTAAATGAAAAATATTATATTACATTAAAATGAAAAAATTATAATTTTATTGCCTGGCAACAAAATTATTTTATTTTTAACAATTACCATTGTTTCAAAAAGTTTAAATAAATTTTCAAGTACTTTACTCTTGTTAAAACGTAAAAGGTTGCAGGTAAACTACCCCTTCCCCTTAACCGATCTTCACCAAAATCGAAAGTCATTGAGACCTCTACAATTCAGGGACGTATGCAAAAAATTGTTTGATTCTGTTTGAATTTGCGGCTGTTATCGTTTGCCATAGAAAATACGCTTGATAAAAAAACGTTGCAGGTAAACTACCCCTTCCCCTTAACCGATCTTCACCAAAAACAATAGGTCTTGAGTACTCTACAAATCAGGGCTGTATGCAAAACATTACTTGATTCTGTTTGAATTTGCGGCTGTTATCGTTTGCCATAGAAAATACCCTTGTTAAAAAAACGTTGCAGGTAAACTGCCCCTTTCCCTCAACCGATCTTCACCAAAAACAATAGATCTTGAGAACTCTACAATTTAAGGCTGTATGCAAATAATCTTTTGATCTGTTTGAATTTGCGGCTGTTATCGTTTGCCATAGAAAATACCCTTGTTAAAAAAACGTTGCAGGTAAACTACCCCTTTCCCTCGACCGATCTTCACCAAAAACAATAGGTCTTGAGAACTCTACAATCTAGGGCTGTATGCAAATAATCTTTTGATTCTGTTTGAATTTGCGGCTGTTATCGTTTGCCATAGGAAATACCCTTGTTAAAACATAAAACGTTACAGGTAAACTACCCCTTTCCCTTAACCGATCTTCACCAAAATCAACAGATCTTGAGAACTCTACAATTCAGGGCTGTATGCGAAACATTATTTGATTCTGTTTGAATTTGCGGCTGTTATCGTTTGCCAAACAAACAAAATTACCCTTGCTAAAAAAAAACCGTTGCAGGTAAACTACCCCTTTCCCTCAACCGATCTTCACCAAAAACAATAGGTCGCGAGTACTCTGCAAATCAGGGCTGTATGCAAAAAATTATTTGATTCTGTTTGAATTTGCGGCAGTTATCGTTTGCCATAGAAAAAAAATCTACAGACACACAGACACACACACACACAGAGACACTTTTCGGAAAACGATTTTTTTTCATGTTTTGAGTGTAGTAGAATCAGAATCTGCAATAATCTCGAACACGATTTTTTTTGCCATCACCATACTTCCATTCCTTAAGGAATATGGAAGTAAAAGCAATTAAAAGTAACAAAACAATTTAAAGTTATAAGAATAATTTGTTCATAAAAACTTTAAAAGTTAGTTAAGTCAGATCAGGGGTAAGGTTTATATACATGTTGTGTGTGTGTGTGTGTGTGTGCGCGCGCGTGCGTGCGTGCGTGCGTGCGCTCGCCCACATGACATTTAAGCAAGAAACGGGATATGTGTAAGTTGCGTTTGAGAAAGATTTTGCCAGGCTCCGTGTACTACTTATTATAGTGTACTATTTACTATCATTTATGCATTGTACCGGTACCCTATTATACACATTTCACAATTACTCTTGTCAAACACTGTCACTATTCTAAGATCTTTCAAGCAAAGATACACATGTCCATCCAAGTTGTGAATAACTCATTAACCAGTAAACAATTGACAAACTGTTCCGAGTAATTATGTTTTAAATTAAAATCAACAGAGACAAACTGATATTTTAATTCCGCTTGAGTTAGCCCTTAGTCACTTAAAAGAAAATTAAATGCCTGGCATTTAGAAACAGTAAAACTGTTTGTATACATAAGCTAAGTCAGATAGTAAAAATCTGTTGCAAAGTTTCTGAAATTGCCTCTTACAAACTCATAAAGTAAGAAAAATTACAACCTTTCTCCATTTACAGTGCTATTAGAGATATTAAAAGGAAAACAAAATGAGCAGAGAAGAAAAGTACAAATCAGTATTTGCAGTATGCCTTTATACGGTATAACATATAGGTCTATATATAGATCCCATGTTACTTTATATGGAATATAAATTGTGATTGTTAAATAAAGTTTAGTTGTTACCGTTTCATCTGAAATTTTCTTATTAAATTTAAATTCTATGAAAACAATGCTATGTTTATTTTCAGATGAATACTACTGCTGTAAAATGTGATTTTTTCAGCAAAGAGTTCAGTAAGAGTTCTTATTGTAAATACCATAACCATAATAATGTGAACCATTAGAATTGTTCACAAAAGAAATGCCAAAGGTGAGCAAATTGAAACAACTAAGATTATTTTATCCAGTCGTTTAATCCGTTTTCCTTTTAGATAACAATATTTTAATATTTTATTAAAATTTTCTATTGACATGTTAGTGTTTATACCTAAATGAATCCGATAACAGTAGGCCCATGATCTGTATTGTTTCTTATTAATATATCTATATCTATAAAAATGAATGTTTGTTTCTTTCTTTGTCCCGTATGCGTTCCTATACCATTCATCCGATTGCGATGAAACTTCGGTGAGTTGTTGTGCGCACGCCCGCGAAGGTTTATGAATTTTTTTCAATGGGGCCCTTTGGGGTTTTGTGCCGCCCCTTGGCAAGACAACACAAAAATCGGGAACTAGTTTAATTATTTACCAGTAAACTAAACCAGCTGCCGTTGTTAGTAAAACTCTTACTAACAAATTACAAAACAAGTATGATATAGGAAACTGACAAGGTTTGCATAAACTTATTCACTCACTAGGTATTAGCTAAAACATCTCTTTATTGCTATTGAAATATTAATCAAACATTATTCCTGATTTTAAAGAAAGTTATTTTTGTAAACAGTGCTTTTACTGCTTCAAAGATCTTAATTATATTATTCTTGTTATATATCAAAATTTATTCATATAACTGTTGCTTTTAATACCACGGATCCGGGTCTCAATTTTCTCAAACTTATTAATTTATCAATATATACATTACGGTTACTATTACTTCTTACAAAATTACAAAATATACAAATCTGATAATTTGTTCATTACATTGCGAAAGTTCTTTAAAGTTCTTTGTTACTTCTTATTAAGGGAAATTTACAAAAGTTGTGGTTTGATATCACCTGAGGTTGTTGTTGTATTCTTGGGACATCTCCAGTCGTCTTCTACGGGTTGAGTACGTTGTTCTTGGTGTATCTACATCGGGTTGTTTTTTTAGTTAACTTGAAGCTCTCGAAGATAGGTTGTTTACTTGAAGTTCCAAATGTTGTAATTTCACTTTTCTTAGTGCAGATTCTTGTAGTTCACATTTTCTTTATTTTAATTACAGTTATAGTTCTCACTTTGCAGTACTACAGTCTAGTAGTTAACTATGTTACACTTACATTTGATTTTGTTTTTAAGAGATGTGTTGGCTACCTTTTTCTATTTTATTTATATATTTTCTCACAAACTCTAGACACTACATTATTCACAATAACAAGATTTCACGCTGGATATACTTCTATAGAACATACACATACGTATATGTGTACAACACCAAAACTCACGTCTACTCATTGCGACGTTCTACGGCCGAATGCGCGTACGGTTTAGGGGAGAGGGCTCAGTCAGCTAGTGCGTATTTACGCGCTAAGAAAATAGTTCGTACTTTTCCTATTATTATTTATTCATTAATTAGAAGATAAATACTTTATGTTTATTTTATTATGACTTAGGGATTTCTTTATTTCTCTAGTCGCATTTTTAATTATTTAAGTAATTATTATTATTATTCACTACTTAATACTTTTCTTGGCGTGTTGGTACTGGAAGGTTTCAAGTTGATTCAGGAATCTGGGTATAGGTAAGGGTGTATGATACTCTTACTTATTAAAATTAAAAATTTTAATCTGTGCGATTTTTAATACATTTAAAATCGTCACATCCTCCTGCACTTAACTATGAAAAACGGGGGGGTGTAATAATATAATTCTAATAAACAATTATATTTCATACTGAAATTTCTCTCTCTCAGCTTATTTCTATTCATCAATCGATTATCTTATACTTATGTCGCATCTAAATTCTACTACATCTACTATATAAAATACACAAAACATAAATCTACCTTATTTTAATTCTTATATCTACTACCGGTTTTTTCTTGAATTGCTCACTCGTTTTACGGAGTTATACTCATGAGTATTTTACTAATAATAATACCGTATTGTAAGAACAATAGAATTACTTTTAGTTTACAGCGCTAAAGATTATTTTTCTTTCTTTCTTTCTCTTCATCTTCATTATACTTGTCATCAGATTTCTCATGTATAATACCATTCTCGCAGGACATTAGCTAAGGTTGATCAGGCCTCGCTTGTATTCGTACGAGGGGGTTTTGAGTTTATAGTTAACTATAGTATAGGATGTTACACAATCTTATCCTATTTCGGTATAAGTCTATACAACATATTTTATTCTTAATACTTAGATAGTATTCTAGGTTTTCTATCTTTCTCGTAGTCTTCCTTCTGTATCTTGCACGAAAAACTTTTTTTTATTTGAGACAAATGACTTCTGCGAACGTAATTTTCTGTATTGGGTTCATACAGAGCTACAGTAACGGGGGTGATGAACTTACGAATTTGGTAGGGGCCACACCATCGATAAGATAGTTTCGAAGTGATCTTATCAACTGCTTTACTCATAGGATGAGTTTTATACATGACTAAATCACCTATTTTATACTTTATTAGCTTATTATTATTCTCATGATACTTCCTTGATTTCTGTAAATTAGCTCTCAGATTTGCACGAGCTTCGTTCCATATTTTTCGTATGTTATTCCCATTCACGTCGCGGGGTAATAACTCATTGATTTTCCACTTTGTGGTTAAAGGATGGTTGGGTTTGTACTTGTACAGTAAATCAAATGGTGTTGATTTATGACCTTCATGATACGCTGAATTGAATGCAAATTGTATCCACGAAATATTTTGATCCCAGGTTGTCTGGTCTTTAGCATGATAAGATATTAATGCTGATTTTAAGTTACGCAAGTATCTTTCTGCTATATTTCCTTGCGGTCTGTACTCGGTCACGGTAATATGATTTATACCTAATTTAAAACACATGTCATTAAATTCTTTCGATTTAAACTGGGGTCCATTGTCAGATATTAAGCTTAAAGGAGTGCCATAGTCTTTAAATAGTTGTTCTTGTAGAATTTTAATTGTCGTAGATGCTAATGCACGACGCATAGGATACATCCACACGAATTTAGTGAATGAGTCTACACAAATTAACAGCATAGTATTTCCGGATTTAGAGCGGGGATAAGGTCCAGAATAGTCGATGTATATTTTCGAGAAGGGAGTAGTAGGTATTTCGGAGATTAATTTTCTGACTTGACTGGTTCTTGCTGGTTTGCTCAGCGCACAAATTTCGCATTCTTTCACGAACTTTTTTATTTCACTATTCATGTTTTCCCAGTGGTATTCCTTGCGAATACGATGTATCGTTTTCCTAATTCCCATATGAGCTCCAATTGTAGATGAATGGTAGTACTCCATTAACATGGGTTTGATTATTTCCGGGGCGATTATTCTTAGTAATTTTCCGTTTGCCTTCTTAAAACAAAGTACTCTTTTGCTCAAGATATATTTATCAGATTTATTTCCTTTTAAATGACTTAGACTCGATTCATTAGGCTCTGAATGAATATTTGCGGTTTCACTAACAGTGTCGTTACTTAATTCGGAGTCGAACTGATATTTTTGAGTACGATCAAATCTGAAAAAATATTGTTTTGCATATATATCAAGGATTAAAGCAGTTTTTCTTATAAAATCCGCGCCTAATATTAAGTTCTGTCCTAACTCTTCAGCTACTAGTAGGGGAATGTACCAAGTAAAATTCTGAATTTTTAATTTCACCGTAATACTGTGAGATATCTTTAGGTTTTGTTTATTTGCGGTGGTACACTTTATGTTCACCATTTGGCTACGTTTAATCAGTTTATGATTAGCTAATAAGGTGGCTAACTGTTTACTAATTATACTACGGGTAGATCCTGAATCAATTAAACCAAGGGTTTTCGTCGCTCCAAGGTCTATCTGTACATAGGGTAGTTGGCATATACTTGTTTTACATGCACCAATAGAGTTGCACTTCTCGATAAATTTTGTTAAATAAGGATCTCTGCGTTTATTTTTACTCATCTTTATTTGACGCTTAGTATTGTTGTTACCTTTCCTTCTGATGCTTCGGAAGACGTAGGATTTTCGGTCTTCCAGCTTCACATGTTTTTTGATTTGTCGGTTTTCTGTTTATAGCGCTTTTGTTTACATAACTTGCTAATATGTCCGGCCTTTCCACAGTTATAACATCTTCTTTCCACATTTACTTCGCTCGTAGGTTGTCGGGATTTTGGTTTAGAGTATGAAACATGGGGATAGTTTTGGGTTTTATGTGTACTTACGAATCGCTTATCGCGGTAGTTTCGGGTATCATTTCCAATAGGTCTAGTTTGGAATGAATTTCTTTGTTGACTCTGGGACATAGAAACACTTCTATTCTGGTCAGAATACCAGACGTCGGACGAATGTATACAACATAGTTCTAGTTCCGTAAAAGTTGTAGGTGGCTTCACGAGTGTTAGTCGAGATCGCTCCTCGGGGGATAGTCTTACTATGATATTGTCTACTAACTGTTGTTCGCTCCATTTAACTTGTAACAATAAAGCAGATTCTCTTACTTCAGAAATATAATGAGCTAGTCTCTCGTATGTACCTTGTGCACGAAGTACTAAGTTTCGCTTCAATTCTTCGTAGATACCGGTGGGAATGAAATGTCTTATTAGTGTGGTATGAAGTTCTTCTACCGATTGATTATACCTTAGCGATTCTAACACTCTATCTTTTAATGGAGATCTACACTTAGGTAAAATAACTTGCAAAATCTGGTTATCTCTTAGTTGTTGCAGTTCCTTTAATTCTAAGATATGTTTGATAAAATTAAGGAGCTTTGTAATATTCAGCCCATCAGTGATTTGTATATTGGACAAAATACTTTCTACAGGGTGGGTTATTTTTCCATTGAGCTCGGGAGTTAAATTTATTTGGCTCATCATTCTAGGATTTTCCGCAGGTTGATTAGTCCGCGAATGAGAAGGTAATTCGTAGGTATGGGTCATATTTTCTAGTTCATTAGGGAGTGACGTAACGTTTACTGCTTGAATATTTACTTGACTACCACTTAACCGTTCCTTGAGTGGATCTATATTGGATTCCTGCAGAATCTGAATTTTTGCAGTACCGTTTGGTTGTTCTTGAGTCGGCGATTGGGTAGGTGAAATATTTAATTTCGTCATTGCTTCTTCGATTTCGTCTAATCTAAACAATTCGGATCGTCTACGTAATTCGCGTATTATCTCAGGTAATTGTTTTAATGCTTCCTCGGCGAATTTTTTTACATCAGGAGGGATATCTTTATCACCGGGCCAGGTCAACAGATTGGTGATACGACGGTATAGATGCTCAATTCTTTGGGTGGTGCGTAATATTACTGCGGGGGATTTTTCATCACGCAGGGTTTGTGCGTACGAAGTTAGTTCTGTATACTTACGATAACACGTTTCTTTTTCGCTATTGAAATCTAAAACACTCAAACGACTTAATAATGAAGGTTTGTCCGGTGTATTTTCGCGTAACGTCTTGCGAAGTTCCGCGACAGTTACATTAGAGTAGGGGAGACCACGCCATAATGCTTCATAGGTTAATTCGTCTTTCAACAAGAAATCGGGGTTAAATTGAGTCATTTTTTATAATAACCACTTTAAACACACGACGTATTACGAACGACAAATCTTATGTCACTTGCTTTACTTCGTTTTCTCAATGTTTAAAAATAGATAACATTAATTCATTTAAACACATACACATATATCTTATTTCATATTAAGCTTTGGGATGTAATCTTATCTTAATTAATCAACATAACTTATTTCACAACAATTAAATTCTCAGTATTGACATATATAATTAATTAAAACAAAACGATAATACTATTTTAGTAGAGAGAAATTTCATATACGGAAAGTTCATTGATTTAACAAACAGCACAAAGAATCAGCTGTTTTGGGGTGTCGTCTAGTTGCATAGGGTAGTAATTCAGAACAATACAAAAACAGGAAAGAGCTTGTCTAACGTGGCTTTGTTTGCTTAAGGGAGGAGGGGTTATGAATGAGATGGGTTCTTACAAAGGGGAGAGTTTACATTCATCAACACATATTTAACATGAACCAACTGGCTTGGAATTGACTTGTTTGGAATGGTTTCCCTACCAGCTATTACTTGCTTAACACGGCAAACTCGCGATACTAATATTATTATTATATAATTAAAATTTTACTCATTTATTTTTTTTTGTTTATTTCTGAGTGAATAAATTTATGTTTGTCCTTTTTTATAGTTAACGACTTATAAACTTACACAACAACAATTACATAATTATGTTGCAATTTTCTGTACGTGACACTCTGTAAACAATATTTTGTTTTACCAAGTAAATTACACAATTTTAAATTCAAAAGCAGAGTGGCGCAATTTTGTGCCGCCCCTTGGCAAGACAACACAAAAATCGGGAACTAGTTTAATTATTTACCAGTAAACTAAACCAGCTGCCGTTGTTAGTAAAACTCTTACTAACAAATTACAAAACAAGTATGATATAGGAAACTGACAAGGTTTGCATAAACTTATTCACTCACTAGGTATTAGCTAAAACATCTCTTTATTGCTATTGAAATATTAATCAAACATTATTCCTGATTTTAAAGAAAGTTATTTTTGTAAACAGTGCTTTTACTGCTTCAAAGATCTTAATTATATTATTCTTGTTATATATCAAAATTTATTCATATAACTGTTGCTTTTAATACCACGGATCCGGGTCTCAATTTTCTCAAACTTATTAATTTATCAATATATACATTACGGTTACTATTACTTCTTACAAAATTACAAAATATACAAATCTGATAATTTGTTCATTACATTGCGAAAGTTCTTTAAAGTTCTTTGTTACTTCTTATTAAGGGAAATTTACAAAAGTTGTGGTTTGATATCACCTGAGGTTGTTGTTGTATTCTTGGGACATCTCCAGTCGTCTTCTACGGGTTGAGTACGTTGTTCTTGGTGTATCTACATCGGGTTGATTTTTTAGTTAACTTGAAGCTCTCGAAGATAGGTTGTTTACTTGAAGTTCCAAATGTTGTAATTTCACTTTTCTTAGTGCAGATTCTTGTAGTTCACATTTTCTTTATTTTAATTACAGTTATAGTTCTCACTTTGCAGTACTACAGTCTAGTAGTTAACTATGTTACACTTACATTTGATTTTGTTTTTAAGAGATGTGTTGGCTACCTTTTTCTATTTTATTTATATATTTTCTCACAAACTCTAGACACTACATTATTCACAATAACAAGATTTCACGCTGGATATACTTCTATAGAACATACACATACGTATATGTGTACAACACCAAAACTCACGTCTACTCATTGCGACGTTCTACGGCCGAATGCGCGTACGGTTTAGGGGAGAGGGCTCAGTCAGCTAGTGCGTATTTACGCGCTAAGAAAATAGTTCGTACTTTTCCTATTATTATTTATTCATTAATTAGAAGATAAATACTTTATGTTTATTTTATTATGACTTAGGGATTTCTTTATTTCTCTAGTCGCATTTTTAATTATTTAAGTAATTATTATTATTATTCACTACTTAATACTTTTCTTGGCGTGTTGGTACTGGAAGGTTTCAAGTTGATTCAGGAATCTGGGTATAGGTAAGGGTGTATGATACTCTAACTTATTAAAATTAAAAATTTTAATCTGCGCGATTTTTAATACATTTAAAATCGTCACAGGGGGGTTCTTGGGGTCTTCCACATCTCCTCCTAAACCATTGGACCGATTTCAACCAAACTTGGCACAAATATTTTATGCAACGGGAGAACCAACATAGGGTAGGTGTTTTTTCGATGGGGTCCTTTGGGGTCTTCCACATCTTCTCCTAAACCACCGGACCGATTTCAACCAAACTTGGCACAAATATTTTACGCAACGGGAGAACCAACATAGGATAGGTGTTTTTTTCGACGGGGTCCTTAGGGGTCTTTCACATCTCCTCCTAAACCACTGGACCGATTTCAACCAAACTTGGCACAAATATTTTACGCAACGGGAGAACCAACATAGGATATGTGTTTTTTCGATATGATCCTTCGGGGGTCCTTTGGGGTCTTTCACATCTCCTCCTAAACCACTGGACCGATTTCAACCAAACTTGGCACAAATATTTTACGCAACGGGAGAACCAACATAGGATAGGTGTTTTTTCAATGGGGTTCTTTTGGGGGTTCTTTGGGGTCTTCCACATCTCCTCCTAAACCACTGGACCGATTTCAACCAAACTTGGCACAAATATTTTATGCAACGGGAGAACCAACATAGGGTAGGTGTTTTTTCGGTGGGGTCCTTTGGGGTCTTCCACATCTTCTCCTAAACCACTGGACCGATTTCAACCAAACTTGGCACAAATATTTTACGCAAGGGAGAACCAACATAGGATATGTGTTTTTTCGATATGATCCTTCGGGGGTCCTTTTGGGGGTCCTGTGGGTTTCACATCTCCTCCTAAACCACTGGACCGATTTCAACCAAACTTGGCACAAATATTTTACGCAAAGGGAGAACCAACATAGGATAGGTGTTTTTTCAATGGGGTTCTTTTGGGGGTTCTTTGGGGTCTTCCACATCTCCTCCTAAACCACTGGACCGATTTCAACCAAACTTGGCACAAATATTTTACGCAACGGGAGAACCAACATAGGATATGTGTTTTTTCGATATGATACTTCGGGGGGTCCTTTGGGGTCTTAAAAAACTAACTTATTAGATCTGGTTACTATGGCAACCCAGTGGAATAGATTCTGTTCTAAATATATTATCGCATTAAATTGAAGACCACGCGAACGAAGTCTTTATATATTATATATATACAAACACTTTCTTTCTTTGAGTGGCATTGCAACGCATGCCGGGTACTCGCTAGTTGTTTTATAAAATATTCATAAAATGAATGTGTTTCTTCAACATTAAACAGTCTTCTTAAAACTTCATGGAGCATTTATAAAAAATTAGTGTTCCTAGTCAGTAGTGATATATGTATAAGCAGTGGACAACAAAATCCAGGAAATCAAATTACATTAAGGTACTACATGAAAATTGAAATTTTTATTATTAAATAGAATAATATAATAAATGTTAAAATATGATTACGTTAAGGTAATATTTATTATTAAGAAAAATTGTTACAAGAAAAATCACTGCATGTGCCAACAACTAATTTCTTATAAAACCGCTAACTAAATTTCTTACAAAAACGCCAATATCTCGAAAACGAAAAAGCCAATTTTATTGAAGCAAAACCAAAATAAAATTTGGAATTTTCTATAATTTTCACTTGCTGACACCATATAGCTACCTCTCATAAAACGAAAGTTTGTCGCATGCCAAAAATTTCACTACATGAAAATTAAAAAAGAAACTTCATGACGTGGAACCGTCTGAAGACACTGTTTTTGAAAATTGTTAAAACTATCGGTTAAAATTTATGCCTAAAACCATCCTCAAACTTCAATAAACACGGTGGTGAAAGAATTTTAAAAATCAGATCAGCTGTTACTGAACTTATGTCGGGCAATGAAACACATTAACCTTCTCCCGGGCTCTCCCCCCATCCGTGTGGCTCGGTTCTCGCCCTACCAAGCGCCAGATTACAGGCACAGCACGATGTTATGGCTCGCTGGTAGACGCTTGTGGTATCGGACACCACGGTATAGATACCCAAAAAGTATCGACTCCGAAGTATCGATACTACTCAGTATCAAGTACTTTTTTCTTTTTAAAAATAAGTTATACTTGAAACAAAAAAAACGTAATCGATTTTCGAGAGTTTGGGGTCGATACTTTTTGGGTATCGATTCCGCACTTTGGATATGGTAGTGTGTCGAAGAACAAACAGAAAAACATAACATCGAGAATCCATTACTTACATGTAATGTATTACTCCATTAAACTTAAAACCATTCTTTTTCTGGCCGACCTGATAAGAATAGTAATTCATTCAGTCTCTTAGGTTTGAGACGATTCCTCTCCTGTGTAGCTGTAGCACCAGCTTTGGAAAATAAACGTTCTGCTGGACGGATGAGGCAACAATCATGGCATGCCGACGGAATTGATATAATCCAGGGAAAATTTCTTTTAAATCTTCCCGCACATATTCATTCCTTTTTTATTTACTCGTGCATGACGTGACTTTAAAAGTTACAGACACAGTTACAGCTGAATAAAACACAATTAATACTGAACAAAACTTACAGACTACAATAACAATAAACTTACATATTATACTTAGTCGTTTGTGTATCCCGTGTTAATTTATACTCACGTTGGATGCTTCAATTAATACTTACACGGTTCACTCTTCAAGTAATATATATATATATATATATATATATATATATATATATATATATGTATTTGTGTTGTTGAGATTTAAATTATGTATTAAGTGTTGATTGGTTTCTATTATAGAACCGCAATGTTCGATTATTTGTGAATAAATAATATCTTCTAAAGGGTGATCTTAATCAAATATTAAGAATATCTCAATATTTTTGTATTAATTTAGTGCTTTCGGTAATAATAGCGTTCAGTACCAGTTGATATAGTGTGTAATTCTAATGTTCTTATTCAAACCTAGTCCGCGTTTTGAGAGAGGAGAGGAACTCCTTATATCTGTTTCTCGTTCTCTGTAATTCAACAGCGGTCCGCGAGCTAGTGCTGTGGTTCACAGTCAGCTGAGTATTGTAGGTTAGTTGTACGCATACAATAATTCCCACGTTACACTCTCTACATAAATTACAACTTGTTCATACTGCAGTAAATATTATACAAATGATAAGATATCGTCAAATTCAAAAAATGATTTTTTTTTCTTAACAACAAAGTTCTTCCTGTACGAGGATACAAAAATCGATCGTATTGGAAGTAATCGATTATTTATCGGATTCAGGGTTATATATTATTTTAATTATTATTGTATTTCTTTAAACAGGGTGTGAAGGTTCTTTCAACTATTAGTAAGGTCAGAAAATGCATAAATAGGATTACAAGGTATTACAATATATTACTTATTTCTTATTAATTATTATTTAAAATAAGTGGAGTTTACCATCCGATTGGCATCGTCACTTGTGGTGGCCGTGTACAGCTAACCTCATTCGATGTGTTTGGTCAACAACAGAATACAGATGAATAAATCCTCGCTAGTCTTCACTCCAAGTTCGAAATAAAAGTTGATGTCTTGGTCCCGGGATGACGCAGAAATGCCGCTTCTTACTGTTCACCAATGTCCAATTCTTGTGGTTACGGGTTTCAATGTATTTCGTGTCAAACTATGCTTTCTCTATCGAATTGTGGAAGGTGATGTTCGAGTACAATTTTGAGGTCTGCTTTCGTTCTTTATAATACTGGATTATATTATTCTATTCAGGTAGTTATTTCTCTTCATTGGTTTATTAATTAAGTTTTAAGTATTACTCATTATACTGAATTTTATTGGTAGAGTTCTTCCCTTAGATTTTCGTCAATTTTGATTTATAGGTTTATTAGTATTCGGTTATATGTGACCGTCAAAAGTCAGTGAACCTTCCTATGGTTATTTATTACTTAATTTTGTTCACTCATTAATTTCTTTAATTTAATTTTATTGTTTTTTTTTTCTAAGTGCATCAAAGCTAAACTGTCTTCTTCTTCGTATTGTTTAAATTAGCAGTCATCCTTACTATTTCTTTTATGAATTTGCTAACTGCTATAATTTTTTATTGTTCGACTAAGCTTTTCGTCATTACTGACATCTTCAGGTCTTAAACAACCAAAGGTCTGGTTGTTTAAGACCTGAAGATGTCAGTAATGACGAAAAGCTTAGTCGAACAATAAAAAATTATAGCAGTTAGCAAATTCATAAAAGAAATAGTAAACTGTCTTCGTTCATGGATAACAATTCAATAATCGAATCAACAAATTTTATTCCATTTTGTCGTCCTTGACAACCATTCTGTCTTCTCTTATTGGATAATATTTATAATCCTATAACCATAATCATACAATGTTCTTGCACTTATTAAAATACTCCTTTACTAAATTTACATTATATCATATTATACCTTTACATATTGTTTGTTACTAAATTATATACATTTTGCTGTTGTTTCCTCTTAATCTACTTACTCTAACAAGTATTATTTCCCTGTTACAAAATATTACCTTTCGGTATCATTGCACTATTACATTTTGAGATTTTATTTAAATTGAATTTACTTATCTGCTATCAGTAATTATTATTGACTTCTCCAAACTCATTATATTCTATTTAGTATTTTTTTACAAATTTCGTTACCTAACTTTTCTGACCTGACTTACTATACAATGTTACTGGTTTGTGGCCAATCATTACATTTTTATCTCCTTCTGATTTTAATTTGTTATTACTTACATTATTATAGAATCCTTCATTTGTTTATCATATAATTACACTAAACCCTTTTGTATCTCATTAACAATTATAGCCTTTCTGGCCAAGTTTACAATTATAATCTGCATACTAACTAAGTACATGTATACAAAACATTTAACTTTATAAAGTTTAACACTAGCTCTAATATATTTGATAACACAAAAATGAAATTAATATCAGTTAATTGATATTCTCTTAAAACAATTACTCCACTTGCTACATACAAAAACAACATAAATATCATGATAATAACACAACATGATAAAACATAATAACATGTACATTTTTATAAAATAAATCATCCACTAATTAATCATTCTCCTCTCATTTAATTCATCAATTATTATAAACTGTCTAAGTTAGGTTTTACATTACTTGTCAATGTCTATCGTTTACCCTTTTTCACTGAACACTGAAGTTTGTATTTATAAACATTCTTAATTTTTCCTTTTTACCTTGTATTCTTATTGTGGGATTATTCATTTATTTAATAATGGGTTATGTTTCTGACCTTTTATTATTATGGACAATTATTATTTTAATTTTAAGTTTAATAATTATAAACTTTTTTATGTAACGTAGGGGGCCATATTTTCGTTATGTTACATATGCTTCCCCTCCAAAAGAAGTTTAGTTTACCTGAATATGATTTGGGTCAAAATAAACTTTTTTTTTTTTTTCATGCCTTCGAATATTTTCCTTTTATTCATTGTAGCGTTTTAATGGTAATTCGTATAAAGATTTTTTTTCATAGTACCCTTTGGTTAATGGTAATTGATTTGATTTCTGAATGTAACATTTTTGACTAATACTCAATTCTCTTTATTGGATGAAAATTCATTAATGATATTAATTCTCTTGCTTTATTTTTTCAAACATTACTTGACAATGATTGGTCACAATTATCAGTAAAAACTAGTTTTAATACTCTCATATTTCTATTTACTTGTATAAATGTGTTCTCAATTGATCTTCTGTCAGCTATCTTCTTTCTGTTTTCTTCCTTCATACCTTTTGGAATCTGATGTCATTCTTCGCAGCTGTTTTATTATCCCTTAAATATTCAATTTCCCTAACATTCCCTAACGTGTGAGCTGGGACAGTCCAGAGAGGCACTTTTTGGCTACATACTCTGCTGGCCATACTACACTTAAATATAATAGGCCTACTGCTGGAATTCATCTACAGACAGTTATAAAAAATAAAATAATACCATAATAGTCTCTTTATTTGACTAATAATAAACATCTTTGGGATTCTTCACGCTGTTGCGTTTTACATTTAATTATATATATTTCTTTTTCTTCTTGATTCCTTCTTATTTTCAGTAGCTATTTTCAGATAACATTATTGACAGTCATTATTTGTAAATACCTTTGACTTTACTTCTTGTGACAGATGTTCTCCGTATTATTTCCTCCTTTATCATTTTCAATTCCAAGAAATTCTAAATTGTATTTGTATTAATTATTATCATTCTTTAGTTTCATTGTAATTATAATCATTAAATTATCCATTGTTCTTCTTATTTTACCTTCTTGTCTGAGCACATTACCATTAATTGTTTTTATATATTTTTTTTTCTTATTCCATTTTAAATTATATTGTTTATAAATAATTATGTAATCTGTTCTTCAATTCTTTTGGCGTTTTGTCTTTTATCTTAAATCACATTGTAGCTAAGTATTTTGAGTAAGTTGTCCTTACTTATTTTAGAATTTTGGGGGTTTATTCTTAATATATTCAAATAATCTCTTCTTAATAAATTCAAAATAATTTCTTCGGTAACACATAGTAAGACGTTCTTACTTATTTTAGAATTTTGGGGGTTTTATTCTTAATATATTCAAAATAATTTCTTTTTAATAAATTCAAAATAATTTCTTCGGTAACACATAGTAAGACGTTCTTACTTATTTTAGAATTTTGGGGGTTTATTCTTAATATATTCAAAATAATTTCTTTTTAATAAATTCAAAATAATTTCTTCGGTAACACATAGTAAGACGTTCTTACTTATTTTAGAATTTTGGGGGTTTTTATTTTTTAATTAATTTTATTTGGTTCCTTCGTTCCAATGGGTTGCTTGGTTGGTATATGGAAAATCAGTCCCCTTTTTCTGGTTGATTATTATTTGGTTTAACCATGGTCCATAAATTCAGGTACTCCTTTTCCTCGGATTACTGCAGTGTTCATAATGATTTTTGTCCTTGTTAAATACCTCTCTATCATCTGGTATTGTAACTCTGCTGATACGAAACCTTCATTTAAGTCACGGTTTTCCGTCATAGTTAATTCCTTTTTAACTAACCTGTATTGTACCTCCTCTAACCTAACATAATCACTCATATTTAATATCATTCCATTCCCTTTGACCTCTGGATTATTTACCAAATATTTTACTGGTATTTTCCATATTGAAGATATAACTGATATTGTCTGATACTCTTCGATCGTCGACACATTTAATTGAGATCTAAACGTATTTAAGTTTTTCTTTATTATTTTATGGTGGTTTACTTTTGACATTTTTATCAAGTTTTTTCTATAATTCTTAAATTTAATTAACTCCCTTTGTTCATTAATTCGGAGGTTAAATAATAGTTTTTTCTATAATTCTTAAATTTAATTAACTCCCTTTGTTCATTAATTGGGAGGTTAAATACATTAATTAATCCACAGTTCCTCATCTCCAATTCTTCTTTTGTATTTAATATTTTCTTTCTACATATTTTTCTTTTTTTCTTGGTCTTCTCTTTATTCGTACTTACTTGGCTTTCGACATTGTTTAAGTTATTATATACTCTTTCCATTCGTTCACCAATGTCAGTCTGTACTTGTGCTATTCCTTCCTTATTCTCCTCCCGTATTTGATGTACCTCTTGTTTAATCTGCTCGCATCTTTCTACAGTCTCCTGTTGGAATCCTTCAACCATTGTTTTATTTTCATTTTTTACGTTGTTTATTTTATTTTGTATTTCCTCATGGACTTGTACCACTGTTTCGTTGGTTTTTTCTAATTTTTCATTTGTTTCGGCTATTTCTTGTTTCCTTTCTTCGTTGTTTTTGTCAACCTTTGGGTACTTGTCACATGGATATTCTCGATTCTTTCATTAATCCGCCTTAAATTCTCTTCATTTATTTGTCGGATCTCTTCCTTAATTTGTCTTAAACCCTCATCATTCCTGTCAAACCTTTCGTTAATTTGGATTAAGCTTTCATTGTTCTTATCGAACTTCTCGTTCATTAGTTTTGAGGTTTCCTCCTGTTTCTTTGAGTTTTCCTCCTGTTTCCTAAAATTTTCCTCTATATTAATAAATTTTTGTTTATTATCTTCTTGGATCTTGTTTAAGGTTTCATTTTGTAGTGTATTGCTTTCCAATATTATCCTCAACATCTCCTGCATGCTCATGTCTTCTTTTTGGTTAGATTTATCTGGTTGATCCCCTTGGGCATCCTCTTCAACTATTTCCTTTTCCGTGTCCATAATTACTTCAGTTTCTTCTTTATCGCCTGTCTGTTGTTCCATTTCACTATCTGTGACTACTTCTATTTCTTGTTCCTGTCCAATTTCTTCCTTCTCCGTGTCTTCTACTCTCTTCTTTGATCTACCTCTGGTATTATGCATTTTTTGTCTCTAATAGTTGTCTGTATTGACGTTTTACTTAACTTAAGCCCTAACAAGTTGAGCGCCAATTTATACTTAGTCGTTTGTATATCCCGTGTTAATTTATACTCACGTTGGATGCGTCAATTAATACTTACACGGTTCACTCTTCAAGTAATATATGTATGTTGTTGAGATTTAAATTATGTATTAAATGTTGATTGGTTTCTGTTATAGAACCGCAATGTTCGATTATTTGTGAATAAATAATATCTTCTAAAGGGTGATCTTAATCAAATATTAAGAATCTCTCAATATTTTTGTATTATTTTAGTGCTTTCGGTAATAATAGCGTTCAATACCAGTTGATATAGTGTGTAATTCTAATGTTCTTATTCAAACCTAGTCCGCGTTTTGAGAGAGGAGAGGAACTCCTTATATCTGTTTCTCGTTCTCTGTAATTCAACAGCGGTCCGCGAGCTAGTGCTGTGGTTCACAGTCAGCTGAGTATTGTAGGTTAGTTGTCCGCGTACAATAATTCCCACGTTACACTCTCTACATAAATTACAACTTGTTCATACTGCAGTAAATATTATACAAATGATAAGATATCGTCAAATTCAAAAAATGATTCTTTATTTTTGATTTTTTTTTCTTAACAACAAAGTTCTTCCTGTACGAGGATACAAAAATCGATCATATTGGAAGTAATCGATTATTTATCGGATTCAGGGTTATATATTATTTTAATTATTATTGTATTTCTTTAAACACAGGGTGTGAAGGTTCTTTCAACTATTAGTAAGGTCAGAAATGCATAAATAGGATTACAAGGTATTATAATATATTGCTTATTTCTTATTAATTATTATTTAAAATAAGTGCAGTTTACCATCCGATTGGCATCGTCACTTGTGGTGGCCGTGTACAGCTAACCTCGTTCGATGTGTTTAGTCAACAACAGAATACAGATGAATAAATCCTCGCTAGTCTTCACTCCAAGTTCGAAATAAAAGTTGACGTCTTGGTCCTGGGATGACGCAGAAATGCCGCTTCTTACTGTTCACCAATGTCCAATTCTTGTGGTTACGGGTTTCAATGTATTTCGTGTCAAACTATGCTTTCTCTATCGAATTGTGGAAGGTGATGTTCGAGTACAATTTTGAGGTCTGCTTTCGTTCTTTATAATACTGGATTATATTATTCTATTCAGGTAGTTATTTCTATTCATTGGTTTGTTAATTAAGTTTTAAGTATTACTCATTATACTGAATTTTATTGGTAGAGTTCTTCCCTTAGATTATCCTCAATTTTGATTTATAGGTTTATTAGTATTCGGTTATATGTGACCGTCAAAAGTCAGTGAACCTTCCTATGGTTATTTATTACTTAATTTTGTTCACTCATTAATTTCTTTAATTTAATTTTATGGTTTTTTTTCCTAAGTGCATCAAAGCTAAACTGTCTTCGTTCATGGATAACAATTCAATAATCGAATCAACAAATTTTATCCCATTTTGTCGTCCTTGACAACCATTCTGTCTTCTCTTATTGGATAATATTTATAATCCTATAACCATAATCATACAATGTTCTTGCACTTATTAAAATACTCCTTTACTAAATTTACATTATATCATATTATACCTTTACATATTGTTTGTTACTAAATTATATACATTTTGCTGTTGTTTCCTCTTAATCTACTTACTCTAACAAGTATTATTTCCCTGTTACAAAATATTACCTTTCGGTATCATTGCACTATTACATTTTGAGATTTTATTTAAATTGAATTTACTTATCTGCTATCAGTAATTATTATTGACTTCTCCTAACTCATTATATTCTATTTAGTATTTTTTTACAAATTTCGTTACCTAACTTTTCTGACCTGACTTACTATACAATGTTACTGGTTTGTGGCCTATCATTACATTTTTATCTCCTTCTGATTTTAATTTGTTATTACTTACATTATTATAGAATCCTTCATTTGTTTATCATATAATTACACTAAACCCTTTTGTATCTCATTAACAATTATAGCCTTTCTGGCCAAGTTTACAATTATAATCTGCATACTAACTAAGTACATGTATACAAAACATTTAACTTTATAAAGTTTAACACCAGCTCTAATATATTTGATAACACAAAAATGAAATTAATATCAGTTAATTGATATTCTCTTAAAACAATTACTCCACTTGCTACATACAAAAACAACATAAATATCATGATAATAACACAACATGATAAAACATAATAACATGTACATTTTTATAAAATAAATCATCCACTAATTAATCATTCTCCTCTCATTTAATTCATCAATTATTATAAACTGTCTAAGTTAGGTTTTACATTACTTGTCAATGTCTATCGTTTACCCTTTTCACTGAACACTGAAGTTTGTATTTATAAACATTCTTAATTTTTCCTTTTTACCTTGTATTCTTATTGTGGGATTATTCATTTATTTAATAATGGGTTATGTTTCTGACCTTTTATTATTATGGACAATTATTATTTTTATTTTAAGTTTAATAATTATAAACTTTTTTATGTAACGTATGGGACCATATTTTCATTACGTTACAATATATAGAAGTTTCACTTTTAACTTATTACGTAAGGAAGAAGGAACACGGCTTCGGATTTTCACAATTTATTTAATAAGAAATGCAACACTTTGAACGCTTTGAACACAGAGGCACATCAACACACACTAGTCAAAAAGTCACCAGTGAAGTCAAGAGCATCAGTCGAAACATTTTTTCTTTTGCACGCCCGAACGCGCAGCGCGGGGAGTGCTCTATTCTCGCTTTAAGAAAATCTACGTTTTGCAAGGATAAAGTGATGATTTCTACTCATCTGTTTCAACAAAATATAATAAATTATACATATTTGGAAAGAGGAGACTCTAAGCTTTAAGATGGCCATACGATATTATTAATTAACATTATTTTTCATAATGAAAATTCAAGTTGAAAAAATTTTTTAGTGGTTGTCCGTTAGGATGTATGTATGTATACACGATAGAAGTTTTATTTCTCAATCAAATGACTTCATTTTTTACTTCCATATTCCTTAAGGAATGGAAGTATGGTGATTGACATTAGCTTCACTGAGGGCCAGAGACGAACCCTATTGAATTTCGCGATTATTACTTAAGCCGTTTATTAAAAATTTGCAAAAGTCTATGCATTAGCATATCTATATATAAAAAGCAGAACAACGGGCGACAGTGCGACATTGTCGCAGAAAGGAAACGAGGCCTGCAGAAAGATCGTCCACCGCGTTAACGAAAAATGCGTAAAAAATTTGCTGCAGTAAAATTTCTAAAAAAAAATAAATTGTTGCATAAAAACAGATACGAATAAACGAATCAATTGAATAACAAAATCTATGTTAGTGACTCAATAGGCCTAATATACGGATAAATTTCCGATGAGAGGCCGATCGGTAAAGGTTACATGTAATCTCTTGAAGTGAGAGCGCCGGCTGCAGCCGGCAGACTGAGTCACGCGGCCGCGCTCCGGCGTAGTAATTCACAATCCGGATAGTTGTGTATTTCTGGACTGATTTTTATATCAACCTAAAATCAATATCCTATAATATCAATATATTTAAATGTAATTTACAAATTTATTCAAATAAATCCTGATAGACCGTATATTTCCGAAAACCTAAATCTAAAAATATCTCAATTTTTGTCTCCTGAAATTTTAAGGATTATTATTTTAATACTTGTATAGAACGGAGAGAGCCGTTGCATCAAACAATTTTAACTACGTTACTACTGAAATGCTTGCAGAAAGTATTTGGTTTTCTTAAAATCCGTTGCAGAAAGATGAAAAACATTCTGCTTTTTATATTATATTCATCTTTGTCAGACTTATGTGTAGTCTATCTCGCTTTTTTTCAAACAGCTGTTTAACAGTGCTACCTTGCGGTAAAAAATAACACTATATTTTTTCAAACTTGTATACAGTCAAGTTTTTAATTCATTTAGTTTTTAATTGTTACTTTTCTTGTTTATAATTTTTATTAATAATTTTTTCGATCAAAATTAAAATTTATTTATAAAAAAAAAAACATTTGGGGCGTGCTCTCTTGGTTTAACCGATTTTTTTTTAGTTTGCTCATTCCATGCAGACAGAGGCATAAGCCAAAGAACAGCCTCGTGTTATTCGATTTCCGGTTTTCAGATTAAAAAAAAAGTGAATTATTTTGCAAGTACGGTACTCGATACTCGATACTGAAGAAAAAATGAGTACTTTACTCCAAGTATCAAGTCTGAGTATCGAGTACTCGGTATCGGGTATCGAAGCCCGGAGTATCGATACTATCGTTCGAACCCTACTGATGGGCGAAGCCCCGAAGACGAGCGGTCTACGCATTGTCTAGTTACGCGCGCATGTAGGTAGACTCTGTGAGGCCCGCCGACAGGCCGAGCGGGGGTGCCGTTGGACATTAAAGTATTGAGTTCTGTTTCAAAAAGAGGGATGTATAATTTTGTTGCGGCCGTGCGCAAGCCGACTGTGGTGATCCCACTTCTACTCAGTTAACATGGCGCTCATTCTTATTTCCATGTGTGCTATGGGAATAATTATTATTATTTTTTTAACATGATAATGTTTTTAGGCTGGGGGTCATTCGGCTTGTGTTTCGTGTCTTCATTTTGTCCTGGTATGGACATGTTTCTTTTCTTTGTCTCATACTTTATTTGCATTATGAAAACTTTTTTTTAAGTTATTGCATTAAAAAGTTTAAAAACCATTACAGTGTAAGAAATAGGTTGAAAATACTGAGACATATTCAGCTCCCTCTGTAATGAAATTTCTTTGTAGCAGCAGAAATTGCTGGCGATACCATTAGAGAGAGATTTCACTGTAATTTTGTTTTATGTTTTTGTGTGTAATTTTTGTTAAGTTGTACTTCAGTTAAATAGTGATTTAATATAACTTAATATGATTTCAGGCATATATTGGTCCTGATGAAAAGTTTAGTAAGTGGACATCCATATACCGCTGTTAGAGAAAGGCTTGCAGATAAATTGGAAGCAGTTAGATTTGATCCATGGGGTAAACTCTTTTTTTGTAGTCTTTATGTTTTAATCTGAAATTTGTTATCATATAAGTATAATATGAGTTGGTTATTTTTAAATATTACATGGTTATTTACAAAATATTTTTTGTAGGTGGTGTTGTTTCTGGATTGCAGCTCATGATGTTTTTTGAAATATTTTTTCTGTGTATAACAGAAGTTTTTAACCAGTAAACAGAAGTGGTTAGTTTTTGTTTTAAGTGGATCTATTCTACTGCATTAAAAGAAAACTGTGTCTTCTTTTCCACTCTGTTCTTTTGTTTCCACTGTGAGCATCATCCTGGTTACAAAAGATGAACACTTTCTGGTAATTTAAAATAAAAATTATGCCAGTTTCATGTAGCACAGTCCATGTGAACTATTTTCTTTACCCTATGCAAAAATTGTCATTTTCCAAATACGATCATTCACGTTGAACTTCATAGTGCACCCATTAAACATCTGGACCCATTCTTAACATGCTGACACTCAGTATTTTTTTACCATACACTTCACAAATTTTATGATGCTTTTCCCTAATACAGCATATTCCTTCAGTTCAAGAAACAAACATTTGAGTAACTAGATTTCCATATTGTGCAGATGCTTTTCTGAAATGTAGAATTTCATTTCAGTATTGACCAGATTTCATATTATATGAAATTAATAATATAGAAAAATATTTGTAACATTTAACTCAGAAAATTTGTTTGCATTAGACAATAGACAAGTTTCCTCTTTATTCAGATTCAACTTTGAGCAAGTTTTACCACAGCATAAAATATATTAGGCTGAAAATAAAACAAAATTATTGATTTTATATGTGCAACACAGGCATTATATGTAAATCTTTTTGTCATACACAGTGTAAAAATAAAATATTAATCTAAAGTTAACATTATTAATTCTGATGTTTCAGTTCAACAAGAAGTTGTGTACAGAGAAGCAAAAAAATTGAAAAGCATGTCATCATGTTACAAGCCAAATGACCGTGTGCTCAAGCCTATTACCAAAGCGTTACACTGAAACATTGATTGTGTTTTGTACATGGACTTAGTAAATTATTTTGTATGTATTGTGTCATTTATGCGAGAGAGAGAGAGAGAGAGAGAGAGAGAGAGAGAGAGAGAGAGAGAGAGAATATATGTTTTGTATATGTTAAACAAATAAAAAATATGTAAAGTGTATTGTTATTTGAAACTAAAAACCTGACATTCCAGGTTTCAGTGCAAATGTCAAAAATCATCACATAGACATACTTTGAATTAACACAAGGGGTAAGATTGGAGTGTAACATGTCACACACGAAGCGCAAATCTACTGAGCATGGCAAAAATAAACCAAAGCCTTAAACGCACATGGAAAGTTAAAGCAGTTGCTTTCTAAAAAAAAATGTGTTCCTGAAAAAATCAGTATTAATGAAAACTTATTTATGTTTGAAATACAAATACAACTTTATTGTATTTTGCTATAAACATATATTAAATTCTTTAAAACTTAGTTTAGTGAATTTTAAAGACTTTTCTAAGTATTTTAAATAATACATCTTGCAGTATGTGGCAATTTCTACTTTGGTATCTTCCTCTCGTACAGAACATCTAACGCTGTTGGGGCTACTGCCTAGAGAATTCCAGACACAGTGTTCTGCTTTGACTCTACTTTCAGTGGTATGCTGGCTGTTATTAAAATTTTCTTTTTGTCCCTTCAAGCATTAGGCGTGCATCCCCTGGTCATGGTACAACTCTCATGTTCCACCACTGACAGAGAGGTATCAACAATCGAGTAACCACATGCGGTGGGAAGTTGCACGACTGAGAGGGAGTTTTGTGTATGCATATGCACGCACGTGTGCATGTGTAGTGTAATTGTGCCTTTGTTGCTCATTTGACTCAAGCCTGTCACACAAGACCGCTATTTTATTGTCCCCAGCAATAGGGGTGGACAGGCAGATTGAGCTGTGACCTTGACTTCAGCACAGCCATTAAAATTATGAATCTCAAACGTTAACACTGTGGTGGCCTATGACACTTGTTATTAAAGTAATACTGTAAAGTCAAGTATGTAAGGAAATTGTAATTATGCTGTACCAAAAATTTTCTGAAAACATCAAGTGAAACTCTTCAAAGACCAAATATCTCTAACTGCTTGAATTTTCGCAATAGTCTTGTCACTACAGAAACAGCAGTTTCATATTAACTGTTTTTTACATATGCTGATTGGCTGTTAACATTCTAGAAAAATGTGTACCTGAATAATTTAATTTTCAATTTTTAGTTCAATGCTGCATACACAAAACACATGCTTGTTTTTATTTATTTTATTATGTTTTAATTTTATTACATTTTTATGGGCCTTAAAAGTCATTTTATGAGAAAGCTGATATTAAAATTTTGTCTTTTCTGTTACTGTATAAAAAGACTATACAAATTGCTTTATGCACACATGAAAAATCCTAATGTTATAGATCTAGCTAACTCAAACCAGCCTACAATGATTGCCATAGTTTGTGACAGCTTATAGAAAATGACTACTAAATGTGGTCTGACAATTAAGTTCACGAACTTGCCACTGTTTAGCATTGAAGGCAGCACTACACCAGCAGCTCTGTAAGATTTCATAACCTTGGTATTTTAGTCTCAGCAGTGTTTGCGCTGACACGTGGTCGATTTGTGCTAAGTGGCGTGCATTGTTGTTTGTGCTTGTGTGTGTATGTGTGCCGCGCGCACGCGCGCGCTGTTGTGAAAGTGTCAGCTGGAATTAGAGTAACAAACAAACATCAAATTTCTGGCAACACTGGGGAAGAGTGGGAGTGAAATATGGGAAATGTTAGTGCAGGTGTACAGTGAGAATGCCATGAAGAAAACGGCGGTGTATAAATGGTTTTCTCAGGGGAGGGAGCAAGTGACTGATGAAGAAAGGGTAGGGCAGCCAGTAATGAGCTGAATGGTCGAAAACATTGCCAAAATTCATCAAATTGTGCGTGCAAATCGGCGACTGACCATGAGATCCACAGCAGACAAAGTGAACATTAATAGGGAAAGTGTGCGGAAAGTTTTAACTGAAGACCTTGGCATGTGCAAGATTTGTGCCAAAATGGTCTCAAAGGAGCTCACCAATGAACAAAACCAAAGAAGGGTTGCACTGTACACAGTCCTGTTGAAGAGGCAAGACAATGTTTTGGGCTGAATAATCACAGGCAATGAAACCTGTTTCTTCGCATATGATCCTGAAACAAAGCAACAAAGTGCACTGTAGATTTATATTTTACACTAATTTATGAAGAATGTAATTTTTTTCTCAAAGTACAGTAGTTTGAAAACTTGACAAAATTGTGTATTTTGATATTTTGCTAACCATTTTGATATGGTTAAAACCCATAGGCATAAACTGCACACCATAAAGAAATGAGAAATACCCTGTATAACTTTTAAATGACTTTTGGTGTTTGTTTTTAATGGAGTACTTCATGTACGTGTACTAAGAATAATAATATGTAAATAAACAACATTATCAGAAACATCAAATGGTAATATCTTACCAAACAGTAGAAGAATAAATACATACTCTAGTTTAAAAAAATTGTTCATTACAGTCATTGGAAGTACTTGTATAAGTTACTTTAAAAGTGTGAGTGCAGGGCTTTGTGGAACTGCAACCATTTCACACTATTAAGGGCAGCTCTGGTAGTTTGCAATCAAAATATTGGATCACTCCTATAAGATTAAAAACAGAAGCATGCGAAAAAACAAACTGCTAAGAAAGAAACAAATTTGACCTAAAAAAATATGTAAAGGAACACTCTGTGTGTGTGTGTGTGTGTGTGTGTGTGTGTGTGTGTGTGTGTGTGTGTGTGTGTGTGTGTGTGTGTGTGTGTGTGTGTGTGTGTGTGTGTGTGTGTGTGTGTAAAAGGCATATTTGTTACAAATTTATTTAATTAGCAAACAGAAATTGCAAGTACATTCTGTAAACTAATTATATAAAAGGTGTCACACAAGTAATGGGAATACTTCACAAATGCGTTCTACAAGCTGAAATAAAGAAGAAATTTCATAAAAACAGGTCCAAAAATGTTATTGTATCATAGAAACAGAGGTATTCAATGTATGGCTTGTGAAAAATTTCACCTTGGTTTCTGCTCCAAGGGTACAATTAAATTCTACTGACATTTTTGGAACTTAGAGGCAAAATTTAATGTTACGACGGTCTACTTGATCGTCGTAGGTACAGTGGAAAACTAATTACAAGACACCAATTAAGTCACTAATCACCAGCTTTAATTTTCACAGTTAAACAGTTCGTAATTAACAACACAGTCTCTTATAACAAATAAAATAAAAATTGTTCACACGGAAATAAATGTCAACTAATATTAAAACACAATTGTATTACAATATACCGTCTGATTATAAAATACAACACTTAACTAATAACCACTTGAACGCACACAGTAATTTTACCCGATAATAACTCTCGACCCGCACTGTAATTTATCACGACAAATGCTGAACTGAACGTTGTTGAGTACTGGTATTTATAGTCCGCCGAAAATCTAGACGATTCCACATACTACGTATTACCTCTAAACTATGACATAATTGCTTGCGCCCTTGACCAGCACCAAGCTGTATAAGGCCCAGTAACTACGTCATCAGCTCATCCTCGACGTAGCACATCTAGACCGCCATATGCCTACTGTTGATTTGTGTAGCGTTGTGTCATTGGTACTTTTGTGCGTTTTCAAATTTAATAATTATATTTAATTATAACTTAAAAGATGGGATTTAGATGTTGTGTTCCTAATTGTCGTGGAAACTATGATAACGGTCCACGTGTATCTGTTTTTTCATTTCCAAAAGATGAAGACTTAACGACGAAAATGGACGAGAGCCATTCACAGAAAAAACTTCCATCCATCTCAGTCTTCCAGGGTAATCATTGTACAAAGTAATATTTTAATACTGATGTTATAATGTGAAGACTATTTAACAATGTATTCTGCCTTTGATGAAAAACTAAATTTTCAGTGAATTATAGGTTAGGCCTAACAATGTAAAGGCTAAAATGCTTTAACCTGTTTTATGACAAACGATGTGCAGTTAGTGTATTAATAATATAATATATATTATAATTTATAACAATAACAAAAAACACTGTTGGTTTGTGTGGATAACATTACCATACAATTTATAAAAGAATGCAGATAACATTCCACACATTATAATAATTCTCCCTTAGTTTATTGTGGCGTACTATATTACATTTTGTCACATGAAGTAGACACTTCTGTCTTTTTTTATTGAATCTGTACATTGGTTTCATTTCTGAGATTATTAATGAAATTAACATGGCTCACATAAAATTGGTTTTTGCATCTGAAGGAGACAGAATTACCTAAAAACGTTGTTTAGACATTTGTGCGGTTAGGTTAGGTGCAGATGTTACAAGGATACCAACATTTTCTGTAATTCAATATAAACTGAAGCTTTATATTTTTTATATTATTGTGTCTTCTTTAAAACATCAACTGTTTTGCCAGTAATAAAACTAGATCTCCTTTAAAACAGTATTATTCAAAGATGTGAAAAACAAGTGGTGCATAATAACTGAATCTGGTTTCTGCAAGGAGGTAATGTCTGATCAGTCTACTATTAGTAATATACACCACCATACACATGTAATATACATGTGTTTTGTGAATACAGTGGACACAATGAATTAAATGAATGAAGTGTTTTGTGATATAATGAACACTTAAAATATAACTGCTATTATAATAGTCACACACAGATATTAAACAGAAATACAGAATACTTCAGAAAGTAGTCTCTGAGAAGTAATAATAATACAATTTATAACATGAACTTTAAAATTCTAATATAACAGCCAATAAAATTAACAGTTGTAAAATGTAGCCTAATATGTGTTATTTTAACAATAAAAATGTTTTCAAGGCTTGCTGAAGTTGCATATACATATATAATGGTAAAATAATTTTGATACTGATAAAGTGGTAAGCCTAATAAAATAACAGTAATGTAACAGTTATTATAAATACTCTGAAAGCATAAAATATTATAACATACAATGTTATATATAAACTGCATCTACTTTTACAGGTATGTGAAGTTCATTTTCAGCCACAGGATATCCAAAGGTTTGTAGAGGGCTACAATGAAGAAGGCAAGAAACTCGAGGCACCTTTGAAAAGAATCAAGCTGAAGGAGGGAGCTATTTCAGTAATATTTCCTAACTGCCCTGATTTTTTATCAGCACCATGAACATCCAGGGAGAGTGCAGAAGAAAGAAGGATTCGCAATGACAACAAAAATTTACAAATTGTGATACAGGAAAATCTCACAACAAAAAACGAATATGAAAAAAACTTTTGTTTTAACAGTTTGGCTGAGTTTTTAGTGTGTGTGAAAAATGTGACCTTCCCTAGTGAATGGAGTGTAATCACAAAGGAAGACAGTGTAACATTTGTTTTACTTGAACAGTTTACAGTGCCCAGTATATTGCTTTCTGCCAAGTTTGTGAACAGTTTGCAGTTAAGTGTTTATACCAAAAAAGTTGAAATACATCGAGTAGGTAAGGAAAAATTTCCTTTACAAATAAACAATATAAATAAACTTGTTGACATATTAAATACATTTCAACGCCAGTATTTACCTATAATTGATGATAAATTAATGCCAGTTGAGGAAATAATTTTTGTTATTAATGATCTATTTAATAAACTTTTACAGGTGTTAGGGGATAGAAAACAAGAAAAATTGGGGTTTTTGAAAGAACAGTTACAGTTATTAGCTGTTAATAAACAGTGTAACAGGTATTCCCCAGAATTTTCAGTATTCTGCAGTATTTTGTATACCATTTCCCCACATGCTTACAATTTTTGAGAAGTGCTGGCTACATTACTGTTCCACACCCATAATCTATACATAAAATATGTGTAAGTTATAATACAAATCCACTTGTGGAACAGAATGACACACATTTTCTGACTCATATGAAACAAAAATTTAATTTATTGAAAAAAGGTGGTCATATTGTTTCATTAATGATCGATGAAATACATGTGAAACCATATTTAGATTACACAGGGGGTACTATTATAGGGAGTGCTTCCAACAGTGATCATGTTACAACTTCTGCTCATGTATTTTTGGTACAGAGTTTGCGTTCATCTTTTAAAGAAGTTGTACAGATTCTCCCAGTTAGAACAATCAATGCAGATAGTTTATTTTCTTATGTTAAGAAAATAATTATTGGATTGCATCAAATAGGCTTCACTGTTGTGTGTGTGGTCAGTGATAACAATGCAATTAATCGAAAGGCAATGTCATACTTTAGTTCACCACCAAAGGTCAGTATTGTCTACCAACACCCATATAATAGCTCCTATCCATTGTTTTTTGTCCTAGATTCTGTTCATATTATTAAGTGTATACGAAATAACTGGATTAATCAGAAAGATCAAAATCAGTCATTAAAGTACCCACCATTTAATACAAATTGTGATCAACCCATCCAATTATCAACAGCTTCATTTTCTAGTTTAAAAAAAAATGTATCACATAAAAAATAAACCAAACAACCTAGTAAAATATTCATACAGATTAAATATTAAAAGTCTAGCACCAAGTAATTTTGAATGGCAGAATGTTAAGTATGTGTTAAATGTTTTTAATGATCATGTAATTCAAGGCTTATTATCTGTAGGTAATCAACATGCCATAGACCATTTCCAGAGTACGGCAGAATTTATCAAAATAATTTTAAATTGGTGGTATATTGTTAATGTTAAAACTACATTGAAGGATGAGCGTTTCAGAAATCCTTTACAAAAAACACTTGCTTTGGGACAAGAAAATTTTGCTTACTTAGAAAAATTTTTGACTTGATTAGACTTGTGGAATGAAATTGATTTGGATTCACATAAATTGACAAAAGAAACCCATCTTGCTCTTTCACATACAACATATGCTTTGATAAACTTACAAAATATTGTATTTCAGAATTAAATTTTAGTTATATTTTACCAGGTAATATTCAGACTGATTCATTAGAAGCCCGTTTTGGTAAATACAGGACAATGGCAGGATCACAGTACTTGGTATCAATAAGACAGAGTTTTGAAGTAGAATCTAAACTAAGAATTCGAAATCTCTTACCTTTAACTTTAAATTCTGATGCATTTGGTAAACTACAAGTACCGCTTTCAAATGATATGCTCTCTAAAACTTAGACAATATTGAATTTGAAAACATACATAGTAACACTAGGCTATTAACAAACTTGGACCTTGTATATACTGAAGAAGAGTTTGCAGATATCAGTAACTATTTACCAGTTTTCACTTACTTGGGTGGATACTGTGCCAGAACAGTTATAAAAAGAAATGTGTGAAGCTTGCCAAAACCATTTAGTATTAGATAAATTTTTTGATACAGAATTAAACACAAATTCTCATTACAGTTTAATAAAGAATATAGACAGAGGTGGATTATTGTATCCCCATCCTGATGTTGTAAATGTAGTTCTTTCAAATTACATCACTGTCCAAAAGTTAATTTGTAGTGAGTATGAAAAAGAATTTTTACAGTGTACAGAGCAAAGAGATTAGTAATTGAACTGACAGAAAAGGCTGTGAAACAACACAATTTTTTCTTAACAGACTAGCTGTAATAATCATAATAAAAAGTCAATCCTGTACAACGCTGCTAAAGTGTCAACAAACAATTTTAAACAATTATGTTAAAATTAAAACTGATAACTTCATAAAGTATGGGAACAAGAAAAGAAAACTGTCTACTGTGAAGCATTAACAGCCGAATTTTTTTAATAAAAATGATGTTTACTTAAATTTAGTGTTAAATTGATAACTAAGATCTGAGATGCATGTCCATTCCTAAAAAGTTTCATAATCACTTTTATTATTTTGGGTTTTTGTAACATGAAAAAACTACTTCACATTATGTGGAGTTGGATACACTAGATCAACTCTATGAAACTGAAATCTGTATTTCTGAAATATAAGCTTTTAATCCGATAGCATAACATAAGATACATACAAACATAGAAATAGTTTCTTGCAGGAAAAACATAAATTTATTGTACTCCCAGCAGTGTGTTATGCATATGCTACAAGTCATAGAGGCATAGTGTGGTATAAATTTAACTAGCAAAAGATTATTTTACATATTGAATGAATTCAGAGGAACATTTGAATCTGTTACATCTACCCCATCAGAAAGTAAACCAACTAATCATTATAAATAAAGAAGGTTGTATGTAATAAACTGGTTGTTCTGTAGATCTATAAATTCAGTTCATGATCATTCACATTATTCTTGACTTGATTAGTATTGATGTGTTTTAATTATTATACTCCTGACACATTCGTTATGAACTAGACTGTATAGTCTATGAACTAGAAGATATTTCTTATGAACTAGAAGAAAAAACGATTTTACCTGATGATGGGAACGTGTTCCCGAAACATGTCGTAAGACATCAAAGACGTAGTTGCAGCATGGATAAAGAAAAAGGTATTTATTAATTTCAATTTCACTGCGACTGGAGACCAAATATAATGAATCTTGAAGCCAGTCAGGCAAACCTGGTCTATAAATATAAGAACGTTAAGATGAAAATAATTAAGATTAGTCTCAACATTAAATTCATTAAGAAATGTTTACACAACAACATAACACCAAATTTTTTCAAAATTAATATTCAAAATAAGTCATTAGCAGCAGTTAAAACTAAATAAATAGCACAGAAGATATGGCAAAAAGAAGAAATTAAGCAATTTTATGTGAAAAAGGACAGATTGAACCGTATTTTGTATATTGCACATTTGAAAGTATTAAACAGTTTGCATCCGCTATCATTAGCAATGTTATGGAATTGATAGAAGCACAGATAAGAGAAGTAATTAAAGTCATTATATCGAAACACATTAAGAAGTTTGATAACCTATACAAGAAACAACACATGTATGATAACATAAATTGTAAACATAACTTTTATAAACGTGTAGTAAATTATACCAATATCGAATTATCTAATGACGAGACAATTAGTATCTAAAGGTTTAAAATATAACTTACCTAAACTTAGCAAAAACAGCCTATTACGTGGAGTTATAAACGTTGAAGCTGCTATAAAATGCATTAAAAACCAAGAAACCCAACAAGTAACACGATCGGTAATCAACAATAAATTGGATCACATATTGAAAATGGATGGCTTAAGTAAAAATAAAAACCAGTTTCTAAAATACAAGAAGGAGCTCAACCTTATGAAAACAAAAGATTTACATAAATAAGGCAATAGTTACCAAAGCCGCTATAGGCAATACTGTAGTTATATTGGGTCAAGCAGATTACACGCAGAAATGTTATGAATTTATTAACAATAACATTATTAAGACACTTGAGCATGACCCCACCAGCAAGTACACAAAGGAACTAAATTCCGCTGTGAACAAATGCATAAATTTGTTTGATGCAAATGTTAGACACCATATTAAACAAATAAATGCACAGGCACCCGCATTCACAGGTTTGCCAAAAATACATAAGGACAACATGCCAATACGTCCCTTAGTTAACTACACGTCGGCACCTGGGTACAAAATCGCAAAAAAACTTCAACATATAATAAAAAACAGTATAAAGCTAGAGAATAATCATAGTATCAAGAACAATAAAGATTTCATAAACAAAATTAATTCCATCGACTTATTACCGAGTTATAAGCTGGTTTCTTTTGATATTGTCAATTTATACACAAATATACCTATACAAGAAACAATAGAGATTCTCCAAAACAATTTACTTAATACGGCAATATTAAATCCACAGGAAATTAACGAATTAATATTGATATTACGAATAGTGTTGAAACAAAATTATTTTACGTTTGACGGCAAGTTTTTTGAACAAGGAGAAGGGTTGGCCATGGGGTCTCCTTTAAGTGGATTACTGGCAGATATATACCTTAACTTTTATGAAAATAATTATCTACTATCTAACTGTAACAGTTACCACGATAAAATTATCTCATACACGCGATATGTTGATGATACGTTCATAGTTTTTAATGGCACTTGTAGACAAATGGACATGTTACTCAAATACATGAACAACATAAATAACAACATAAAATTCACCATGGAAGTAGAAAATGAAAATTGCCTAAACTTTTTAGACCTTTCTGTTCGAAGAAACGCTGATTGTATCATATATAAAATATACAGGTAACCCACTACCACGGATATAACTGTCCATGCTGATTCATTCCACCCATATACACAGAAAATGGCCTCTTTTAATGCTTTCGTAAATAGACTTTTAACTATACCTATGAACCAGGAAGATTTTCAAGATGAAGTAAATATTATTAAACAAATAGCTGTCAATAATGGATATAAAAGTGATATAATAGATAACTTAATACGCAAACATAGGAATAAAATGGAAAGAAAATTAAAATTAGATGGTAAAAAGAACCATTATATTTCAGTTGAATATACTAATGTGATTCCTAATATAATAAAAATGAATTAAGAAAATTAGACATCATCGTGTCCTTCAAAACTACCAATAACATATTGAACATATTAAAACCTTGAACACAAAAAACAACCGAAAACAGTTCTGGCATATATAGAAACAGCGTAGTGAATGTGATAAATTCTACATAGGACAAACGGGCAGGAAATTTAAAGACAGATATAAAGAACATTTGCCAAAAAAGAACATCAAGTCAATCAAATCCAACTTTGCTTTGCATCTGGTAAACAGTAATCACAGTTATAGTGGTTTCACAGATAACTTTACGCCCATACATATATGCAGTAAGAGCCGATATGTGGATGCCATGGAAGAATATGAAATATATAAAGCGTTTTTATTTCAACCAAACCTACTGCTTAATGATCAATTCACATTTAAATCTCACTGTTTATATGATACTGTATTGAAGAGTGATAACGCTTGAATACACCAACCGAATATATAGTTTGATTACGCGGTCAGTTATAGTACGGCAGTGCGCACTGTTACGTGGACTGAGTTCTATCGTACTCATTGTGTTATGTGTTTGTATATTGATGTGTTTTAATTATTATACTCTTGACACGTTCGTTATGAACTAGAAGAAAAAACAATTTTACCTGATGATGGGAACGTGTTCCCGAAACATGTCGTAAGACATCAAAGACTTAGTCGTAGCACGGATAAAGAAAAAGGTATTTATTAATTTCTTACTTTATATATTGTAATTGTGGTTTTTTACATTCCTGTGAATACAATTTAATTTTATTATGTGTACCTTTATTTGGTTAAATTTAGTATAGCATACAGGATAAATAAGCCTTATGTAATAATAATTTATTGTAATGCATTTTACAAATTAAACAGAAAAATAAAATGTATACACTTTTTATATAGTGCTGACTTATTTAAAATCATATAAAGAGGCTCCTGAAAGTTAATAAATTTAAAAAATGTATTTGAACGTCATGTAACAAAAAGACAAGTTTTGAGACATTTACTCCTAGTAAAATTTTAACGAAAAGTGGTTCAAACAAAAGCGAATTTAATAAAATATTTGGGGCTTTTAATGCAATATTTCAGTAAAGCAAATTATGGTAAGCTTTTTTGAAATAGATTGTAACAGGTTAGATTTGATATGTATTGAGATCATTTTTCATTTCGGTAGTTAAACAAAATCGCATATGTGAATTTTGTATTTTCTCTACAGTGTCTATAAGTTCGGTGGAGAGTCAAGTTGAATGTAGGTAGGTTTTAGAAAAATATTCAAGTGCACGATTGAAGAATGCACAAAGCTTATAACTTGCAGCATAATGATGTACTCTAAAAATAGAAATAAAATGTTTAATAATTGTGTCAAAATAGAACTATAAATTTCATGTCAGAATATGAATGTTTTTTTGTTTGTTTTGGCCATCTTTTAGATAATAACGTATGCTGTTTATTTATTTACATGCTGCTTAGACGACAATAACTACATAAATTTTAATGTTCATAAGAAACTTGTGTTAACCGATATATCGACAGTAGCAAGGCGCTTGTATGTAATTGTGATATAATATTGAATGATTCACTCTACAAAATAGGTCTAGTTTTACAGAAAATGAATTAGTGTTACCTTAAAAAGTTTTAGGACCCCATAAACGATCATGCGTACCGTAATTATAGCCATGCGTTAGCGGCAATTAATAATTTGTAGTATAAAAAAAGTTAAAAATACAATTAGCTATTAAATTATTATTTAAAAAAGAATTTAATAGTGTACTTAGTTAATATAATTAAAAGTATAAAGAAGTTAGTATAATTAAACACAAGAAAAGTACGTGACAACAGTTACGGGAACCCTAGCAACTGGGAATGGTCCAGCAATGTCTATGGCAATTCTCTCGAAAGGCAATCCAATGTTATACTGTCTCATTTTTCCCCTGCTTCTGGTTTGTGGGCCCTTGCTTGCAGCACATGTTTCACACGTCCGAACCCATTCCTCTACGTCGTGGCGAAGATGAAGCCAATAGAATCGCTTCCGTATTTTGTCAAGGGTTTTGTTAACACCAAGATGGCCTCCAGATGTTCCATCATGCATCTCCTTCAAAACAGACTGCACTTTACTTCGGGGAACTACCAACTGCCCAGTAGCCCTTCAGCACTTCGGAACCATGGCAGATATCTTGCCAGTCCGGGCGGCGACCTTCCTCTTTTGCTGTCAAGATCGGTCCAATGTCTTCATCAGTCATCTGTTCTTGTCGACAGTCTTGTGTTGTTCAGCCGTCTGCCAGGAAATCTACAGTGATCGCTTGAACATGTTCGCTTGAGTTTTGTTCTTCCTTTCTGTGGCAACGTCGGCAGTCTTCCAGGCACGGTCTTCGTGATAAGCCATCTGCATTACCATGGTGGCGCCCTCGTAGTTGTTGTACCTTGAAGTTGTACTCTTGCAGACATTCAAACCACCTTGCCAACAGTACTTCCGGTTTTTTAAATCTCAAGAGTCATGCAAGTGCGGCATGGTCGATACGTAGTTAAAACTCTCTTCCATAGAGGTATTTATGGAAGTGCTCCAACCCTCGGACGATTGCCAGCAACTCTCTCCTTGTAACGCAATAATTTCTCTTCGGTTTAGAAAGTGTCTTGCTGTAATACGCTATTGCTCGTTCTTCACCGTTTTGCACTTGAGACAAAATTGTTCCTAGACCAGTATTGTTTGCGTCTGTGTCCACAATGTACGTACCTTCGGAAGCGGTGAAAGCGAGAATTGGCTGCGAACATAATGCAATTTTCAAAGTCCTAAATGCTTGATCACACTCCCTCGACTACTGGAAGTTTCGTTTATTTTCCATTAGCTCATGTAGTGGTTTAGCAATAGTAGCGAAGCCTTTCACAAAATGTCTGTAATATGAGCATAACCCCAGGAAACTCCGAACTTCGTGTTTACTCTTCGGCACTGGCCAGTCTCTTATGGTGTCTACTTTATTAGGATCCATGCTAACACCCGCTGCCGAAACCTGATGGCCCAGATACTGTACTTACTTCTGGAATAGAGAACACTTCTTCAAGGTCAGCTTCAGTTGGGCACTGTGAATGCTAGTTAGAACCTCCTTAAGGTTTTCCAAATGGTCTTTGAAAGTCTTCCCGATGACTATGACATCGTCTAAATAAACAAGGCAAATGTTCCATGTCAGGCCTCGGAGTACCAGGTCCATCAATCTTTCAAATGTTGCCGGTGCATTACAGAGTCCAAATGGCATGACTTTAAATTGGAATAAGCCACTTGGGGTCGAGAAAGTGGTCTTTTCCTTGTCTTATTGATGAAGACCCACTTGCCAGTATCCACTCTTCAGGTCCAATGTGGAAAACCACTGTGCTCCGGACAACGTGTCGAGTGTATCGTCTACGCGAGGTAATGGATAGCAGTCTTTCTTTGTAAAGTTATTTAACCTCCAGTAGTCTACGCAGAAACGCAATCCACCATCCTTCTTCGCTACCAGCACTACAGGAGAAGACCAAGCACTTGATGAAGGTTCGATTACTCCCTCTGTCAACATGTCCTGTACTAACCGAGACATTTCCTCTTGTTTAGATAATGGAGGCCTTCGAGGAGGTTGGCGTAGCGGTGTTGTGTCCCCGGTATTGATGCGAAGTTGCACAAGAGAGGTTCTTCCCAGTGACTGTCCCCGAACTGCAAAAGAATCTCTGAATTCTTGTAAAAACTGTTCTTTTACCTCACCACTTGAGAGGTCGTTAGAAGATCTATTCAATAATTCTTGCAGTTCCTCTGGTAATTTGGAATTAAATATCACTATAATATTGACGACTCGGAACACAAAGTTTTTTATAAGTAAAAACGTAAAGTTTTACCTTACAGCCTAAACCGGCTTTCACCTATAGAAGGCTTCATCAGAGGCTTGAAGCCTCTGATGAAGCCTTCTATAGGTGAAAGCCGGTTTAGGCTGTAAGGTAAAACTTTACGTTTTTACTTATAAAAAACTTTGTGTTCCGAGTCGTCAATATTATAGTGATATTTAGTTAAGTAACGGACACGTCATGGACAACGAAATCCAAGAATTTGGACTTATCCAAAGCACTGGATCTTCGTTGTGTCATTCCGTCTACGCAGGCCGCGTAATTACATCTCCTATACCGTATGATAAAATATCTCCTATAACCATAGATGATAAAACCATGACTGTAGCTATTGTAACGCCAATTATGAAAAGAGTGTTTGCACTGATAATGCGGATGAAATAGTATTTGTTGACTCGAGTAGTTCCTGCGATCAAACGAATACGTGTGTTACATTTGTTTTTTGTGGAAGTAAGATTGGAGCTCTCCCTATAGGTTGTATTCTCCATGCATCTTTGACGGAAGATAATTATAAAATAGCGTTTAAGTTATTAAAAGAATCACTTGAATCAAACGCTAACAAAATTTTCCGTCCTTCAGTAATTATGACCGACGACAGTGACGCTGAACGAAATGCACTTCAGGACGTTTTTCCAACCATAAGACTTTTTTTTACTTTGCACTTTTCATGTATGTCAGGCACTGTGGCGTTGGTTGTGGGATGAAAATCACAACATTGAAAAGGAAGACCGAAAGACTATCATGCAGTTATTTCAAAATGTTCTCTATTCTGATACTGTTGATACTGCAAGTAAGATGTACGAAGAACTTATTTTTAGTGTTAAAAAAAAATTATCCCCAAGCAAAAAAACATTTTGAGACACTGTGGCTAAAAAGAACTAATTGGTGTTTAGCTTACCGCAACAAAATTATTACAAGGGGAAACAATACTAACAACTATTGTGAAGCATCTGTTCGCATTTTTAAAGACGTACTTCAAAGGTGTAAATCATTCAATTCATGCGCACTTTTGGAATTTATTTGTAGTGTTTTTGAAAATTATCATGAACGTCGACTGATAGAATTTGCAGGTTCAAGACGCGATCAAAAACTTTTATCGCATTACTCGAAGTTTTACAAACGAGTTGAAGGAATAGATGTCGAGCAATTAAGTGAAAATGAGTTCAAAGTCACATCTAAATGTATGACAGATGTATATACTGTACACAAGAAATTCGCAACGTGTGATTGCTTGTATGGTAGAGGTGGTAAATATTGTAAACACGTGTGCAAACACAAAATGTAGTACAGTACAATTATGATTATAAATTAATACAGTATATAGCCTACTCTATATAGCCTAATCGTAAATATAAATAATAATAATAATCATATCGTAATAGAATAAGTGATATGATAGAGTCAAATAATGTGTGAGAGATGCGATAGAGAAGAGACGATAGGCGGTAATGTGCTGCAATACCTGAGTCCGCATAGGTATTGTAATGGTGATCGGCGCGTCGCCTCGCGAAGCGCTACAAACTCTATGCCATTTCAGCCACGGCTGAATCGGTATAGGAGATGTAATTACGCACCCAGTCCACAGGAGTCAATTTGCCTAGGAGCGTATTTCTTTGTAAAGTGATAGCTTGATCCAAAATATTCACCACTCTAATAGGTACATTTCCGGTTTCGTCATGAGTAGTAGATTGGGGAGAATCCAGGCCCACTTGCATGTCAACTAATGTAAACCACAATGGTCGGGAGGGGTGGAGGGTGATGACCGTCACAGGACGGGGTGGTGGTGGAGGGTGATGACGTCACGAACAGATGCACTCTTTACCGACATAAAGATGCACTTTTGACCTTGGGCTGGATACTGGGTCAGTGGACAGGGAGGTGGAGGGCAAAATCAGTGGGCGGGAGGTGGGTGGTTAGTGACGTCACTAACAGATGCTCTCTTGACCTACCACAAAATGACGGTTGGACGGGGGGAGGTGGTGGTGCCTAAATCAATGGACGAGGGGAGTGGAGGGCTAAGTCATTTGAAGAGGGGGTGGTGGAGCTAAATCAAAAGACGGGGGTGGGGTGTAGGGTGATATCGTTACGAACAGCTGATCATGACGTCACGAACGTATGCTTTCTTGGCCTACCTCGACATGACGTCACGAATGACCATCACCCCCTCGTCCGACCGATGGCTCTGTAATCCGTGACGTTACGGGAGGGCTAAATCGATGGACGGGGGGCGGAGGGTGATGACGTCACGAACGGCCGATCGTGACGGTATAATTAAGAAAAACAATCGTATATTTCGCGCTCCTTCGCGGTTCTCGTTCATTTCTGTCTGGTTCATTTGTTTTAGTCGCGCGGTTCTCGTTCGTTTCCGGTCGGTCGGTCGGTTCGGGGCTCGGGGTCGGGGTCGTAGGTCGTATACACTGTAATAAGTGCATTGTCGAATACAAAATTTACCCTGTTAAAAGATAGTAAAAACGTATTACCAACCTCAGACAACTAAAAAAGATGTAAAATATACGTTTCGGTCTAGTTCGTTCGTTTCGGTCTAGTTCTCGTTCATTTCGGTCCGGTTCTCGTTCGTTTCGGTCCCAGTTCTCGTTCGTTTCGGTCTCGGTCGGTTCGTATTCGGGGCTCGGGCTCGGGCTCGGGCTCATTGGTCGTATACAGAAATACAATGTTTAATCGATGTAAATAGTATAATTAAGAAAAAATAATCATAGATAGTACAAAAAATAACCAAAAAATGTAATAACGAAAATAAAATACAAAATATGACCGATATCGCCGTTAGCAGCTGGGAAACGTTGTTGAAACAAGTTGTTTCTAACCTAAAAAAGTGTGCATTATTCATATTTAATAGACTTACTGCCTACGTGTCGGTTAGCAGCCTGACACTGTGGTGAAAACTAGTGCTTTCTAACCTAAAAAAAGTGTTCTTTATCGATCGAGTGCTAGCGTTTCGTCGGAGCGCGTGGACGAAGCCATTCGTTGACTTTAACACGGAGAAACGCGGAGACGCGGCGAACGATTGCGAAAAGGACTTCTTTAAACCGACGATCAACGCGGTGTACGGCAAATCGTTAGAGAAAAAAACGTCCGGAATCGTATAGCGATATCCGCCTCGGTCTCCAACGAACGCGACACGATATAACCGAGTGCGAGCCCGAGATTCGTGCACGCTAACTTGTACATATATAAAGTATCAAACAAAGGGGTTAATAACCAGCAGACGCTACAAACACATTAGTATGTATAAATTAACATAAACAAATCGGTATTGTCCACAGTAACCCGTCTTGTTTCCAGTCTAGAACTTCTCTAAGTTTACTGTTAAAAAACATATATAAGTTTGCAGTCCTGTGCGGAGACGTAACATATATAAACTAATAACATAAATCTTACAAGAAAAAATATAATACACAGTAACCCTGTATAGTTAACAGTCCAGAACATAGACGTTACACGTATAAATTATCAAACAACAAAGCTAATTACTAGCAGATGCTACAAACACATTAGTTTGTACAAAAAATTCTACAGTAAAAGAGTTTGCTGTCATGTGATATACAGTACCGATAGTACAGTAAAAAGCGTATAGAGTACGTAGTTATGTGACGGACACTAGTAAAATAACGGTGTCATTTTCATGAGTAGGTACAGACGCTACATTGTCACCAATGTCTATATCGTACGTTAGACCATAAGTTGTTAAAAGACGTTGTCACGTACACATGAGTTTTGCCATAATACACACTATAGGTGCTACAACAGTATTGGTAATACATCTTTCACATCACATAACCAAAATTTCCATTGACTGCTTCCATCAAAGGTTGGACATGGACATGAACTGTCCCTACTGCAGGCAAAGTTACTTTCTCTATTGACTTATTTTCTGAATCTTTTTCTGTCTTTATCATTGGTACAGTCTGTTCAGAAATTTGTTTTGGTTGTACTTTTATGAAGTGCTAAATTTCACTTTTAATTTGTTCTGTTATGTTTGCCATTGAGTTTTCTACTGCAGCTCTTTTTGTTGACATAGCTTCTTCCACAGTCAAGACAGATTTTTCTACTTCAGCTATTTTATTTGACATGGATTCTTCCACGTCAGATATTCTGGTAATCTGATTATTAAGCTCACCTCGTAATTCACCTACATCACTACGTAGGAGACCCAATTCTGCAGTAGTATGTTCTTGCATCTGCTTTTGGCCATGAATTAATGCTTTGATAGCACCTGCTTCACATTTATGTTCCTCTGCTTCCTGCTTATGTCGTTCCTCTGTTTCTTTCCTTTCTTGTCTTTGTTCTTCTTTTTGTCGTCTTTCTGCTTCTTCTGCCTCCTGTCTGCGTCTTTCCTCTGCTTCCAGCAGGAGGGTTTTCTGTCTCTCTTCCGCTTTCTCTGCATCCTGTCGTCGTCGTTCCTCTGTCTGCAACAACAGCGCCTGGAAATTTTCCATCATCTTACTGGCATCCATTGTTTTACATTTAATTATGAATTACACTCGTCTTGTACAAAGTGTCCACTGTTTCCACTGTTAACCGTTCTATCCCACTTCTGACACCACTGTTACGACGGTCTACTTGATCGTCGTAGGTACAGTGGAAAACAAATTACAATGTAACAGTACATAATGACCCAGTACCAGAATTATGGGAATTAAGGGTGATTTGCAATGTTTTGTATTATGTAATTATTAAAACATACAGAATGGTTAGGTACATTGTCCCTCTGGAAAAAGGAACAACGCAAATTCAGCCAGAGTAAGACACCAAGGTCGCCGATAGAAGTGCGGAACTCAAAAGAGGCTATGGCGGTGTTTATGACGAAGTACTACAATATGAATTATGATTGGGCTATAGCACAGCACCGTCATCGCTAAGAACAATGACGCACTGAGTACAATGTGTGCAACGAGGTGTTGTCCAGCAAGAAAAAGCTGGATGACCTAAGAACTACCCACACAAGCGCAATTTTGCATTTGCCTCGATCTCATTCCAACGCCATTCTTCATAGCAGCCACAGCGATGTATCGTTGTGTGCATAAAATTTCACAATAGTTTAAATATAATTGGCAAAATTTTAGCCACAGTAGTGGAGAAAGAAAGGCTCATATATCTTGATAATATAAAGATACAAAATATGTAAATTCAGTGTAAACATCAATCTAATTGAACGGCAGACTAAAAGGCGAACACCGGCCATCACCATGGGCAGCACCCACAACCTACGGATGGACATCAACATCGACTAATCAGAGAAGTTCCTTTTTATTATTTTATATCTCATGAGCTCATTAATATCAAATTGTTAATCAAAAGAATGTACGGGTCTAAAATTGAATGTGCGAAAGGAGAGAGTGAATGTATGGCCATAAACACATATGCCGAGGGCATTGGTTTGTGTAAGAAATCATTAACTATTAATTAATAATGTTGAAGCTGCAGCAGTAACGTTAAATTGATATCAATCCAGTAAATAAAGAAATCAAAAGAATACCAAGAGATATAGAAAGTAACCGCCATTCTGTTTTGGGTCAGATCACATGACGTCATTATTGTGAACACATGGTTATGTATGTATTAACTTAGAGTGAATTAAAATTGATGGTTAGCCTCCAGAATATTTTGTTATCAATTGTGTCGTCAATTGTGTTTCGAAATCTTCCTGTACCCGAACCTTGGAACCCCTTAGGTATAAAACAGTTTATAAAAGAAGAAAATAAGCCCGGCGAATAATGAATTTGGTAAGTACCCAGAAATACCAAATTATGGTATTTGTCATACATATCTTGTTAGATATATGTAATAATATTATTACACAGAGTAGAGAGAGGGGTATATTACAATTGGCCGCCCTCACAGTGGACTTTATATAAAATTAATTTATATAAAACAGATAGATGGAGAAACACAGAAGACGATATATAATGAATGAGAGGTTATGTTGTTGAAGTTGAATAGTTAAGTACGAGTTGAGTAAAGTGCGTAGTCAAATACAAATAAAGATAAATAACCATTTAAAATATTAAAATACAAAATGGCAGAAAATAATAATAGCATGGAAATGGAAAATAAAATCTCATTAGAAAATTTGTTCACGTTAATCAGTGACAAATTCAATCAAATGAATGGTACACTTAATGCAAAATTAGATAGTTTTGAGAGTGAGAAAATAATAATAGCATGGAAATGGAAAATAAAATCTCATTAGAAAATTTGTTCACGTTAATCAGTGACAAATTCAATCAAATGAATGGCACACTTAATGCAAAATTAGATAGTTTTGAGAGTGAGCTAAAAAAGCAGAATACTTTACAAAATGTCAAATTAAATCAAGTAGATGAAAATTACGAGAGTAAAATGGGGGTAGAGAATAGTAGAGAATCAAATAAATTGAATGAAAATAAAGACAAGGTAAGTAGTGGTGAGAATTATGATAATAGAATTAAAAATATGGTGGTAGAAAATAATTGTGTGAGTATTGAGAGTGGTGATAAAAGTATAATGGGAGTAGAATTTAATAATGAAGTGATAAAAAGTGTTGATGAATTAGAGAGAAAGTATAGAGAGAATTTACAGATAAAGGGGTTGCAGGGGGTAAATTTTTCCCGTAATGTTGTAGTAGGGGGTGCAGTAAAGACTTCACGTGTGTTTAGGAAGGACGAGAGTGCCTTCGGTGAATATGTGAAAGACGATAGGTCTACAGAGAAATTTCCCTTGGTTTTTTGTGCACTTCACAGGTGGTGCTGTAATGATAAGTTAGTATCCCCTGCATGTTTTGAGAGAGAGTGTGTAGCTTGGTATGATGGTGAGAAATGTTTTGAGAGAGAGAGAAATAGAGATATATAAAGTAAAGAAAAATTATGAAGAATTCATAGAAAGGGTAGGCATAGAGAGAAATAATAATGATAATGAGTACTTACCTTACAATGACATTGAGATAGCAGTAGATGAGGGTAACAATGATGATATAACTTACCTAATGTTAACAGATAATACCAACGGAGACTGGACAAAATTGACCAATATTGAACAGGTATATGAACCAACCGAAGTGATAATGAATGACATAGAAATAAGAGATTATAATAATAATAATAATAATAAATTTGATATAAATAAGAATGATCTATGTTACAAATATGTTAGACTATTGTTCGACGATATGGGGTAATTGTTTATTGTTTATTGTGTTATGAACATTTAATTGTGTGGACAGTGTTTTTAAAAATGGACTGATTAGGACTGATTATGGTAAATGATTTCATGATTATGTGAATTGTATATTTTTGTGTATTGATGTCTATGTATTTGTATATTTACTGTTGTGTATTTTATGTATTTTTTAGGTAAACATGTATTGTATGATTTTAAATAACTAAAGGAAGTTTAAATGATATTATGAGATTCAGGTTATAAGGGTTAGTAAATGATTAAGCAGGTAATAGATTTGGGTATTGAGAGGTAGTGTTGTTAATAGGTAAGTGACGAGTTTTCTAATGGTGTATTAAGTTGAAATGTTGTAAAGAGTTTGGGTAATAGTGATAAATAAGGGCATTGGAGTTAGTTAGTTAGAGTTAATGGGAGTTAGGAAAAATAAAGTGTTGAGATGTTGATAGTATATTAAGAGGTGTTAGATATTTTAGGGACACAGTGGTTAGCGATTATATGTAGAGTTGAGTGATGTGAATGGTAATTATATTTGTTGTTGATGGTGATATTTTGTAATAAGGGTATTGGTGTAGGAGTCCAACGAGAGATGTTGAGACGGGAGTGGACCGTTGTGTGCCGGAAAGGGTTATCTGAAAGGGTCAGGAACCGATAAGGGAATGAGTTGGTTAGAGGGAATACACACGTACTAGTACAAAAAAGGCGCGGTGCCAGAGGTTTTAAATGGGATTTGTGAAGGGGGTTATTATAGAGATATTGGTGTCAAAATATATTAATGGTTAGAAGCAGCTAGTGTAAAAAAGGGGTAGTAAGGTTAGATTGACAATGCCAAAATAAGACAGAGAAAATAATGAATAATAGAGAGTCACCCAAACGAGTAAGGATAGAAGGGTTAGAAAAGGAGAATTCATGGTAGGAAGGTGAGGTAACAAAGGAAGGTAAATGTAACAGAAAGGTAAGGATAAAATTGAAATTGTTGCATAGAATATGATGAATGTTAAATAATTAAAAGTTACTTTTCTTTTATAGAATTGCTAAACTGCTATAATTGTTTTTATTATTTAGACAGTCTAAATAATAAAAACAATTATAGCAGTTTAGCAATTCTATAAAAGAAAAGTAAGGATGGCTGCTAATTTAAACAATACGAAGAATTAAAAGTTAATTGAGAATTGATGTTATAAAGTTTGGTACAAATCGTGTAAATTTAAATTGTTTAATGTAAGGTAAATGTAACAATGTTAATATGTAATGTACAATGTTTTATGATGTTTTATTATGTTGATGGCAATAGAGTGTGTGGTTAGGAGGTCGTTACAGGGGTAATGATGATAACAAGTGTTAAGAGATAGTATATTTTAAAGTTGAAAATCTAAAGTTACAAATGAAGTTGATAAAAATATTATAGTAAGCTGCCATGTACAGAATAGAAGAAGTGAGTCTAAGTTGAGTAACAAAATTTAAATAAAAGTGTCTGCCATGATAGTTGTAAGCTGAATTTGTAGAAATAATTAGGTGAAGGTATTTTGGGGGTATATTAAAGAATTGTTGATATATTGTGTTATATGTGTAGTTATAGATATGTTGTTATTTTCTTACAAGTAAGAAATTGAGTTTGGTGGTGGTAAAAAATCAATGTAGTTTAAGTCTTGTAGTTGTGAGGTTGAAACTTTTGAATTAACAACAAACCAATGCCCCAAACACAAACCAATGCGTCTAAAAGGGAACATATCAGTTGTAGATATGTAAGTGTATTAGACCACTATTTTGAATTTTGTATTGGATGTTTCAGAGTTTTGTGGTGTTGTGACCGCAGTCCTGGGCTGGCTGGAGCGTCAGAACAGGAGTGTAGAGTGCCTCATGGCCTTATGGTGTAGGGATCTCTCAGGAGAAGTCCAGTAAGGTCAGAGGGTGCGACCAACATCATTGGACCAAGGGTAAGTGATGATAAAATTTTTTTTATATAGTAACATTACAGGGGGTTGTGGTAACATATCTAGACCGATCCTTTTAGGAAAGTGTGAATGAGTCAAGGAAATTTTTTGTGTTTCGACACAAAAATTTTCCTTGAGGGGGTTTGTAACAGTACATAATGACCCAGTACCAGAATTATGGGAATTAATGGTGATTTGCAATGTTTTGTATTATGTAATTATTAAAACATACAGAATGGTTAGGTACATTGTCCCTCTGGAAAAAGGAACAACGCAAATTCAGCCAGAGTAAGACACCAAGGTCGCCGATGGACGTGCGGAACTCAAAAGAGGCTATGGCGGTGTTTATGACGAAGTACTACAATATGAATTATGATTGGGCTATAGCACAGCACCGTCATCGCTAAGAACAATGACGCACTGAGTACAATGTGTGCAACGAGGTGTTGTCCAGCAAGAAAAAGCTGGATGACGTAAGAACTACCCACACAAGCGCAATTTTGCATTTGCCTCGATCTCATTCCAACGCCATTCTTCATAGCAGCCACAGCGATGTATCGTTGTGTGCATAAAATTTCACAATAGTTTAAATATAATTGGCAAAATGTTAGCCACAGTAGTGGAGCAAGAAAGGCTCATATAACTTGATAATATAAAGATACAAAATATGTAAATTCAGTGTAAACATCAATCTAATTGAACGGCAGACTAAAAGGCGAACACCGGCCATCACCATGGGCAGCACCCACAACCTACGGATGGACATCAACACCGACTAATCAGAGAAGTTCCTTTTTATTATTTTATATCTCATGAGCTCATTAATATCAAATTGTTAATCAAAAGAATGTACGGGTCTAAAATTGAATGTGCGAAAGGAGAGAGTGAATGTATGGCCATAAACACATATGCCGAGGGCATTGGTTTGTGTAAGAAATCATTAACTATTAATTAATAATGTTGAAGCTGCAGCAGTAACGTTAAATTGATATCAATCCAGTAAATAAAGAAATCAAAAGAATACCAAGAGATATAGAAAGTAACCGCCATTCTGTTTTGGGTCAGATCACATGACGTCATTATTGTGAACACATGGTTATGTATGTATTAACTTAGAGTGAATTAAAATTGATGGTTAACCTCCAGAATATTTTGTTATCAATTGTGTCGTCAATGTGTTTCGAAATCTTCCTGTACCCGAACCTTGGAACCCCTTAGGTATAAAACAGTTTATAAAAGAAGAAAATAAGCCCGGCGAATAATGAATTTGGTAAGTACCCAGAAATACCAATTTGTCATTTGTTATACCAATTTGGTATTTGTCATACATATCTTGTTAGATATATGTAATAATATTATTAAAGAGTACTACAGAGAGGTATATTACAACAAGGCACCAATTAAGTCACCAATCACCAGCTTTAATTTTCACATTTAAACAGTTCGTAATTAACAACATAGTCTATTATAACAAATCAAATAAAAATTGTTCACACGCAATAAATTGTCAACTAATATTAAAACACAATTGTATTACAATATACCGTCTGATTATAAAACACAACACTTAACTAATAACCACTTGAACGCACACAGTAATTTCGCCCGATAATAACTCTCGAACCGCACTGTAATTTATCACGACTAACACTGAACTGAACGTCGTTGAGTACTGGTATTTATAGTCCGCCGAAAATCTAGATGATTCCACATAGTACATATTACCTCTACACTATGACGTAATTGCTTCCGCCCTTGACACAGTGAGAGTGGCCGCACAAATTCTCTCACCGTCTAGCAAATGCGTCGGGAAGCATGTACACCACACGCGTTATATTCCGGATCCCTCTGGAACATTCGATAAACACGTAGATTATTCTGTGATGTCGTAACAGTTTAATATGGTTTTTAACCTAAAGAATTGAAAAAAGGAGGTCCAAGAACTGTATCTTGGGGAGCTTGTTAGAAAATGTTTGTAAATCTCAAAAAATTGGTGCTGAAAAACACTTTTTTAGGTTTGATGTGAATTTACTTGTTTAAATTGCCAAGAAATAAAGTAAAATTGTAATAAAATGTATAAAGAATTTAGTTCTGAGAAATTTCATGTAAGAAAAGTTAACAAAAATCAAATTTTATTGAAGAAAAACAAAAATCTAAGAAATTTCTTCTTCAGGTAATGTATGCAAAGCATTTATTTATTTATTAATAATAACTTTTATTAATAATAAATATTAATAATATTAATAATTTATTTATTAATTAATAACAAAATTTATTCAGTTTATAAAAGAAACATTAATTTCAGTTAATATTGGTAGAATAATTTAAAAACAAAAATAATTTCTATAACATTAACAAAATTGTTTTAATGAAATGAGTACAAAATTACAAGTATAATACTACTGACTCGGAACATTACTGACTCTAGTTTTCGGCCTTTAGTCCGAATTCACTCCACCACCGAATCCACCTTTGCAAACCACAGATACACAAACATAAATGCAAACATGGACATTCTACACGCACACACAATATTTATAATACAGTAGCTTAATTATTTAGCATAACTAACCTCTAAGCTGGGATTTATAGTTATTTTTTTTAACATGATTTCGAGATGGTATTGCAGTTTTCAAATCATGAGTGTGCAGATAATGTTTTCATGTACGGTTTTAGTAATGAAAATTTCTGGGCCACAAAACGTGAATACCAATGAAGATTTCCAAAGAGAATAGTACTGCATCAAAAAATATATTTCTGGTCTTATATAATTTATCACCTAACGGCAATGTAACTAGAATATAAGGTAGGCCACTCCGGCCAATTACTCTCTCATTGGTTGCTTCGCTGTGACGTGAAATGGTGGAAGAAATACGCGCGAGTCTTGATTTACCATGCAATCTTAGCTGAGACAATGTCCTACTTAGCATCTCTCTGCTGTTTACACGAAATATTAACAATAATTGTAATGAGCTATTCATATAGAAAAAGGATCAAACAACAAGATAAAATGGTTTGCGGCAAAAAATAATGGTAAAATCTATTTCTACATTTAATAGAAAAGTAAGCAAGTCTGTCCACATACAACATTGACAAAATGGCACAAGATGTAAAATTAAGTCGGAAAGGAGGCGATATTATATATATATATATATATATATATATATATATATATATATATATCATTTTTTATTATTCGTTAATTTTATATTAATAGAATTATTTCGATTGTTATTAATTTACTTAGAAACCTCTGATGATACTGATATTTTTCAGTGAAACGTGCGTCAGGTGTTAAAAAGAATATACGAAATTATACTACTTGCAGAAGAAACAAATTGAAAACATCACAAATTTTATATATATATAATATTATATATAATAACAGTAATATATAATATTATATATATAATATGCCTGCCTGGGTGGGTGCGCGTACGTGCACACGCGTGCGTGTATAAACATTTCTATGTAGTATAATATATTTGAAACAAGCTTCCAATTATTATAATTATAATCAATATCATAATCATTTTCTTTATCTACATTTTCATTGTTATAACGTTAAAAACTGAAGCTAGTACGTTTAGTTGTACACATAAATACTTTTATCAACGAAATGAAAATGGTTATTTAGTTGATACATACCTTCATAGGTGACTTAAATTTTTGAAGACGAAGCTACCCAGAGCCGACTCTTTGTTGCTGCATACTTTTCAAGTGACTTGAGTTTGAGCTGTTTGTTCAGATGGCGGATTCTGATGAATGTTCTTGTCCTGACGTACAGACAAATGACTTTCTCGTCCACCTCTGGAAATTTAGATTTGAGTAAGGTGGCCAAATAAGAGATAACTTTCACTTGTTTTGATACTGTACGTCCGTGGAAAGAAGTAAAAACTATCTCAAACTGAATCAGTTTTTGTAACCACTCGTCTGACGGATGGGTAAGCCCCCCCTTTGATATAATCGATATCCAGTCATGACTATGTTCCCCGGAAAGACACAATGTTTCGCCTCTCACACCTAGACTTTCATCAATGAAGCGGCACTTGAATGCGATGTACCCGGCCAGATATTTTAAGGCATCTTGAGGAACATCGTTGTCACTTGCAGACGGGGCCAAGTCCTCTGTTTTTAACAATTCTGCTTCGTCGGTGTCATTATTCGGAGAACTTGGTATTAACGTATGTTCAACTATGTCTATGCATAGTTCATTGGTAACAAACTGGATGAAATCCTCGTCAGAGTCATTTGATTCCATAACTTCGGTGGAATGAATGCTACCATCCTCAGCCACAGACGCACTTCCAGATAACGGTATATCGTCCGTGCTACCCGTTAAAAGTAAGAGCCGAATTCTGTTGCGCACTTCAAAGGGAGTGGGATTATTATAAAAGACGCCTAATCCCCGAACGTACTAGCATCAGTTTTTAACGTTATAACAATGAAAATGTAGATAAAGAAAATGATTATGATATTGATTATAATTATAATAATTGGAAGCTTGTTTCAAATATATTATACTACATAGAAATGTTTATACACGCACGCGTGTGCACGTACGCGCACCCACCCAGGCAGGCATATTATATATATAATATTATATATTACTGTTATTATATATAATATTATATATATATAAAATTTGTGATGTTTTCAATTTGTTTCTTCTGCAAGTAGTATAATTTCGTATATTCTTTTTAACACCTGACGCACGTTTCACTGAAAAATATCAGTATCATCAGAGGTTTCTAAGTAAATTAATAACAATCGAAATAATTCTATTAATATAAAATTAACGAATAATAAAAAATGATATATATATATATATATATATATAATATCGCCTCCTTTCCGACTTAATTTTACATCTTGTGCCATTTTGTCAATGTTGTATGTGGACAGACTTGCTTACTTTTCTATTAAATGTAGAAATAGATTTTACCATTATTTTTTGCCGCAAACCATTTTATCTTGTTGTTTGATCCTTTTTCTATATGAATAGCTCATTACAATTATTGTTAATATTTCGTGTAAACAGCAGAGAGATGCTAAGTAGGACATTGTCTCAGCTAAGATTGCATGGTAAATCAAGACTCGCGCGTATTTCTTCCACCATTTCACGTCACGCGGCAAAAACAGCTGTCGCTAGATTAGCGCGGGAAGCCGGAATGGCCCCCCCTGACCTAACGGGTTGTTTCCAACAGTTGTTTGTTCCATGAATGTCATGTAGCTGAATAATAAAATATTGTTACACCATTACAGAACATTCTACATGTTTCTCGGCTATCTCAGCAGAACCAGCTGTAATGTGTGTGTACGTGACTCTTCACATGCGTTAACGAGGCTGTTCCAGACTTCACCAGTCCGCATGCACTGTTTTCAAGGCCGCAAGCAATTACGCTCTAGTGTTTTCTAGTAGTGTTGACACGTATTATGGATTATCCTGGAATCTCAGCGGGGTATAAATATAAGCATTCAGCGATGCGTAGTTTTAGTTCAAGTGACAATTTATTCAAGTGAGGTTCGAGTTATTGTTGGGCGATTTACACGGTCTCAAGTGGTGTATTAGTAAAAGGTGATTATAGTGTGGAATTCTTTATAGTTGACATTATTATTTGTGTGGACAGAAATACATTTTGTTTGTACCTCATTAAATTGACCTGACATCGACGATGCTCTGTCAAAACATATGGATACAACATTTGTGCAGATGACATCAATTTCCTCCAAAGCTTCATTTATTTCACTGAAAATAGTTTCAGCGTCAGTTTTCTTCAGCTTCCTGTAAGCTTTTAAACAGATCTCTCGATAGGAAGATTCTCTCCTGGAGGGATATATTGGATGACAATAGTCATTTGTTTGTGGTAGCCTGCATCTGATGTTTTATCAGTAATCAGAGCCATTGGTTGGCCTGTAACTTCATATGTAATTTGTCTTAAAATGACTATTTTCATAGCTTCTAATATGTCATTTTGGATGCGATTATGTAGGTATGTGCAGTTCTTGGAAACATTCTCTTGATATGTTTTGAAAAAAGGATCATACTTTAAAAGGAGATGAACAGTCTCTAGAAATAGACCTTTTTCTCTTGATTTTCATCATCTCCCCAATGGGGTTTACCACCTTTAGCCAAAGTGCGAACCATGTCAATAAGCTGAGTCATATATTCTCTATTTTTTGAACGTATCTTTTATTTTACTTTGATTTCAGCTTCTTTTACCTCATCTATTTGTAAATCAACTGACTTACTTATTTTCCTCAAATCACTTCCAACTGACAACGCTTGAAGTCATTTGCTTGTCTCATGTTTTTTTTAACTTTTTGATGGCCTTATGCCACCAGGAAAATCCAGATTTGATGAAATTCTCCTCACTTGCACCAGTAATTGAACTGTCGTTCATCGCAAAACCAGCATGGAAAAATAAAAAAAATGCAGCATCCTTTTCAATGCTATATTCTAACCAGTTAAATTTCTTGTACAATTTTGGGTTGAAAGATATGTTTCTAGCAGTATTCCCTGCCCCAACAATCTTGACTGGATAGTGTGAAAGTCGACGCTGGAAGGGTCCTCAATTTATCCTCGTTGATTTTTCTAATCTTTCATGAGGCAAGTCCAAACAAGGATCATCAGGTTGAAGTGTAGGCTTGTTCATAACAGCAACCTTCACGGGGATGTTTGTAATTTCTGTAAATGAAATACTGGTATTACTGATTATGTTTTACTGAACGGAATCCCATTTTTAATTCCCTGCTTAGAGAACGAAGTTCCCGTACAACATGTCTTTGATGCGGTGACATGTTAGGCTGATGTCTGTCATCAGTCAGTTTATTTCTTATTTCTATCTGAATCTTGAACAGATTCTTCGTTTTAATTAGATACTAAGTTTGAAAAGTAAATTATTAAGAAATATATATTTTGTTAGTTTTAGAACCTGACAAAAGGTTAGATTCATGATTCTATTCAATTAAGGAACATGTACTGAACTAAATTGTATTAATTTAATTCTCTTTGTTTTAATTGTCAAATCAGCTGATTTTCTTTATTTGTTATTACATTCAGTTAATGGAAATGGTAACAAGTGCTCTTGTTATTCTTCAATACATTATGAGTTTATAAATGTTAACAATTTTTATTTATTTTAGTGAATTATATTCAGTATAATTAAGGAAGTACATAACACAAAATATTGTTAATAAAAAAAATAAACCTATTTCAAAATGTCCAAAAAGTACAAAATAATATTTTTTCAGTTAAATGTACTACTTTATGGTAATTGTTCATCAAAACAAAACAAAAAACATGAAATTTTAAGTAAATCAATTATGACAATAATACTAAAAATACATAAAATGTAGACAAACGACAACAAAATTAATCTAAATTTTTAAGTTGCCGCTATTATTTGGTAGCATTTTGAAAAGTGTATAAATTTGTCTTCTTACTTTAACTTTAAAACTACTTAACCAATTTTCATGATTCTTTTGCTGTGAACTAAGTTGAAAAATACCTAAACAAATCCAAAAAGAATTATCAAAATCAGTTCAATTGTTTCTGAGATATGCGGAGACAAACAAACATACTGTTATGACGGTCTCACTGATTGTTGTATGGTACAGTGGAAACAAATACAGACATCAGTGAAGTGACTAATTACCAGCTTTAATTAATCACAAATAATAATTATAATTGATTTGTACAATAATTCAAGTTAAATTTATACACACACAATAATAATGTCAAGTTCAGAGTTCCACACTAATTATAACACAGTAAACACTTTTCACAATACTTCGACAACCACTTGATTTGCTCTATGGAGATCGCTCGGTCGCTCACTGTAAACTAACTTCTAAGCAGCAGCTGTTGCCTACATATAACCTGCATGTGTTCCGTAATATGCATCTACAATCACTCAAAAACTCTAGAGGGTACTTTAGTGCGGCCTTGAAAACTCTAGAGCAGTCATAGACAACCTTTGAATTTATGGGGGCACATATATAACTGAGAACTAGTTTGATGGGCGCACCCCTCCCCACCACAGAAATGGAAAATAGAAAGGTTTGTAGTTAAATGGTCGGACATTACATATATTAACTGTCACTTTATAATACACTTGCATTTACATTTAGCAATGTGGAACACTGAATCAAAAAAAGCTCTGCAGTATTTTTCATATAAACTTGTGAAAATTTTTCACATTAGGAGGAGGTCATCAGCAGTTTGTCATCATGCACATACACGTTAAATCTAACTAAACTTTAAACAAAAACATGGTTAAACAGGAAAACATTTTAGTACAAATAAATTAAAGAACTTACCACAATAACACTATTTATTTTCATAAAGTGCACAGACATGTGAAACTTGAAGAAAAATCACTTTGGGGAGAAAGGTGTTTACAGGCGACAAGCTCGACAATCGTATTAGGGGAAGACGTAGTGTATTCAGTAAATGGCTTGTACTATTTTATAATACAGTACTTTGAAGCAGGTACAATGTGGGTGCGTTCCATAGTTCAAAAGAAAAGAAAATTACAAATTGGTTCGCGGGCGCATCAAACCTTATCGATGGGCACAGGGTTGCCGACTGCTGCTCTAGAGGGTACTTGAGCAGACACACACACCTGCTTGGCTAGCCAAGAAACGTGTAGAATGACACTCTCCATTGTTTGAGAATGATCAGTCGTTAAACTGCCCCGTCCTTAAGCCTGTTTGTCCCGAACTGGCAAACCGTCTCTGAAGTAATACTTGGCTAGCTGATCTAGGCAGTTGGTTTACTTGTGAAGAATAATTCTCCGGCTCTTCAAATTCAGTCTTGTGTGATCTGAACATCGAGTTCCCAGGAAGACGAATCTTCTGCTCAGCCACTCGTTTTGCTGGAATCACTCCCGTTGCGTCATGTAACTGGTCACCAATAACTTGGCCATTAGCTGGTCCAAGTCTATTTGGTTCTTGTCAACTCAGGAACAAGCAAAGGCCTTCCTTGACACCCATAGTTAGCTTCCCAATCACTTCTTTTTTGATTACACACATTGGTACTTCCTATGCTAGTTCTTCTTCCATTTCTGCCTGCAATAGGAAGGGTTCCTCTTGACCACACCTGTTGACTTCTTCTTCGGACAATGCCACTCGCTTGATTGAATGGTTGGGGGACCCTGTCATTGTAGCCATGCAAAGCTTTATCTTCTCTTGGCCAACCTTTAGGGCATTCTCTCTTAAATCTACAATGAATCTGTAGGCATTCATAATGTCTGTGCCAAGAATCACTTCATTGACAATGTCTGCAAGGAGCATTTGGTGGCTAAACTCCAGGAGACCCAGGCGTACACGTATGTCTACCTGACCTAATAATTTGATGGGGCTTCCAATCACAGTCTGTATTGTACAAGAGCTAAATTGAGGGTGGCAGTTGCTGACTAAGTCAGGGTGCACAATAAACACTGTAGTACCCATGTCAACTGTAAATGCTGCAGGTTTGTCTTTAATTAATCCTTTAACAATCAGGTTACCTGTGGTTTTATGAAGCGTGGAAACTGTGTGCCGTTCCATATGTTTATTTCTCTAATTGGTGCGATCACTCCCTTCTCTCCATATTTTATTCCCCCAACAAACTGCCTGTAGGTGACCATGTTTCCCACATTCGTAACATTAAGGTTTTTTGTCTTTATCCTTTGGTTTGAAAGATCGTTATGGCGGTACTGACTTCTTTAACTGTTGTTCTTGAATCATCTCTTTATTCCATCCATTATGATGATGCTGTGATACTGGATCTGTTTGGCCACAACGTGATGACATACTGTGATTCTTGTAGGTTGCCACTTGGCAGCTTCAAAACAGAGAACATGGACAAGAGTGTCTGAGCTATTATGATGTCATGCCATTCTTAACACTTGTTGTAATTGACGATCTCAGATAATGTCAATACATACAATGTGAGCAATCCATGTTCAGAAGCTCTCCGATTCTTCAGGATAAGCCAAGCTTGTCAGCTGGTCAACATTTGCTTCAGACTCTTGAAGGCTCTCTCATGAACGCTGTCACCTCACTTTAAGTTGAACACGGTACACTTCACACAAATGGTGGTCACCGTACCGTAATTCCAGAGCTTTTGTTAATTTGGCGTTTATGTTCTGGCTGTCACATGGCACTTTCTGTATTAGCTCTGCGGCAGGTCCTTTTAAAGCAAGAATGAGTGGAAGGCCTTTCTCTTCTTCTGTCCATTTATTTAAGCGAGCAGCAGCTTCAAATTGGCGAAGATAAGTTGCCCAGTGCAGTGAGTGGTTCCATCAAACGTTGGGGCCTTTGCATAAACTGGCCCTACTATGGTTTGATTTCTCTGGTATTTTGAATCTTCTTCAGCATTTATTAAGGGTCTTTCTTTATAAGCTATTTCTTTCAATAAATGTTTGACTTCCTTTTTAATTTGTTGTATTGAATTTGTAATAGAAACTTGTAAACTTGGCATATTTGTTTTCATAGTTGAGACAGATTTTTCTATTTCAGATATTCTGTCAACTTGTTTGTTCAGCTCACCTCATAACAGGATGAATTTTGCAGTGGTATCCTCTTGTACAAATGCCTTAACGTCGTTATACTTTTTGCTGTCTCTCTGGTGTTTCATTTTCAAGCTTACGTTTTTCATTTAGTCATTCTTCCATTACTGCTTTCTGTTGTTCCTCTTCCACTTCTCTTTCCTGACTGCGTTTCTCATCCTGTCGTTTTTCGGCTTCTTCCGCCTCTTGTTAGAGCCCTCTTTTCTCTGCTTTTTCTGCCTCCGTTGGCGTAGTTTCTTCAATCTGCAGTAGCATTGCTTGGAATGATTCTATCATCTGATTGGTATCTATTCTTCTTTTTATAATTTACCACTCACACTACTCTTCTATGAAATCTACTCTGTTTTTACTGTTAATGATTCTGACCCACTGTTCGTCAGATTTCACTGATCGTCGTGTGGTATACAGTGGAAACAATACAGACACCAATGAAGTCACTAATTACCAGCTTGAATTAATCACAAATAACAATTGTAATCAACTCGTACAATAATTGAAGTTAAATTTATACACACACAATAGTAATGTTAAGTAACAGAGTTCCACACTAATTATAACACAGTAAACACTTTTCACAATACTTCTTGACAACCACTTGATCTGCTCTATGGAAATAGCTCACTGTAAACTGACTTCTAAGTGGTAGCTGTCGCCTATATATAGCCTGCAGGTGTTTAAATATTGTTCCATAATATGCATCAACAAGCACTCAAAAATTCTAGAGGGTATTTTGATTGCGGCCTTGGCAGAAACACGCACCTGCTTGGCTACCGAGAAACGTGTAGAATGACACTCTCCATTGTTTGAGAACATTTAGTCATTACAATACATTTGCTAAAATTGATATATTTGTTTGGAAGCATGTATATAAATATTATGTATTTTTAACAATATTACATACATACGGGTCAAACTGAGAACCTCCTTTTTTGTAGTCAGTTAAAAATTAAAAAAGTTAATAAAATTAATTTGTTTTATAACTTTCATATTCTTTTTTTCAACTTACCTAGATTAACAGTTTCAGGATGAGAACTATTACTAGTGGGTGAAATCTAATTTGTTTCATCTGTAGGCCTGTATGTCTGATTTCTGCTGGCTTCTGGTCATACCTATGTTTAAGACTCAAAAAAATATCTTTTCAGAATAGCAAAATGACAGGCCAAAGTTAGAGGAATTGAAAACAAGTTGCAACTAAAACTTAGCTAACTAGGCTATACTTAGATATATAACATTACAAAAAAAGAAGAATTTCGACGAAACCGAAACATCGAAGCATGATAATGTTTTTAGGCTTTTGAAACGTATAATGTGCATAAACTGCAGACTTGTTTTGAAACGCGCAAATTTCCTCATCTTCAGTTGTATTTGATGAGAATGGAGTATTCATCAAGAATTCATTTAATTCTTCATGATCCCTGTTTTCGCGTTGTCATTAATGCAGGCATCGCACACGTTCAGTGGAAGACATCATGACTAACACTGAACAATATACACTGATATACATCTTATTTCACTGTGACCAAATTTAATTATTACTAACATCACCTGGAATGTTACATTTTTCGATGATGTTACACATTTTGCATTACGCATTTTGTGGAAAATATTATCATGTTTTCTATATAACTATATAACAAATATATTTGCTATATAACAAACATTATTATGTTAAAAACAACAGAGACCGAAGATTTCTAGACTGTGGGGAATTGAAAGTATGGAAAAAATATAGTGTTAACTACACCTGGAGCGTTACATTTTTTGATGACATTACAAATTTTGCATCACACATTTTGTGGAATGACCCCCAGCCTAAAAACATTATCATGTTAAAATTAACTTCAGTTTAAAAAATTATGCAAAAACATAATGTTTTTGTTCCATAAGTCACAAAATGTATCTAAATCCCTCAGTGAAAAAAGTTTTTAAAAATAAATATGTTTACTAAAATAAAACAATAAAAATCATGACAAAAGGTGCTGGACATGGCTTTGAAAGCATTTTGATTTGATACTAACAAACAGTAAGATATAATCTAATATTATACAATCTTTTACTAGTCACTTACCAACTTCATTAGTAGTGCTCTGCTTCTTTAGAAAAAATCTAGTATAAATGAGTTACTTGTAGATGAGTAATGGTTCATAGTTTTACATTTAACACCAACCACACAACATACCACCTCTATCTCAGTAACTAATATACTAATAAGTAATAAGACATTAACATGAAACGGGGTAGAAAAGGAGTTTCATTTCCGATATCCCAAGTGATAATTTCACAACACAGCACCTCAGCTCACAATACAGAGAAGAAACTACTTGAAAATCTACCACTTCAGTCACCGTCTACATTTACTACACAAGAACATACTTGGAAATAATTGACGCTAACATTCTTTTAAAGAGGCTTACCTTACCTCTGCGGCCTGAGCTGTCAGGACAGTAAGGCGCTTCCATTATTGTTCAACATAATCACTGATAGTTAGTTGGCCACCCTGCTCATTTCAAAGGTAGCGAAGGATAAGGGCAGTGTTTATAAACAGCCAGCCTAGACGACACACAGCAGCTTGCCTTTTTTTTCGTAATGTGTCTTTGCAAATGTCTCATTGTTGTAAAAGAAAGAAAGTGAGAGATAAGGGGAAGCGGGGGGTTATCGCTACGCCCCTGTCTAGACTGAAACACTCTTATATGTACTTTTATATTAGTGTATTTTTTTTATAACAAATATTTTTTTTTTTTGTCCCTCTGGTCTCTCCGGTGCGGACGCCTATGATCATCCTCAATATTTTTGACTGCTGCCTTCGAATTATGTTACATTAGATTTTATGGCAAATCTACATAAGTCATTGTCATAGATCCAAATAGATATTATCACTGCATTATAGATTAAAATTTTGTTTTCTGTTGACAACTACAATCTTTCATCTACTGGCCTGTTTATTTCTTCAACAGATAAATCTATTTGCTTTCTTTTTTTTTTTTGTTATGTGATTTTCTACAGGTCATACTGTTGTCCATATTCTTTCCTAGGTATTTAACTTCATTTTTGTGAAGTATTTCAATATTATTTATATGTACGGAAGTGTCTGATACTTCTGAAATTTAGATATAATAAGGGTGGATTTATTTTCAATTATTCTTATTCATTATTTCAGATACAATTTGTGAAGAATAATTATGGTTCTTGTAAATGTGATGAAGCGAACATATGATTTTGTTGTCTACTAAGATGGACAGTTGTTATGCAAAAATGAATTTAACTGGTGGTGGACAGAAATTATCCCCAGAATGAGTCTCACAAGAGTGAATGCACAGTGTGTGGCAGAAAAGTGGGTGTTTTTGAATGCAGAAGTTTTTTTAATTAAAAAAATTACAAACACATATATTTCATTTGTGAAGTGTGTACAGTCATGTTCATGTTTTGAATATTAGTCCTGTAGGTGACCACCATTTTAACATTTACACTTATGTATTATGGCATGGGATTCATTCAGGACACATCCACCATCTCAAAAGGAATGTTTATAATTTGTGTACAATATCTTTTTGAGGTCAGCAATCGTGTGAGTGCATAAACCTTGTGTTTAATGTAACCCCTCCCCCACAGAAAATATTTTCAATCTGACAAGTCTGGTCATCTGAGGAGAAGGCACCGCATTTTTGGATACAGTGCAATTTCTGAAAATTTGGTGCATGGCTTCCATTGAAATTCTCACACAGTGAGACATTGTAACAGTGAGAATTTGTTCTGAAACCAAAATGGTGTATTTGAAGGGTAGCATGCAGCTTTAGATTCAATTAATGTATCTGTCATGTTAGTGTGTCTGTAGGATGTTACTGTACATTTGGCCTTGCTCATCCTCAAACGTTACAAGTAACTGCTGATTATCCCATTTATGACCACACCACACTCTGACTTTGTGTAATGGCCTTAGACGCAGTTGTCAGGGATTATCCTCTGCCTAATAATGACAGTAGTTTATTGACAAAACCACTAAGAAGAAAGTGGGCCTTATCCACAAAAAACACAGGTTCATTCCCTGTTCACAGTCATTATCATTTACCTGATGCACAATCTGTATTTTGTATGGCTGTAACTTACATAGAAATTGTCTCATAAGATTTTGCACATTTGACTCGAGGTCTCTACTTCTGAAGAAATTCGTCTCACAGAACTTACTTCTTACTTCTTGGAGCAGACTTCCAGGGTCAAGTGACCCCGATGGTCCGATGTCCATGGTATACCACAGCAGCGAGTGCCCAAAAGCGCTTGTTCCTGAGAATCTGGTCCAGGCCACCATTCTCTCCCATCACGGCCCTCAGGGTCTCCCTGGCTGGATTCTGTATGGAGCATCTGAGCAGAATGTGCTCAAGAGTTTCCTCCTCCATCTGGCATCTCTCACAGGTTGGGAAATCTCTCAAGTTGAATCGGTGCAGGTAATGTCCGGTGACAATGTGGCCAATTCTGGCCCTTGCTGCAAAAGTAGCCGTGGCTCTTGCCATGTTGCGGTATAAGGAAGGGTCTGCAGGTTCTTTCTGGAGTCGAAATAGTTGTCTCCCTGTCACTCCTGCGCACCAGCGCTTTGTACATTCCTTTTTTTATCCGAGCAGCCACAACTTTCTTGCATCTTGCCAGCGAGTATTGGGGGTGTTTGATTGGTCCCATGTTTGCAGCTTCTTTTGCTATCTGGTCCACTTTTTCGTTTCTATCCACCCCGCAATGGGCCAGTGTCCATTGGAATACAATGTGTTTTCCTTTGATCTTTAGAGACGATAGAAGCGCCCTGAATTCCTTGATGCGGAAGTAATAGTCACTTGGGCCTGTCTGTGTCAGAGCTTCCATGGCTGATATTGAGTCTGTGAGAATACATTTTTCTCTGTCTTCAATCTGTAGACAGCTCACCAAGGCCGCATCCAACGCCAATGGCTCGGCATCCATACTTGATGCTGCATTTGCTGGGACCTAGAAGCATTCGCCAGTCTTTTGGTTATAGTATCCTGCTCCTGATTTACTTTTGCCACTGCCCACAGATCCATCAGTGTATATTTTCACAAAGCTGTGATACTGGGTATTGAGCATTTCCAGTGTTTCCCTTCGAAGAGCTTCTGGGTGGTCAGCCTTGGTCATTTTAATTGGTAAATCAAGTTTAACTTCCGCTTCTATCATCCCCCAAGGTGGTTCGTTGAAGTATGCAGCAATGGGCTCTGGGGTCTCGTTGGGCATGTCTCGTGAGAGAAGATCCACTCTTTTACTGAATGCTTGCGTAATGGTTGTGGCTGCCAACGAGTAGATTGGATGGGTTGGTGGAAGGGTTTGGTTTTTGAGACGTTTGTTCCATATTTGCTTTTATATACAAGTCTATTGGTTCAATGTCGAGCTCTATTTCCATAGCTGTAATGGGAGTAGATTTGGGGCAGCCAAGGCAAATTCTTAAAGCTGCTGATTGGATGAGCTGTAGCTTGTTAATGTGTGTAGCTGCGGTAGAGCCCCATATCTCACAGCAGTAGGTCATTTTGGATCTGACAAAGGACAAATAAAATGTTCTCAAGGATACAGTGTCCGTCCCCCACTCTCGACTGGCTACAGTTTTTATAGCATTTAGTCATTTGCTGCATTGTTCCATGACATGTTCTACGTGAGCTTTCCAGCGAAGTTTTTTATCCAAGTGGACTCCAAGTAATTTGGGGCATTCGTTCAGTCGCAGGGCCCTGTTGTCAATTGTAAGGTGCAGGATGAAGCTTGCATGGATGTTGCGCTTGAGACAAATGCGCATTCTGTTTTTGTTGATGATATCTTTAAGGACCATTTTGCACACCACTTGGCAACTTGATTTAAAGCTAGTTGCATCTGTTCATTTGCTCTTTCTGGATCTTTGTCTTTAGTAAAGAGCATTACATCGTCCGCGAATATTACACAAAGAACAGTACTTCAGGTGGTAGCACTTTGTTTATATCATAACATGCGATATTGAACAGAGTAGGGCTAATTACAGCACCCTGAACTAAACCATTTTCGACTTTAGTGCAGCTCGACTCCAGCCCATTCACTGAGGTCTTGATCAGACGATTTTTCAAAAAGTTTGCCAAAAACTTCAACATTTTGCCCCTTATTCCCAGCCTCATTCACTGCAGTAGGATAGTGGAATGAGGAGTTTTGTCAAAAGCAGACTCGAAATCTAGTAGGACTGTTATTGTTGATTTCTGCCTTTGGAAGCCCTCATAGATTTTGTTTGTCAAGATCAGTAGCACATCATTTGTGCCTCTTTGCTTCTGAAACCAAATTGTGTGTTTCCTAGTAGATTATTGGTTTCTAGTCTCCACATCAAACGTGTGTTCACTAATCGTTCCAGAAGTTTTCCGAGGCACGATGTAAGCGCGACAGGGCAATAGGAGCTTATTTCCATTTTTGCTTTTCCTGGTTTTGGGAGGGGTATGATGAGAGTGGTTTTTCATGCTTGGGGGATGTTTCCTGTATGCCAGATAGTATTGAAGAGTTGAAGGATTTTGTCGAGCAGTTGCGCAGAGCAATGCATAAGCATTTCATTGTGAATGCCGTCCACTCCCGGCGCTGCACTACGGAGTCTGGCTATTTCCGCTTTTAGTTCTGTAATCGTAAAGGGTTTGTTAGCCGGGTCATCGGACAGCCATAGCAGTTTGAACCTGGCGGTGAGTTGCATTTCTCCAGGGGTGAGTGTTTTTGGCCACGGAGTTTTGCTTCCAGCTTTTTCCTTATAGAACGTGCTGAAAGCCTCTGCCTTGTCCTTATCCACTTTAAGCCATTCACCTGATGCCGACTTGATTTGGTCAATCTTTTTGCCAGTCTCCCATTCAATAGCCCGAAACTTCTTCCACACCTCACTACTAGGAGTGTTCGTGTTGATTGAACCAACAAATTGTTTCCAGGATTTACGTTTTGCAGCTAGGATTGCTTTCCTTAAGATGGCATTCCATTTGTTGTACGTTTGTCGACATTCTTTGTTACGCTTTTCCTTCCACTTTTTCCTTGCTCCTTGCCATTTTCTCCTGAGGGCTTTAATCTCATCATTCCACCAACTGTTCATATGTTTAGGACTTCGGTGCGGCCTTTTTGTGGGGATTGCTTTTTCGGCAGCATTATGAAGGATTTTTTCAATCATCTCTATGCAGCAGTCTTCATCCAGTATTTCACTTGCGGTCATGAATGCTTCCCAGTTGGCATCCTTCATGTTGTATTTACTATGTATGACAGAAGGATTGTGCACCAGTTTCCTGGTCAATGTGAGCTCGCAGAATACTGGAAAATGGTCACTTCCCAAGTCCTCCCCAATGCACCAGTTTTTTATTGACCTTTCGAATGCTGTGGATGCCAGAGTCAGGTCCAGGGTGCTTAATGTCCCTGTGGAAGGAGATTGGTAGGTAGCTTTTTTGTTTTGGTTTAGGAGGATAACTTTGTGTGTTTGGATCCACCTGAAGAGTACTGGACCATTTCTGTTTTCCGGCCCATTGTTCCAGCTGAGGTGTTTGCTGTTGAAGTCGCCCACCAGCATGAAGTTTTGACTATCTGGAACAAGCACATCTAGATCCTTTTCTTGAATGCCTTGGGAAAGTATATACACGTTTATTAAAGTAAAAACACAATCCTTGGTTACTCTTATTTTCATCTTCATATATTCAACCAGGGGGTGAGCTGGTTGGTCCTCGTCCTGCCCCTGGATAGCTGCTTATCAGTGAACCAAACGCCAGCAGTTGCTTTCCTTGAGGAAGCCCCGTAGAATGCCACAAACGCAGAACACTACAAACAGCCCTTTTCAGGGCTCACAACGAGTTTCAACTTCGAAACGAGAACACCCGGTCTCACAAAATGTTTTGCATTTTATGTTGCAACATTTTGCACTATCTGTTTTCTTATGGTTGAATACTCCTGTAGGTTTTTTTGCTTCAATGTACTTCCTGTACCTTAACATGCTTTACCTATATCCTGATGTCATATTTAGATAGAGTAGGAAGATGCACTCTGGGATTAATAAATGTTTGCATTGTTGCATAACAACAGCAACACAGTCATCATTTTTAAAACATGCCATAACAGCTACAACACATGAAGCTCCACTCCATTGACTTATTTTACTGCGAATGCCAATGCATGCTGAGGCAATTAAAAGTAAGTGTTGCCAACATTGTTATAGAATTTACAAAGAAATTAAAAAATATTCCTGTTTTTTGCCATATTGTGTTTTGACTCAGACTTCATTAATAATGGTAATTATATTTAAGTTTAATTTTACTTACTTTTATTTATTTTTAATTTTTTTTAATACTTACAATGTTAATTTCAATGTAAAAAATCAGTACTCATATAAAGCATTAGAAACTAAATTTCTAAAAAAATATTCCATGTATGTATGAAGTTTTAAGGTCTAAATGAGTTTAATGGAGTGTGCAAAAGTTTAAATTCTTTTTTTTTTAATTAAAAATTACTTTAATTACAATTGAAATAATAATTTTCATTACTCTCATTAAATATAATATACTCTCTTTTAATATTGATTTCTGTTTATATTTTGTATTTGTTGGAAATATAATTTATTATTCAGGACCAAGTGCGTATGCTTGATTGTGTCACTGAATATTGGGACTTATTTGATTTGTTATCTGATGTGGTGGTATGTGTTACAACAGATGCCTTTAGAGTTTGACGTGGTTCTTTCATCTGGTCATATAATGCATGCAGCCGATAATATTCTTGTTCTTCCTCTCTAATTTGATCCATTCGTGGTTTAGCCATATTCAATATATCAGATTGAGGTTGAATCAGTACAGTTCCAGGCACAAATGGTTTCCTGATTGTCTTCCAATTCATAAACGTGTTGAACTGTGTGGAGTCCACATTTTCACTAGAAAGTAGTAGTGTTGTGTAATGTGGCATCATTGCTTGAGCTAGAAAAAGGTATAATGCGTTTTGGTGGTTAAATTAGAATTAAGTAAAATTTTATCGTAATGTTATTTGTTTTTTATGTTACATTGTATAATGTAATAATAAACACCAACTCCATAATAAAAAAAATATTAACTATATTAATTTTTGTCACATGATTGATAAGATAAAATATGGGAACTTATAGTAACAGCTATAAGTTTGCCATTTGCACTTACACACACACAACATGGAAACACTGTATATTGTACTTTGTACATCCTAAGTGGTGTATCATAAATATGACAATTACTGTTTCATTCAGCAGTATTGCCTATAGTGTGAGGTGGTTATATTTCTGAATTGTGAGTGTCACATCTGGTTGGTGTTTTGAGTGATGTTTGATGTTCCATTATGAACTTGCTGCAGTTTGAATTAGAAAAAGGGACAGACCTTAATCTTCTTGTTAAGCTCAGCAGAAGTGGGGATGAAATCAAGGAGATGTTATTTTAAGTGCAAAGGAGAATAAAACATCAGTTTACAGTGGTTAAAATGCTTCTCAAAGAAGAAGCAAATATGTGTTGTTGTGGGGTTAGGGTGACAATTACGATTTGACAAAGACGTTATAAAAGTGTGCAAAGCAGTCTGAAAATTGTCATCTGACTCAGGAATTAGGAAAGCAAGTGAAAAATGGTAGAGAAATGGCTTGAAAAATCTTAACTGAACTAATGTTGTTTCAATTTAGTAATTGTGTCCTCTACTGTACATATATTTCAAACATGTAAAATGTTGAAAATATCATTTTTGTTATATGAAGAAATGTTGTTATTAGGTAAGAAGTAGCATGCAGGAATATCATAAATTGAAGAATATTTTTGAAATCAGGGTAATAGAGGTTACTTACAAGAAGAGAAATGGACTTTATTGGTGGTTTTTGGTGTGAATTTAGTCAGGCTGGGAAATATGAGTTGAGGTAGTGATTTCAAGTAAACTGTTTAAATTTTGTATAGAGATTCTGGGACTTGCAGAGTGCTAGGTACTTGTAATATACGGCAAACTGACATGTCAGATATTGTATTCACATGTTAAACTTTGTCAATTTGTGTGTAGCTTCCTTTGTTTTAACTGATAACTTTTTAGCAGTGGCGGCTTGCCCATAAGGGCTCTCGGACGCAGCCCTCCCAATAAAATAAAAAGTAATAATTAATTTTTCACCAAACCATTTAAAAAAGTTCCTATACACATCCAAACAATAATACAACGGAAAACATTTGACGTTTAAAGTCCGGAGTTGAGTTGCGGGCGTTGGCCATAGAGCCCAAAGATACTGTGTGCAGAGTCTAAATGGAAAATACAGCATACAGCTCTAACCGTGCAGTGACGTCAATCAACTGTGTTCTTACGGACATGCTGGGACTCCATCCTTGGCCATGCATGCGCAAATCATCTCAGCCAGCGCCAGCGGCCAGCAGTGTAGCAGTTATTGGCACTCCTTGTTGGCAAACAGAGTTATTGTGTTTAGTGTGTGATTAATGTGTGTCATAATGAATAACACGGATTCTAACTTTGTAATTACGAATGATGTAAGTAAAATTATTAGCCAAGGGATAAAGAACTTAGAGCACAGGGTTGAACTTAAAAGATTAGGGCCTCCTAGTCCTAATATGGTGATTAATCAAGTACGAAAATCCACTAACAGTAGGAATAGCTACAATCGGAAATTTAGTATTCATTTGTATAATTATGCTGATTGGTTGTGTGGGTGTGGAATAAAAAACTCATTTTTCTGTTACCCATGCATAGTAATGGGCGTACAGGATCGCACCTGGACTGTAGATGGTGTCTCGGATATTAAGCATTTGAGTGAAAAACATATAAATGCATGTATCGAGTATGCAGTACTTGGGAAGGTTGACATTAGATCTCAGTTAGACAGTGCATATAGATTAAGAATTCAAAAGTTAAATGAGGAAGTATCAAAAAATCGGTACATTTAAGTAAGTTGATTGATGCTGTGAAGTTTTGTGGGGCTTTTGAACTTGCATTAAGGGGGCATGACGAAAGTGGCACTGACATATCTAACAACCCTGGCATATTTCGTGGTCTTGTCAACCTAATGGCAGAGTTAGACTCTACATTAAAACAACATATTGAAAAAAGCAATAACCGAGTATTTTTAGGGCTTTCCAAAACCATCCAAAATGATTTACTTGATTCCATATATACCGTGTGCTTGGAAATTATATGCGACGAAATTACTCAAACTAAATATATTGCTATTGAAGCCAATGAGACAACTGACTGTGCTACATTGTCTCAGCTAGTGTTTGTTGTCAGATACGAGTTAAATGGGGTTGTAAATGAAAGATTTTTAGTTTTGTAGTACCCAAAGGTCATGACGCAGCATCTGTTAGTGAAGCAATTTTTAACGAGCCGGAAAAGCTAAAAATTGACAAAACACCTGAAAGAGTGATTGCTCAAAACTACGATGGCACTTCTATCATGGGTGGCCAGCACACAGGTGTGCAGGCAAGAGTCAAAGCTGTGTACAAAAATGCACATTTCGTACACTGCTACGCGCATCAACTAAATTTGATCATTGAGAGCTGCATAACACGAAATAACCAGATAAAAATATTTTTCAGTAATGTTGAAGCATTTTCATCCTTTTTTTCACAATCGAGCAGTACTTGACAACATTATGAAAAAACGAATACCAAAGAGCTCTGGCACTCGTTCGAACTTCAAGTCTAGAATTGTCAGCACATTATTTAAGTATAATGAAATAGAAGAATGCTTAAATAAAATATTAGACGATGACAGCAATGATTATACAACTGTAAACAAAGCAGTTGGTTTAAGCAACCTTCTTAAAGACAACGATTTCATTTTCTGGGTAACATTTTTTAATAAAATAATGCCCCATTGTGATATTTTGTACAACGAGCTTCAGAACAAGACAATCGACTGCATCAAGGCCTTAAAATATATAGGCGAATTTAAGTCTATAATCCAAAAAATAAGAAACTTGCCTGAGGTTGACCAGCCCAGTTCTAGCGAACTTGATGGAACTGAAAATGATTTATCTTGTTCAGGGCCCAGTAGAAAACATGGCTGATTTGAAGATAGAAGACACATTGTGGCAAAAGAAGTGTGTGATGTTATCATGACTGGAATTGACAATCGCTTTAATTTCTTAGATCATTTGTCGGTAGCTAAGTTATTTCAGCCAAGTTTGTTTCCTGAGTTCAAAAATAAATTTCCTGAAAATGAATTAGAAATTGCTGTAAATTTATTCCAGTTGAATAAAATAGAACTGAAACAAGAGTTGGTAGTAATATACAGTAGAAGTGATTTTTCTGAGGCAACAGGCTCATTACGGTTGCTTAATTTTATTTATGATAATAATCTGAGAGACGTGCTCCCCGAATCAGTGAAATTACTTCAGATCATCTGCACAATCCCAATGACCACTGCAGAAAGTGAAAGATGTTTTTCAACTTTAAAGCGAATAAAGACTTTTACCAGGAGCACAATGAAAGAAGGTAGACTCAGTGCACGCGCCATGTGTTCAATTGAAAAGAAATTATTATCTACCCCCAATTTCAATGAACGTGTGATCAACCACTTCGCTGCACAGAAGGAGAGGAGGATGGACTTCTGCTACAAACAATATAACTAAAGGTATGAATTTTCAGTCGTAGATTAATTTATTTTTGATATTAAATATGACTAAGTATATTTAAAGTGGTAGAAGATTAATACCTTGTTACTTAATACAACTTCCTCCTGAATTCTGATGCTTGGTCTAATTTTAAAAATATAGCTTTCACATTTGCCCTGTGGTATATAGCTATTGCAACGAATCACAGGATCATGATAGGCGGGGCAAGTCATATATTACACAGACAACGGACATTCATATTATATTTTGGTAGATGGTTAAGTTTGGTTGTTATCAATTGTATTTAGTAAGGTTAAGGGTTTAGTTTAAAAAAACTGTGCATTATTATTTATGGTGATCCATGTACTGTGTTAGTGGAAATGTGCGCGCGTGCGCGAGTGGTAAACGTTTCCCGGGTGGCGCGTGAAGTATTATCGTTGTGTGGCCATTAACTGAACTGAGACGTGTGTATCACTACAATCCCTATACCTGTCGGACTATTGTTTACGTTCATGTATATATTTAATATGTAGGCAGCATGCATGAGATACGAGTAGTCTGATTACCGCTATGCATGCTGTTACAAGGTAAATGCACTCTGATGCATGAAAAGTGCATTGTCACTTTTACTAACCATGTGACTTCCATCCACCAATAGAATGCTGACTGGTGGTTGGAAATTTTCTTATGCCTGTCGTTACACAGGCAGTTCTTCTACGCCATCTACCGCGAACGGGTCGTGCACTCCTTGTACAAGAATTCTACCGCTTGCAAGGTGTTGTAAAGACTATTCGTCGATAGTGAAACGAGAAGGCTCAGAACTGTGTATGTAGTACATCTGCACACAGGTGTGTTTAAACGCATTACGCGTATAATTACGGAGTTCTTCTACGCCATCTACCGCGAACGGAACGTGCACTCCTTGTACAAGAATTCTACCGCTTGCAAGGTGTTGTAAAAACTATTCGTCGTTAGTGAAACGGGAAGACTCAGAACTGTGTGTGTGGTACATTTGCACACACCAGTGTTTTAACGCATTGTGCGAAAATTTACAAGCAGTTCTTCACTGCTGCTACCGTGAACGGTACATACAATTCCTTGTACAAGACTCTACCGCTTGCAAGGATCTGTTAAGACTTTTCGAGATAGTAACGCGTGTGACGCATAACAATTGATTTATATCTTTACACACGATATTAATATTGTAGTATTACGTGTGTAAGAAGTGAGTGTAACTGTATCACTGTGCAAGATTTTCCGCAGTGACAGTAGTATTAATTGTTACGCAATAGTTCCATCAAGACGTTTCCGTGCTAGTGCAAGATTTCCTCATAGGGTGGTCTGCTGATCGCGGTAGACCTTGTTATTCGCGAGAACACTTGAAGAAGCCGGAGAAGTATAAGCTCAATATACCGTTATTGATTAAACTCACTGTCACCTGAGATATTACTTGGTCTTAAACTCTATATAAGTTTTGCGAGTAATAAAATCCGTAGTACCGTTGTTTGTGCGAAGTGTCGGATTCATCGTGGGAATTGCAGGACATCAGCCCAGCTGTTACAGGACATCAGCCCAGCTGTTACAGGACATCAGCCCAGATGTTACAGGACATCAGCCCAGCTGTTATAGGACATCAGCCCAGCTGTTATAGGACCAGCCCAGCTGTTACAGGACATCAGCCAAGCTGTTACAGGACGCCAGCCCAGCTGTAAACGTTTCTGGGAAAACGTCTGTCATTTGTAAGCCACACCTGACGAACCAACTACACCGCAAAGACCGGCCCTTCTATTCAACAACATCATCGGGGGAGTCTTCTTATGTAACGTATCACGTCTTGCGTATGAACATTATTTAACATTTTAAAAGAAAGACTCTATATCAAACATTACATTCTGTACATTACAAATATACCATATAAACTATAACTTGTGTTTGTACAATAAATAATCTTAAACCCTCCAATATAGACTTGTAATTTGAAATACACATACTATCATATCCTATGCGCCAATAGTTTAGTAATTTGTGTTGTCGCACTATGTACTTCTGTTCTATAAAATATTTTGAATTTCCACTCTTATTATTCACATATCTTAAAAATAAAATACTTACAGTAAAATCAAATGTTATAAGTAGACTAATTTTGACAATTTTATAAATTTATAAAAATACATACAAGAAAGTGAATGAGTGTGTGTATCTGTGTGTGCGCGTTTGCGTGTGTGTGTGTTTGTGTAGAGATAGTTATGACCTTATGAAAGAGCCCCTCCCATGTTCATAACAACGAGCCGCCACTGCTTTTTAGTCTGTTTTCATGATAACCAAAAACTTGATCTTTAGGCGAGTGGTTGCATTGTCTTCACAATTTTTCACTGTCATTTACATATAACACACTCGTGAATTACTAGCTAATTGTGATAGTAATTAATTTTAATTTGTATGACGTCTACAATAAATAATAAATTGCACTTTTCTGCATTAATTTTGCATCACCATACACATTAAATGTCCTTATTTAATGTTGTTTTTAGAATTGTGATATGTCTTTGGTAACAGGTAAATAACATATTGTTACAACACAAATAAGCCACCCCAGTACCAGGGATAAAAAAGATAATTCTTAATGTAAATGTACTTCATATTAAATAAAATGATTAAATATAAATAAAATATAAAAACTATGACATGACAAACGACGACATTACCCAACCCAAGTGATTGACCCAACAACAGGAAACAAAAGAAGAAGGGAACCACGAAAAATAAACAAGAAAAAGTGATTGACCCAACAAACAGGAAACAAACAAAAGAAGGGAAGAAACCAAAACCAAAGAAGGATAAAGACAATTGAAGGAAGTGAACGAATTCCTATAACTAAATAAAATTAAACTAGACGAGAAGGGGAGAACCGAATTAAAATGAAGACAATTGAAAATGAAGAAGATGAAGGAGAAGAAGAAGAAGAAGCAGAAGAATGAAGAGGAAACGAAGTGAAACCAAGAAATAAGAAACACCACATATAAAAGGGAGAAATGGTACGCTCAAATATAGAATATTGTAAATAAAACCAATAATTAGCCAATAATGGAAATAAATATTATTGTAAATGAGATAAAATATACCTGTTTTAAACAAAAACAGTAAAAAGTAACCTAGTAAAGAAAAGTACACTAACCCGAATATTAGAGTTAGATATAGTGAAATATATAGCAAAATATCATTAATACTATGAATAATTTTATAATGAAAGAAATAGTGAGAAAGTGAGATAGAGAAAGAGAAATAATTATGGCGATTACCCACTAAAAAACACTTAATATAAACAGTGAAAAAGTGCAATAGTGTAGGTGTAAATACCCCAAAATAGTGAGTGTATCAGTGATAAACACCAATTAATTAAAGGTCAAAGTGATAAGTGGAAAAAGATATTATAAATAATAAAAAGGTAGTAATAGATAAGAAAACACTTAGTAAATCATTGATGAACCAATAAATGATTTAAGAGTGAGCTTATAAAAAATTATACAGTTAAGGATAGTTAGAAATAGTATTTAAAGTAGAGATAAGTAAAGGATATAATGTTATTCAGGGAGAAAGCCCATGTAAAAACAGTTAGTGTTAACATGGAATGGAGAAAAGAAGTAGTAATGAGTTAAGAATTTAAGTATATAATTAAAAAACACCCTATGTTAGAAGGGAAAATAAATTAAATAAGTTTGAAGGAAGTGATGATATTTCTCACTCAAGATAATAGTAAAAGAATTAAATGACTGTTAAACCAACAGTAACTAATAACTTGAAAAGAATTGTTCGTTTTAATGTTATGAATAGGATATGGCTGAAGGAAGCTTACAGTCCATAGGTCTAATTGTTATGCTTTAAATATTAAGATATAGAAAATAATCTTGACATGTAATCAGAACACAAACAGACTCAAAACACAACACAACCAATTATAATAACAAAATAAAGTCCATCAGGCTGAAATGATATGTAATTTAAATGAAATAAGTAAAATACCATAATGGCTACTTAGGCCTATGAACATGCCTAACTGTCAGAAACACACAAATACAAATTATAACAAATTAACAAGGAAATTTACAAATCTAAGGCAAATAACTAGCCAGTAATTATGTATAAATCATTTTAAAAGAAAAATGTTACTATAAGAGTTTAAATTAAAAGAAATATGTAATTATCAAATGTCAACATAATTAGACAAAAGTTAATATATAATACAACATGACCTTATGAAGTATTGTTTTAATCTTTGAAAGGAAATAAATACAATAGTGATAATATTTATTACCCAAAAGGGAAGACAGAAGAATAAAATCAATCAGAAAATATATAATAAATTTGAATAAAAATTTCAAATATAATAACAATGCTTTTAATCGAGGCCTTAACCAATCAAAGGGTTTCTGTTACCATAGAAACGGGCCGTTGGTTACTAATTTTCCGTTAAATTTGCTTACTTGAAAAAATGACGCTTGGGTAAGAGGTACGCAAGATTGAGATGACCGAAATTTTATTTTAAAAAGTTTGAAAAACATTTAGAAGTCAACAGTATGAACCAGTGACGAGGAGATGAAGAGTTTCAAATATTAACAGATGTCCAGGAACCAAATAAACAAAATTAAGTAGCAGAAATTCCCAAGACAAATTAGAAGAAGATGCCAGCAGCCTAAGTCACCCCAAAATTGATGAATTTCCATTACCCCAGAACAACGACATATCGCAACCTTCTGAACCGATAAGTATCAATTAAATACAATAATCCCAGGAATAAAATCACTTTAAATATTTCTCATATCAATCAAAAAATTCTCACTATCAAGTAAAATTAATCTTCTTTCAAGGATTGAATAATATAAACTTACGTAAAACAATTGTTAATTATGAAATAACCTCGCACCAATGTGCAAAATTTGTAACAACTATCACTACACTGCCGAACAATTTGTAAACACACTTTATACCATTTAAGTAAGGATAAGGTACGGTAGTGTACTTTTTTAATGTAACCATCTTTTATGTTTTCTTTATAAAATTCAAAGAACTCCAGATTTTGAACGAGTTAATATATAGTGTACAAACAGACGCCATGTCGGCCTCAGTATAACTCATTTCAAAATCAATTTTGTCAGCCTAGAGATTTATGTTTCATGTTTTAAGCCGGAGCAATTTTATTGAAAAATAACTAATAATATTATTGTCACATTGATTAATGACCAAACCATAATTAAAGTTACAGTACAGAGTATTACCATTGTTTTATTTTATAGGAAGTTGTATAATATATGTGTGTGTTAGCAATTTCACTGAGAAGACAACTAGCGCTCTTGCCAAGTGGGCAATACGATAAGCTGAACAGAGGCAGGAATCATTTGAACGCTCCAGCTGTCAACGCTGACAACACCAATCTAACTTGTTAATTCACAAATTTAATTGTTTTAAAATAAACAATTTGGCGCCACCCGGGACTCGCAACCCCTATGAATAAACAAGTAGGTTGTACTGATAATTGTGACCACGCTACGGACTTCGGTAGCAACAACCATTAATGTAACGACAGGTGTGAGACGAACACACCACACTAACCCTTAATACACATAAACACAAGTGTACATATTTTACAGATACGACCAGAACTTCTCGTTACAATATTTATTAATTTATTTGAATCATGTCAATACTTGATTTAATAATAAAAACCAACAATTCGTACATTTCCCCCTCGTAGTACACTGCAGGTTTGTGCTGGTTCACACACACACACACAAAGTGTGAACAATTCCATCGGGCAGGTGTACACTTTGGATATGCTACTGCATGTCAATGCCTGTACTTTCACACACAAAATGTTTTAAAACTAATCGTCATACTCTTTTTACACTAATTATTTACAAAAAATGCTTTGGATAAATGTGCAAATATATGTATTGTTGCAATATATATATTGTAACGCGAAGATCTGGTCGTCTTCTGAAAACGTGTACCAGGTGTTGTATGTGTGAGTGTGTTCGTCTCGCACTGGGGTCGTTACATCTATTCTTGCGCTAACGATGTCCGTAGCGATGTTGTAATTACCAGTACAACGCGGTAGTAACCTTACCTGTTAGTAAATAGGGATTTGTGATTCCCGGGTGGCGCCAAATTGTTTATTAAAAACAATTAAAATCTTTATATAATATGTTATAATTAAGTTCACAGCTGTGACGGCTGGGGCATTCAAATACTTCCCGCCTTGGTTAGACGACTGACTCAATCAAGTAATGTGTCGATTTGCAGTGTGAGCGATGTACCGTCAAAGCTAATTCGTTAACAAACACAAATTATATGATACACTCCCTATGAAATAATAACAATGGTTACTCCCTGTACTAGTTATTTTAATGGTTGATAAATAAATTTTCAGTTTGACAATTAAATTATATTGGTTGATTAATAAATTTGCACCGACATTTTACAAATTTTCTCAGGATGACGAATCGATTTTGGTAACGAGGTATTCATATCAGTATGGCTGCTAAGTTGTTTAGTTATTACAATTGTTTTCGTTCCAAAATCTGGGATTCTTTTGATTACAAGACAAACAATTCCTATGATTACAATAAAAAGTACATTACCTTACTTAATGTGTACTTAAATAATAAGGTGTGTGGTTATAATTAGTTCTGTAGTGTCGTTAAATGTGTTTCTAAAGTTCGTATTCAAACAACAGGTTATATTTTATGTTAACAAATTTTCAGTGTGTTATTTTTCTTAATTAATCTTTGAAAGAGAATATTCGGTTTATAGTGAGAGTTCAAATTACTTTTAGAAATATTTAAAGTGAGTTTATTTTTGAAAATTGGGTAATTCAAGGATACTTAACACATCAGATGACTTGGTGTTATCAATCATTGAGTCGGAAGAGGATTGGGCTGCAATAGTTTTCAGTTTTCATTAATCTTGGGACTTAAGTAGGTCTGGCGTCCTTTTCATATTAGATGTGGTCATATTTTCGTTTAATTTCCTGGTAAAATGGTCCTTGGTTTTAGTTAACTGCTCCGGTTGTTCATCTGCTTCTTATTCGATCATCGTTTTGAATTTTGTTTACTATTTTTACATTTTTTGATTAAAAATTGGTCGTTCAAAATTCGGCTTCTGTTCTGCAAGAGCATCACTTTACGAGTAATGATATTCAATGGTAATTTTGCCACCAACGTTCGTTTCTATGGTTACTAATTAAATCTGATTGGCTTAGGTTGACATAAATCCATTGTTATCATTTTTGAATTCTTTTCAAAATCCTTGTATATCTTCTGATTGCTTTTATTCCTCTATCTTCCTTCCTAAGTATTAAATATTGTCACTATAGTATGTATTTCCTTTCAAAGATTATTTTGATATCCCTCAAGGTTGGGTTATTGTATGTTTTGTAATTTTACAATTATATTATTATTTGCTAATTACATTTCTCCTTTAATTTAAGTTCTTATTCTAATAATTTGCTTTTATTATGATTTACAAATTATCCTTGGTTAATTGTTCACCTTGGATTTGCTAGTTTCTTTGTTAATTTGTTACAATTTGTAGTTGTTTGTTTTTGACAGTTAGGCATTTCATGGGCCTGAGTAGCCATTATGTGTATTTACTTATTTTGCACAAATTACATCTATTTTTAGCATAATGGGCTTTATTTTGTTATTATAATTGGTTGTGTTATTTTTTGATGTGTTTTGGTTCTGTTTTTGTGTTATTAGCATGTTACTATTATTTTATACATCATGTATTGCTAATTGTTTACTATCTGGTTCTCTCGTTCTCTAAGTCATACATTTCTTTACTTTCTTACTTATTTAATTTCCCAATAATAACAATGTGGCTATTATTTACTACTTTTGTTCACATAAAATACAACATCTAGGTCTATGGTCTGTATAATTCTTCCAGCCATATCCTATTCATAAACTTGCTTAAACAATTATTTAAAAATTTTTTGGATAATATTTGTTTACAATTAATTTCATTTTATATTATTTTTTGGGTGATAAACAACATCACATTTTTTGAACTTACTTAAATAATTATCCCTTATAACATGGGTGTTTATTGATTTGTTTTAAATTCTTATGTTTTAAATAATCTTTACCTTCCCTCCATGGTAACACTATCTGTTTACTCTTTCATGTGATTCTCCCTTTTAAATACTATTACATACTTTTAAACTTATCAATAAGATTTCTTTTTTAATTAATATGGTTATCACCATTCTTCAGTGTTCAGTACATCTTAAATTATTGTTTACACTTAATACTATTCTTCACAACTTTCTTAATTACTAATATTTTTCACTGTTAAACCTTTAGTGTTTCTTAATGATTTATCAAGTGTTTATCTTTTTATCCTTCACTATTTTTCATAATATTAACATTCTTTATAATACATTATTCTTATTTATACCTCACCTTCACTTTTAAATTATCTATGGTTTATTATAATTTATTTAGTGTTCTTTCTTTATCACTTTACTTTGGGGTTTTTACACTTTCATTTTGCACTTCACAAATGTTTTTGTTTTAAGTGTTTCTAAATGGGTAATCCCTCTAATTACTATCTCACTACCGTACTATCTCTTTCATTACAAATATCATTAATAATTTTAACAATTTTATGTTTCTATATTTTATCATTACATCTAACTCTAATTTGTGGGTTAGTTTGCTTTCATACTTAACATTCTTTAATTGAGTTTCATCAAATATCATTTACCTTTATTACTTAATTGATAATAATATTTATTTATTACTTAGGTTAATTATTGGTTTCTTTTTCAACATTACATTGAGTGTACCATTTCTCCTTCTTTTATTCTTTATTACTTATTTGTGTCTTATTATTTGATTTCCTTTTTATTTATTTTCCTTTATCTTGGGTTTTTTCTTTTTCATTTTCCTCCTTCTTCACCTTCAGTGTATTTGGTTTATATTTTGGTTTTCCACCTTCTCCTTTGGGTTCATTTTAAAATTTGGCATTGAGTCATTCAATTCCTTCAATTTGTTTCATTTTTGTTTGGTTAATCACTTTCTTCTTCATTTGGTTTTATTCTCGTTTGTTTTTTGTTGTTCCCTTCTTTTTTTGTTTCCTTTTGTTGGGTCAATCACTTGGGTTAGGTCATGTCATTGTTTGTTGTGTCATTGTCTTTTTATTTTCTTTATATTAAACATTTTATTTTATATGAATTACTTTTTTATACTCAGAATCATCTTTTTTATCCCTGGTATTGGGGTGGCTTATTTGTGTTGTAACAATATCTATGATTTAATGATAATGATTAAATATTTACTGCTGACATTTTTAACAGACATCCAAATACGTTAGAGTAATGTATCTCTGCCTCATTAAGTTTTGTTGGATCTATAGAGCATATTTTATAATTTGGCAAGAACACTGTTCCATCACATTCCAGCTCAAGTACACCACTGCCTATACTGATATTTATGGGGACGTGTCAGGTAAAAGAGGTTGGATCAGTCCATACAGAGATGGGAAAAGTTTATAGAAACTAATAATAGGTATACGTAAATGTATATTGCCAGTTGACCCTGTTACTGAAACATGTACATACCTGTAGATATTCCTACAAGGCATCGCATCTCTTCTAAATGTTTTGGCATCGACAGTTGTGCGTACTTTTCATATGCCACTACAGCATGATCCACCAGCTCTTTAGGTTGCATCTGTGTTACCAAACACAATATATGACAGTACAGTATTATTTACAAACAATAGGTATTGTACTTACTAAGTATTAGTTTTCAAATTGACATATATGTTTGTGTGTTGTTATATATCCTTTTACAAAATTTGTAATTATAGTGTGTTCAAATTAAAGAAAATTTACATCATTTTTCATAGCCAGTTAGAGATTGTCAATGTTAGAGAAGCTCAATTTGCGCCGGTAGGGAGAAAGGTGGGTACACGAGAATATTGGTAGGTATACCCACTCCCCCCACTAACCCACTCTCGTGTTTCACTGTGCATACACTTCTCTATTGTTGACAACCTCTACCAAAAATTGACCAAGGCACCTTGACCAATCAAAAAACACTGTCTATACATTTGACCAGCAAATCCACAAGATCACTGTTGCCCAATTGGTTAAGACAGCCAAAACGAATGTATCTGTGTATCTGTGTTTAGGTCTATCTGTGGGTACTATTGGCTTGGTTTACACAGATGTATCTGAAACATTTAGCTAAAAGAAAATCCAACGATGGTGTGTGACTGTTAGCCTTTGGAATCTTTCTGACTTTTTTTTATAAGTCTCTGATGAGACTCATCACTAATGCAGTCATTTATAGTGCTGTCAGAAAGTTTTTTATTCTAACTCATAATTACACTAAAATACATAAATGGTAAGAAGATACAGAGCATTTCAGTGTAGCTTAAAAAATTGTCTCATGACAAGAAGACATAGACATTGGCTCAACTTCTTGTGTACCATCTAAAAAGTGGAATGCATCTGAGAAGTGAAAAGTAAACATGTTTTGAAGAATGGAAAGCATTGTAGGACTTGAGACAGCCCTCAGGACTCTACAAAATGAAATCCCATTCAGACAATTGTTAATAAGGACTGCTGTTGTAGATTGGATGAACTCTATGAAGAATATATTTAAGCATTTTAGTCCCAATTTTAGGTGATTTCTCAGCTAACTTGATAGAGAACTAATATCTTTTCCAGACAAACAAGCATAGAGAAAGAAAAACAGTATGTGCATTGGAATTCAAATAGAAGTATGATATATGCTGCAGGGGCCAAAAACTGCCTTACTAGAGGCAGTAAGTTTCCTAAATCTTATGTTAATATATTTTATAGAATCTCTATTAATGTTAGGCTACAACTATCAAGCAATTAACTTACCTCTCCAAGAAAATATTGAACCATCTTGGAATGGGCTGTGGCCTTCATGGCTGTCAAATTGTTTAATTCTGCAATTCTTGTTACTTCTTCTAAGCTTTGTTTTGCCATCCAAGTGTTTTTCAGCCTGTGCATAATGAGATATGTTAGTATCTGTATTTATGTATGGAGTTCTTATGTTCTCGTTAACTTGTTGTTGGAAAAAAGTGAGATCTACTGGGGACTAGTCTGTTTGAAGGGGTATTGCATTGTGTAAAGACCACATTCACAATATCTGAGACAACCAGGGGCTATTCACAAAACCTTGCAGAGTCTGAGACCAGTAATTACATGGTGGGGATGTAAATAATATGATTTTATTTGCATGATTTAGAATACATTTGGTCTAAATTTTTGTTCTCATTGTGACTAAACATCATTGGAATTTAAAATTGTGTTTTCTTTATTTTTGTTTTTCTGCAATCATTAATTTTTGTCAAATTTATTCTGCTCACACACTACACCAGGAACACTTCATTATCAAATGTCACACATCATGTGAAGATATTTTTCAATTCCCATTCACTTGTCTCTGGTGTGTGCAAGACATGCCCACATTATTCCATTTAATATATGATTTTGTTTTCACTGCTTTGTACCCTACCAAGTGTGTTTGATTACATATCTACATCATTATAAGAACATATTGCATCACTGAAGTTGCACCTTTAATCTTCTTGCAGATGAGAGAATCTTATGTGCATATTCAAAGAGGGTTTTGGAGCTCAAATCCTCCTCAAAATTTTCCACTCAGCTAAAAAAAACTAATAATATATCATTTTTTGTCATTTAAGGTAGGCTTAGTTATAAAATAAGCAATAATTCATTTTGTGTACCCACTCAAATGTTAGGGAATGGGTGACCATTATCCATTGGACCTCCCACTTTTTGTTGAATCCCTTTAAAATTTAATTTTGCGTAGCCCATAGCATATCTTATAATTGTGCCTTCTCTCTTCTAATGATCTCCTGTAATTGAAAAATGCTTCTTTCCACACTCCTCCAACAGATGAGTAGCTTCTCTTGGTCTTTTCTTAGTGCTGTTTCCCATAACAAGAATCTTATGGGAAACAAGATTTCTGTTAACAGAAAACAGAACTAGTTTAAAAAATTTTTTTAAATTATGGATTGGTAGCCACAAAAAGTGGGTCAGAATTTTGATTTTGTTATAAAAGACCATGTCGGGTATGAAGGAACCTCATACTGATCTAAGGAACCTCATCTCTGCACTTTTCAGTCAATTTTCATGTGCATTTGTCATTGTCCATGTTTCACTACAATACAGACAGTTTGGAATGGACATCACCATGTAAACTTTAAAAAGTTTCTGCCTAACTTTGTTATTAATGTTGTAATACAACGAATATAATTGGAGTGGGTTATTCTTCCCACACGTTGGATTCGTCACGTTGTAATTGGATGTGTACAGATGTTTAAATATTAATATCGATAGCTCAAAATGGTTTAAAAAGCTGAAAAAAAATGTTTAAATTCTCTTCTCGAACACTGGTGAATTTACCTGTCACTTACCACTTATTTATTGGTGTCAACCTTCCAAAGTAGATCCTGTAATGCACTAAAATAACATGACACAGTTCATACAACATTTATCATTAGTGTACATTTGGATATAAAGTAAAGAAAATAGTTTTGTATTTGTGATACTGTTTTGAAATTATTCAAATCTCGGCCGTCTTTCACTGTACTGCCACTTTACAAAATAAATGCTCTGTTATTGTTATTAGTTTAATCTACCTTGAAATGACAGACTGACATGGTTATAGTTAAAATGATAGTTTATTAACAATAGTGAATTTTCATTCAAAACCCTTTAAAACATTTTATAAAACATCAGAAAACAATTTGACTTGTTACAGAGATTCTTAAGCTCAGGGCTGGTAAAACTGATTATTTATATTGTACTGTGCTAACCTGGTTTGGTTAGACTTTTATTTATAATTACCAAAAAATCGTGAATTCTTTTAGTATACAAGATACTGGCTACAAAAATACTTAAATACGACAATAACGTATTATGGAGAGTGATTACAAAATAGAAAAAAGTTTTTAATTATAATATTGGAAACTATCGTATCAGGCACGCCTGCTATGAACTCCACAGGTTAGGTTAAAGTATGTGCGATACGATTAAAATTGTTGAGTATCGAAATAATATTCCTTTAATGGTTGTAAAAAACAAAATCTAAAGATTAATTTATAATCTCAGTGCAAGTTAAGTATATTTATACTTTCTTTATGTGAAAACACAGCACTGCATCGTCTGTGTAACTTTTGTAACAGGTAGGTTAGAGTGTCAATTCCTCTAAGTTGATGATTAAAAATATTTAAATTGATTTCCTTAAAATCTTATAATTACACATAATAATTGTTAATGATACTGTTATTATTCATTAACCATATTGACGGTTCTCAACTATTGTTTATAAATGAATTGTCTTTCGTTTTGATTAAAGTCAAATGAGCATCTATGTTTGCTCACACCAATATTGGTTAAGTAGTAAATTCAATTTACAATTCCTTTTAAAAATTAAATAATATTTCATAAAGAATGAATAAATAAAATTGAGAGCTTTAGTTCAATAACTTGTTAATTAATAATCATTATTTAGGTTAGTCAAGTACTTGACTAATGTGGTATCAACACAAAAATTTCTTATTTTGATAAACATTTAAAATTCAATAAAATGTCGCTAAGTCTAAATACTACCTTGTTATTTCACTCATCATTGCCGATATTATACACTGGCAATGGCTTGTTCACTTTTCACATCACTGATAGCACTTCAGTCGATAGGGGTTTTTATACAAAAGTTAGGTTATATTTAATTGTTTACCAACTAGGGAACGCGCACATTTTAAAAATATACTCTCATCGGAGACTCCTTCCGTCTGCGTTGATGATCAGTTACTTAATGATGCTTTCTTTCGCTGTCCCGCTCGGCTTCTGTCAAAATCAGCTCTTCTTATTGGTTGGAAATCGGTTAATCTCGTACCCATATGCCTTAATAATTTAAGAAATTTTATTTCTAAGCGTCTGACTTCGGGTTCGAGATTACAGAAATGACGCTATCAAATCTTTTAGATTTGTTGGAAAAATTATAATCGTCTATAACTTTTTTAATATAACTCGGATTTGGAAAATAAGGGTATCACTGTATTGCGGATGCTCTGCTCTTTAATTTGAGTCCACTCAAGCACTAATTCCATCCATAATTAACCTATTTACCCTTCAGTCAAGGCACTATTTGTGGTTCTTAATTAAATATAAGTTTTTTCCACTTCATCGTACCACATGATACTTATATCATTCACTGTTGATTGTTAGAGTCATTATCTCTTATCAGTTATTCCTTAACTATTAAATATTTACAATAATTCATAATGCATTTTCAGGCGAGTATGCCCTGAATGTCCATGCATTGATTCTTATCAATTCTAACATATATTTTGTTCTAATACAATTATTTTGTCCTTAGTTTGAACATCAAATGATATTACATCTTGTGTGAAGATTTGTATTTACTAATATAGCTTACTTTATTTACACTGAGTGTTTTTATTACATCGTGTAATGGGTCCTGTCATATCGATACTCTCATTTTACATTATTTTTGTATTAGGGATGTATTTTCATCCATTAGTAGGTCTTTAGTCTTTGTCTACAGCTTATCTTGGGTCTATCATATTCCCTGCTGTGTTAATTATTTACAATTCTATGTGGGATTGCTACTTACATCTAGTTCCACCTGACATGTATTATTGTTTATTATTATTATTAACTAAATTTATGTAATTAATGTTTGTTAATGGTTCTCAAAGAGGTATTGAGTATTCATGTAACTACTGTTATGCTAGTCTCCTCTTCTTGATTAGTTTTATCTGAGTTTTTATGTAATTCTGTCAGTCACTCTGTGGTCTGGTAAATTGGCTATGATTTGTTTAAACAATATAGGGTATATATTTGTGTTCCTTATTTCATACTGGGTTTATTCTATTTACTATTTATTCTAGTTTGGTTATTGGTTCCTGTAAATACTTTCATTAGTGTTTTTCTAATGGTTATTTGTGATTCTGTGTTGCAGATTCTGTTCAGTTGAGGTTATGTGTATTCTGCTGAATGACAACAATGCTTACATGTCATAGTTTAGTTTCTTGCTTATTTCCATATATATTTACTATGATTATTTTTACTATTATCTAGTACAATAGTTTTCTTTATGTTATTTCTATTATTTACTATTTGTTCACATATTGTTATCTAATTCTAACTGGTTATTGATACACATTCTATGTTTACATTCGGTTTGGGTATACTGTTTTGTTTTTCTAATACAAGTTGTCTTATCTCTGATATACTAGTAATCACTTTCTGTATTGATTTTACTTTTCACTCTCCTGACATTTAAAATTATATTTAGTAAGGATTTCATATTCAATGTCAGTCATGGTAGCTACTGGTAAATAGTTTCATTTACCTTCATAGTTGAGCAATTATTTCTTTACTTATTTTAAGTACACTTGTGGTCTTTATTATTCTTTACTTTATTATATTTTTGTCTCGTAACTAATACACTGATTGTTTGTCTTATTTAATTGAGATTATTGTATATTTTTGTCACTACTTATTATTTTCACTATCTATAAACACTACACTTTTATTGTTTGTGTTTTTTGTTTGAGATCGTGGTATTTTGGTATTGATCAATTCACCATAAGTAACTCACTATCATTGTCTGTGGCTGCTTATTATACTGTCAACATTATGTTCTTGTTCACTTGGTTTTCCTTCAAGTTCTTCCTGTTGGGATATCATTATTCACTTGTTTGGTATTCTTCATACTGGTAGTATATTCTTCTTATTCTCTGGGTATTTTCTTCATTTATTAAACGCTTTCCTTATTTATCGTGTCTTCTTCACACTGGTAATGTCATTTTCTTGTTCCTTGTTAAATATTTTTCATTATTTATTATACATTCTTCCTTTTCTTATTATTAGGTTTCTTCCTTTTCTTATAATTAGGTTTCTTCCTCTTCTTATTATTTTTCTCCCACTTATATGATATTTTTCCTCATTTATACGATATTTTCCTTCACTTGTATGATCTATTGGGTCCTGGTTGCTAACGTAGTCGTTTGGTTCATTCTTCCTCTTGTGATAACATTGATGGTTCATGCAATTATAATTTTTTCCTTCTACGGTGCTTATATTCTTCAACATTATTTATCCATGGATATACGTTTGACTTCTACATTTTAGTGTCGTTTTTCATTCTGTTGGTGTTTCTTGGCTATATTGTCTCAGATATGTTCATGGTATATTTCATTCTGGGTATTTGATATTATTTTTATGTAACGATAATTTTGATATGTTACAATGTATAAGAATCCTTAGTTCCATTCATCCTATTAAAGCATTATGTCTTATTCCATACATCAACTTCCCTAAGATATGGTATACTGTATGCTAAGAAGCCATACTAGAATTTTTACAGGAGAGGGATTGACAGCTGCGATGACATCATCACCACGTTGCCACTTCGTAACCACGTGTTTCTGTTGTATGTCGCCCAAGTGTAAATTTCGTTACTGCATTCATCAAAACATACTTCGCGTAGACATAACAAATCCAGTATGCTCAGACTAAATATGTACTTGGCTACTTAAGCATGAATATTATTTGTCCAGTTGTAACTAAAGCTAATTCATAAACTAAAATTTTGAATTCTTATGAGAATAATACATTAGAATTTGAAACTTTATTGTTTTTTAATTAACTTCAAATGTGATAATGTGCAGTCACCTAATTGCATAAATATCTGTAAATAAAATAAAAATTAACAATAATAAAAAATATAAGAGCAAAAATATGAGTCAGTGGTTTGTTTTTGTTACTTTCACTACAAAATCAAAACTAAAAATAAAATTATTGTTACCTGTTTGTAAGTTTCAGCCTGTGCCTTTAATCTAAAGGTGTTACGACACTTATGTCGCTACCAGAGTCACTCGAGTCATTGGATTCTGTGCCCAAATTTAACACCACTTGTTCCATGGTGTCTTCATTGCTCCATGCTTTGTCTATCACTTTCTTTGTATGCATCACTGCGCTCGGTCGTTTGCAGTAACATTTGTAATACCCTCACGTATCAGATTTTCTACTTCTGTTCCTGTGAAAGCCATATTATTGTTTGCTACATATCCCTTTACTTGTGCCAAAATTAACTCAATGGGGTTAAAATGACAGTGATACGGTGGGAATCTTACTACTTTATGGCTATGTTTTCCACTACTTTGTCAAGTATTCATGTATTCCGGAAATCGGGGTTTACAACCTGACTTTTACAATTCTAACAGCTCTCCTTTTTTCATATTAACAGTATTAGAAATATTATGTTTGTGAAGTCAGTGAATAATTTCTTCCTTAAGTGTAGCCAATGTTGGCGCTTTGTTGTATATAACCGACTGGTTAGGGGCATTATCAATTACAATAGTTGACGGCATTATGAGGTTTTATAATAATGAGTCTGTGAACAACTTGGTAAAGTTTTCAGAGTTCATTCCTTTGTAAAACTCACTCGTTTTCTTTTATTTAACTGCATAAAACCAGTCAGCTATGATACCTTTGGATGTCCCAGCATGAACAATAATATATCTACCCCCTCGTCCTAAAGGTACTTTCATTGTTCCTTCCACAGTATCATCAGTCCAGCCTTTTCATATACTGTACCTATATTTACCCATATTTCGTATAACCACACTATATGTTCAGTAGATTTAGTTTGAAGTTCTCTTAGAAATCTGCACATAAAGCAACTACACTTTCACTTTCCATTACAACTTTTCTGCCCAAAATGTTTGTAAATTTCTACCGGTAAAAAGATCAGACAACTTAGGAAGTTTATTTATTGTTGGATGCTCTCTTCTCCAATAGTAGTTATATATGTGCTGTCGAATTGCATTTTCTTGGAAAGAATCTAACTTCTAATCTCTTTTGTCTATATTTCTTTTTTTTTATTAGGGGCTTGAAACTTGGGCTCTGTATAACTAAAATCAATGAGAAGATCGTCTTTTTCTTATCCTGTATGTACTATCAGGTTCTTCCCTACTTCACATGCGGCAGCTGTACGCTCTAAAAAACTTTGCTCATGGAAATTAACACCCCCGCCATTCATGTTTTCTTTTTCAAAATATTCACACACTGAACAGATAAGTTGTCTTGCCTGTCCATTAAATACTTTTCTTTTTCTTGTCTTGCATATAGCTGAAGCCCTCGTACTGGCGTCGGACATAGCTGAATGGATAATATTAACTGTCACTATCATTATCACTTAAACGCTAAATATATTATTTTATCCACAAAATCACTTCTGAATATTAGACTAATAAAATCACTAAATTTAAAAACTATCACTAAGTTATACAACACACACTAAAATATGACAAAATTATAAATTTAAAACTGTTAAATTTTAATCACATCAAACAAACGTAAACACACGTTGTAAAGCATAACAGCGGAACAAAAAGTATGAGTTGGCAACAGTGTGCTGTATAGTTTTGGCTTGGCCAATCAGACCGCACTAAACACCACTTCTCCACTCACTTGCAGGCAGCTGTCATTCCCTCTCCTGTAAAAATGTATGTATAGTCCCTCACTGTGTACAGTGACGTTTATTTGCAGTTGTTTTTTCTTGGTGTAATTATTTTCCAATCTGCAGTGGTTAGAGTAGATAAAGAAAAAACTGAGGAGATACAGATTCTGCATGGAGTAAGACAAGGATGTATACTATCTCCACTTTTATTCAACATCTACTCGGAAGGTATTTTTAGAGAAGCTTTAGATGAACGTGATGTGGGAATCTCTCTGCACGGTGAAAGAATAAATAACATACATTATGCAGATGATACCATCATATTCACAGATAGCTTTAGAGGGGCTGCAACAGCTAATGAATAGAGTGACAGAAAGCAGCCGTAGATATGATCTAGACATCAATGTTAATAAAATGAAGCTAATGATTGTATCTAAGAACAAGTTCACAAACTGTACCCTTAATATTAATGGCATGTGGTCAAGGGAAGCAAGTGAAGCACTTCTTCACTAATGACTGATGACACACTAACCACAATTATTATTTAGAGTGAATGTTAATATTTAATTGAATCTAATTTTAATTAACCAAAATAAACATTCACTGGATTTATCTAACTTGACTAAGTAGACCGACTTTTATACCCTGTCACTGTTACAGTAGGTGAAGCAGATTCGTCGCAGCTTGAGGTAGCCCTGTGTAGAAAGATGCGCGTGCACGTAGACAAGATAGAAAACCACCACTGCTATGGTAGCAAACTGAAGCTAGCTTGAGTTGAGTTGGACTGTATGATGTTGAGTTTGCTGGTATCGCGTGTGTGTTATGTTTTATATAGTACCATGTTTAAACCATAGGAGTTATCCTTTTTAACATTTGAAGTTATAGTCATACCTTATTTTATTTTATTCATACCTGGTAGTGCATTCATATTTTATGTACATTGCATTTAAACAATATACATTATATTTGAAGTTATAGTTATATACTTTAGAATAGTTTCAGTGTTGGTTTCAATACTTTCTACAATGTCAGTTTGTATAATAAAAGACCATTTCACAAAGTCTTTTTCTTCCTTATTTAACAAAATAACTGACATTATAAAAACTGGTAAGCCGACTCCGGATATTTCAAAAACCCAACAAATGCACAGGAAATGTGAGTGGGTGGGTTGTAGGGCTGATCTAAATGCAGACTTTGCTGGTATTGTTTGTTGTTTGGAAAGGACAGGAACAATAGCTGAGCCAATACTTGATTCAAACATTTAGAAAACCTAGTTAAATCTATTGCTGGCCATGAAATTACTGTGAATTATCTTCGTTCATAATTATGTTTTACTGCTGTCGATCAGAATAGAATAAAAACTGCTTTAGACGACCAATTTAAATTGGAGATATCGGCTCACAAGCGGAAGGTTCAACATAATAGAGACATTCTTATGAGACTAATTAACGTTGTCTGTTTGCTGGATAAACAAGAATTACCATTTCAGGGACACGACAAAACGGAAAAGTCAGTTAATCGAGGGCAATTATGTAGGACTTCTAAAGCACCAGTATGACCTTCTTTTTTAGGATAGTATGGAAACATCTACTGTATTTAGAGGACTATCTAATTGAATGAAAACTGATCTCATTGAAGGGGTTAGCTCAGCTCCTTTAGTGGCTATAAAAAAATGAAATAAAGAGGCAAACTTTGTAGCTGTATTAGTCGATGAAACATTTCAAATAAAACACAGTTATCTGCAGTTTTGTATTATTGGTATGCTTACGATGGAGAAGTAAAAGGGAGATTTTTAGAATTTACTGATGTAAGTTGTGATCAAGATGTACAGGCTATTACAGAACTCATTCACCAGTTGGTGATTGAATTTGAATTTGCAGTGAAAAACTAGTCCCTTAAGCGTATGATGGAGCAGCAACAAGTGCAGAAAATTTAAATGAAATACAGACTGAAGTACGGTATCGGATGTACCTCAGCGTCACCAAAATTTTTACCCACCGCATGCCACTGCTTAATATAAACCAAAGGCCAGTTGAACATGTAAGCAAATTTACATATCTTGGTACTATAGTCAATGAACAATGGGACCACTCTCAAGAAACAAAGAGCCAAATTGAAAAGGCAAAAGAAGTATAATGAGCAGTTTATTCAAAAGTCACGATTTAACAATAAACACAAAGATGAGACTTTTATGCTGCTACATATTCTCAGTCCAAGATACGGTGTAGAATCTTGGACTTTGACTGAAGCCACAACTAAAAAATTGGAATCTTTCGAAATGTGGCTTTACTGTAGAGTACTGAGCATTTCACAGACAGCACATATAAGTACTGCTGAAGTTCTTAGAAAGATGAAGAAAGAAAAGGAAGTTATTAACACAGTGAAGATAAGAAAGCTTCAGTATCTGGGACATCTCATGAGAAATGAACAGAGATTTTATTTATTGCAGTCCATACTAAAGGGAAAAGTACTTGGAAAGAGAGGAGTTGGGCAACCGAGAATATCATGGCTGACAAATTTAAGGATCTGGTTTGGCATGAATACAACTGACTTATTCCATGCAGCAGTACAGAGAGTTAAAATAGTCTGTATGATATACAAAATCCGAAATGAATAGGAACTATCAGAAGAAGAAGTATCCTAAGAAATTAAACGATGAAACTTGTTATTCGCTATTTTTTTTATCGCTAAATATTTTCAATCACAACTTTGTTCTTTCTAGAAATGCTATTTTTGTTACACAAAACACCATTATTTCATATTTTTTAACAGATAAAATTAAATTATATTTATTAATTATTTTATGAATCAAGGAAGAAAGGAACAATATTAATTTAGTATTAGTCTAGGGCCCAAATGAGGATAATAATTTTGAGAATAATGACAGGTTCTTCTTTGAAAGCTTTGCAAAACACCCATGATGATGCTTCATATGAAACAATGATAAGGGGAGATTTAAACAGCAGAGTTGGAAACAACCCAATCAGATGGGGTAGTGTAGTTGGAAGGCACAGTGAAGAAGTGTTAAATGACAATGGCGAGAGATTTCTGAATTTTTGTATAGCTAACAGCTTAGCAACAGCTAACACTAAATTTACCCACAAACAAATCCGCAAGTCGACAAGGGTTGAATAAAACAGGAACAAGAAGTCAGTAATAGGCTGTGCTATTGTAAACCAGCCTCATTCAAGTATGTACGAGATGTCAGAGCGATGAGAGGACTAGAAATTGGAAGTGACCACTATTTATTAGTCATGAAGAAGGGAGCTAAATGTTCAAAAAAAAGCAAAAAAATAGAAAAAAACTGCACTTGGGAAAACAAAAAGCTACAAGATAAAGGACAAAGAAATTGAGGCAAGATTCAAAGCCATGGTTGAGGGGAAATTAGCTAGCCTGGTGGAAAGTGATGGAGAAAGATTGAAATTGTTTCAAAACTTTAAAACTTTAATTAAGGAAGCTGCAAAGGATTGCTGTGCAAGTACAAAAGCTGAAGGATCAAGGAAGACAACCAGCATGGTGGACAGATGAAGTAAAGGGAGAAGTACTGATAAAGAAAGAACTATGGTGAAAGTACCTGAATACCAAGGATCAATCTGACTACGATGTCTATAAAGAGTAAAGGCTATGAGTAAAAGTAGCTTTTAGGGAAGCAAAGAGTAAGATCTGGGAAGATTTTGGACATTTCATTTTTATCACTTGCTGAAGAGTGTGAGGAAGGAAAAGGAGTGCTCTATAAAGTTAATCAAAGACAAACATAGCAATTTATTGTGGGTGAAAGAGAAAATCATGGAGCGCTGGAAAGAGTATTTGAAGACCTTTTAGAAGGAAACCTAAATGCTGTGGAAGAAAACCAAGAAGAGCAAAATTTTGAGAATGATGAAATAAACTTAATGGAAATAAAAGAGGTATAAAGAAATTGAAAAGTGGAAAGGCTGCAGGACACAAGGGCATCTCTCCAGAGATGGTGAAATCAATGGGCAGTAGCGGTGAAAAATTTTTTTGCATAAGATTATAAATGAGGTATGGAATCAAAAGAGAATCCCTAAAGACATAGAATTCCTAATGTCAGCTACTTCCCTAAAGACAGGTAAGTAGCTGTTATTCTACCAAGGAGATAACAGGGAATGTCAGAGCCATAAAGGAATTTCACTTTTGAGTGTCCTGGATAAAGTTCATTCAAGAATCCTAGATACTAAATTAAGATAGCAGTTAGATCAGCATCTGGCAGAAAGCCAAGATTTTCAAGGTTTTTGACCTGACAGAAGCACACAAGATCATATATTCACTTTGAGACAGATTGTCAAAAAAAGTGTAGAAATCAGGAAGGAAGTTCATCCTGCTTTTATTGATTTGGAAAACGCATTTGATCGAGTGCCCTGGGAGAAAATGTGGCAAACACTAGAAACTTTTAATGTCGAAGCTGGGCTTATCAAAGCTATTCAAAGTTTTTACAAGAACTGTTGCAACTATATCAGAACTTCAAACGAAACATCAAGTGAGTTTAGCACCTCAACTGGAATGAGACAAGGGGATATTCTTTCACCTTACCTTTCTGTTGTATTAATGGATGCTATTATCAAGGAGAGTCAACAAAGAAGTAAGAAGTTTAAGGTAGGCAACTGGAGGCTGCAACCAGTGTATTTCACAGACCTTGCTTTTGCAGATGACATAATTCTGATTGCTAGCACAGAACAAAATCTGCAGCATAACATAAATGTGGGGAAGAAATGATGAGGAGGAAGAATATGATTATTAGCCCCACCAAGAGAAAGACAATGATAACTAGTAGGCAAGCAAGACAACACAAAATAGTAATCAACAATAAGGAAATTGAACAAGTGGCGACATTCAAATGTATAGGTGCCATTTTCAGTGAGGATGGCTGAATTGAGTCAGAGTTAGACATGAGGATCTTACCTACAAGGAAGCTTTACAATGCTATCAACAGGAAGTTTCTGGGAAAAAGCGAAGTGTCACAGAAAGCCAAACTGGCAGTATACAAATCTGTGTATGCTCCAACATTGACATACAGTTGAGAGTCATGGACTCTGAATGACAGACATAAAAAGAGAATACAAGCAATGAAGATGAGAGTCTTGAGGAGAATTGAGATAGGGTGAGAAATGTTAAACACCCAGAAAAATTAGAAGATATTCTCTTTAACTGATAAAATTGAAAGCTTGCAAGTGTGTTGATTTGGCCATGTCTGTAGGATGAATGAGGAAATGTACCCGAGATGAGGATGGAGGCAAAACCAGAAGGCAGAAGAGGGACAGGACGGCCCAGAACAAAATGTGAGGATAACATCAAGAAGAGTGTAGGAGGCAGAGGAGCAGTTTGAGCCGTGCCAAGGTACACGGGACAAGATGAGATGGAGAGCTCTTTTGAAAACCTCTACACCCAATGGGTAGAAGAGGATGACTAAGAAGCAGAATTATTTTATGAGGCTCACGCAACACTCTCTGTAAAGTATCTTCGTTATTGGATATGACAACCTGGTCATCAGCAAAAAACCAAGGCACAGACACTACTGTAATATCCAAAGTCCCAATTATAAAATGGCAAACAGTTCTTCAACTCACACAGAACGTCATCTATATACGAGGGTCATTCAATAAGTAAACAGACAAACAGCTGTGGAGCAAAAACTTTTTATTCAATCAATACAATTTTCTTTTTACTTTTCAACGTAATCTCCAGCAACTCTATGCACTTGTCTGATCTCTTTACAAGCTTTTTTATTCCCTCAGCAAAGAATTCTTTACCTTGATGTCGAAGCCAGCTTTGGACTTTTTCCTTCACTTCTTCATTGCCGTTAAACTTGACACCACGCAGTCTCCTTGAGTGGGCCAAACAAGAAAAAGTCAGATGGGGCAAGGTCAGGGCTATAAGGAGGATGAGGCAGGATCTCCCAACCTACTTTTTTATTGTTTCGAGCGTAGGTTTTGCTGTGTGTGGGCGGGCATTATCGTGAAGAAGAATCACACCTTTCCTCTGCCATCCCGGACACTTCTTCTTCAATGCAGGCTTAACTTTGTTCACAATCATGTCAGAATAGTACTAACTATTGATGGTACGCTGGTCTTGTAGGTAATCACAGAAAATTGGGGCTTGGGAGCTCCAAAAGATGGTTAACATCACCTTACCAGCCGATGGCTGGGTTTTGAATTTCTTTTTGGCGGGTGAACTGGGATGCTTCCACTCCATGCTTTGTCGCTTTGACTCAGGTTCAAAATAGTGAATCCAAATTAGTGGTTATAGTGATTATAGTGGTTCCAAATCCAAAAATCTTATAACAGAACGTTGTTCTTCAAAAGTACTGTCCTCAAGAGGACACACCATCATAAATAAAACTGTATTGGATATGTTTATGCAATATATTATTGAACAGTTGATCAAAACTCACAACGACGTTGCCAGGTAACACTCCTGAAAGTTTCAATCAGCTGCTACAATTAATTTCTTTTCTACAGCTGTTTGTCTGTTTACTTATTGAATGACCCTCATATATATTGCGACGATACAAATAAATATTTTCGCATAGGATAATTATGTGTGTTGAAATTATGCACAAGTCTATATTGGAGGTGTAGAAAAATTATTTATTTATAACACAAGTAAATAAATGTTTATATGATATATTTAAGTTAAACAAAATGTCATGAATAGTATTTTATTTGTTATCAAAGAGTTTATATGGTTCAGTTTTGGTAGGTTTTACTTGAACGTAGAATTCCTTTACACTCGGCTATTATTAACTATCACCAAAACAAACAAAACATTACCAATTATTATTAACTATCACCAAACAAATGGCTAAACACTATTATTAACTATCACCAAACAAACGGCTAAAAACTATTATTAACTATCACCAAAACAAACAATACACACACACTTATAAAATCTACAGAAAACCAACCACAACTGACATGGTCATCCACAATACATCAAATCATCCAACACAACATAAACATGCATTCTTGGATTTCGTTGTCCATGACGTGTCCAAATTAGGTATAATATGACGTGTCCATGATAGTGATATAAACATGCAGCCTTCAACCACATGCTACAAAAACTCACTAAAATACCAATGAATAAACAAGACTATACAGATGAACTTAACACCATAAAATACATAGCCCTACAAAATGGCTACAACCAGGATTTAATAAACAAATTACATAGGCAGATCCAAAACAAAAACAACAAACCACAAAATATAAAACAACACACAACAATACAAATACATCACACTCACATACTACAACTTTAACACACACAGAATTGTCAACACATTCAGAAAATACAACTACAAAATAGCATACAGAACCAAGAACACCATCAAAATGTACCTCAATGGCACAAACAAAAACACTGACATACACAACAAAACAGGAGTTTATAAATTAACATGCAAAGATTGCAACAAATTCTACATAGGCCAGACAGGAAGATCTTTTTCATCCAGATTTTATGAACACACCAAAATCCACATTTGCCACACATATCCAGACAGAAAACCACAGTTACACCAATATAAAAAAACAACCTTAAAATTTTACACTTCCTACCCAAAAGTTGTAAACTCAACACCACAGAGCAATTTGAAATATACAAACACAACAAAACACAACCCAACAACGTACTCAATGACCAATTACAATTTAAATCAAACACACTATTTGACACAGTAATAAACAACACCTACAACAATTCAAACTCCTGTGCCAATCCCCTCCACCCCCACCCACACAACCTGTTAACCAATACCGTTATACATAGAATTATCGACAGCTTGCACATTCTGTATCCAAAACTCACTGACGAAGGAGCACACCACTCTGAAACAGCTGTATGAGTGAAAACAACAAGTAAGTTTACAAGTGAAAGTTCCATCAAAATTAATAATTATTAAGTGCTGTAAACAAAGAAAGGATGAACATTCAAAACAGTATATAATATTATAAATCCGTTTTCCACTTTACATCACATCCACAAAATCCTATCTGACATCCATCCCTATGCATTCAATCTTATCTGTCCACTTCTTAGTCAAAATAATGGCCACTCCTGATGTTGCCCTAGCTTGAACTTCCACACCACTGTATATCATGGTGCAATTGTTTAAATCACAACCTCTTTGCATCATCTTTGTTTCACTAATCATTGCCACAGTTACATAGTTGCATAGCTTGAACTTCCACACCACTGTATATCACGGTGCAATTGTTTAAATCACAACCTCTTTGCTTCATCTTTGTTTCACTAATCATTGCCACAGTTACAGTATATCTTTTATATATTTTTCCTCCATGACCTTGGGAAGCTCCAGCTCCTTCTCTGATGAAGATTGTATATTTCATTCACAAACATTTAGTTCTTCTGATAATCCAAAAATCTTTTTCCTTTTAGAATGTTTCTGATATTATAATCAGTGGCGAAGTTACATGGAGGCAATTGAGGCAATGCCTACCCTAAAAAATTCTTTAGAATAAAAATTATAAATACGTATGAACTACATAACATAAAGATTATACATTGTTACCGCGACTGTCGAATTTATTAGGCCGAAACGTGCTTTACTGAGCGACCGCTAGATGGTGACAGGTGAGACTCGGCATAGCTCATTTAAAGGAAATGAGGCAACCTGAACTTGCCTCAGCATTTTTTTGTATACATCGTATGTAAGCAATGTGTCGGAGTGATAGGGAAGTGAAGGGAGGGGGGATTGTCCCGTGCTGTACACATAGAGCGTTGAGGCATGCCTCACTTCTGTGGTCCAAACATTCAAGTTAAAGCGCGCTGTGTTGTTTATAAGTGTGTTATTTTATGCGGTTATTAAAAGTGTCCCTATTATTCCGCTGAACTAACAGATGATCAAGATTGTTATTTGAATTATTTGTAACATTAAACATATATATAGAAACTAATCAAGTTTAAAAATTTGAAGTTCAATCAGTTGTATTATTGTGTATGACTAATACAAGGATTGTTCAATAGAAACACGTATAGAGCTGTAAAGCATTTTTTATTCAACGATTTTAAAAGAAGTCTCCATTAACATTAAGACATGAGTTCCACTGTTGCACCAACCTGTAGATTCCCTGCTAGTAAAATTCTTACAGCTGTTTGTGGAACCATTCGCTTACAGCAAACTCTACCTCAGCATCCGATTTGAACCACCACCCTTTTAGTGATTCCTTAAAAAAAAATTTAAGATAAGATTTTTGCCTACCCATTCATTAACTACTAGCTTCGCCACTGATTATAATCCTTGACTCTAGTCTGGCTTTTGCTTTTTAGACAATTGAAAATGCTTAAGTCTTTCTGAATGGGCTACCGATCTGTTTGCAGGAAAGTCCAGTGGTGGGGCTGCCACCTTCGAGCCTCCAGACCTGCCCTGAGTTTCATTTGGAGATCCACCTCCAAGGCTCTTCTTCATCTCCGCTGTTGGAAAATTTCTTCCTTCACCTTCTATAATACTGACCATGTGTCACCTATTACACTAGTCTGGTGCCCTATAATTGGGTGCTACTACCTGGAGCCAGATGGACCCAAGTTTTTTATCATGGTTGATACTCCTCCCATTCCTCTTTTCTTCATCATTTGTAAGATGAGGCCCCAGCCTTTGACTGGCAGTGTTGAATGACACCGTTGGCAGAGTTAAAATATAAACTTGTCATCTATAATAATCTGACAGAATTGATAGGACACCTTGCAAATTTTGGATTGCTTTCAGAAAGATTGTAAGTTGTGTTTACAGAAAAGGTTTATATTGAGTTACATATACTAGTGAAACGCATTATATATAGGAATATAGAAAATATACATAAACTTAAAAGCTAGGATAAAATTAATTAAGTTAATTATCATTTAGGCATTTTGGTTATAAATTTAATCTAAAAAAAATGCAATAATTTTGAAATTTTAATGTTTATTGTATGAGTGATTTATAATTATTACTTGTCTAAAAAAAAGTATAGAGTAGTCGAGGTTTTTGTTAATTTTTCTGATAATTTTAAAATTCTATTAATATTTTACTAACTTAATAATAAATGTATTTTGTTCAACATAATGAGTTCTGCTATACTAGCAGAACATAATGAGCTTACTTACTAGTATGCAACTACGGAGGGGGTTGTTTCCATGACTAGACATAACAGATGTGGATGGTAGTACCTAAGTAACTAAAGGTGCCATATGTGGATCTTTGTTAGTGCATGGAGACAAAACCAGAAGTACAGGCAATGTTCAGTGAATTGAGATATGTGTGTGGGAGGAGTTGTGTGTCCATTTTATGTCCATTCCTTGCCATTGTATATATTAGTGGTTTTTGGTGCTCACCAAAGGAATGTGTGAGAACAACAATGTATGTGTTGGAGCTTATTGTGTCCGTTCAGTAAACAATAGTGAAACATAATGAAACATGACAAACTCTCTCTCTCTCTCTCTCTCTCTCCTATGGCACTACAGCCCTTGTTGGGCCCTGGCCTCCTTCAATTTTTCCCCCCATTCTCCTCTGTCAGCAGCCATCCTCCTCCAGGAATGCACTTTCAATATCTCTCTTGCATCCTCATCCACCGCATCCTCCCATCTTCTCCTTGGTCTTCCCACTGGTCTTTTTCCATGGATTCTGGTGTACAATAGTTTTTGTGGTATCCTTTCTTCTCCCATCCTGGCTACATGACCAGCCCACCTTAGACGCTGTAGTTTTATGTATCGTGTTAGCGGTGGTTCTTTACACATTTGATACAATTCAAAGTTATATCTTATTCTCCAGCCATGTACGTCATTAACTGGTCCCAGGATTCTTCATAATATTTTTCTTTCAAAGGTATCGAGAGTGTTTGCTGATTTGGAGTTCAGGATATACGTTTTGCAACCATAGGTTAGGATGGGTCTTATTATTGATTTGTATATCCTTAGTTTCGTGTTTCTGTGGATGTCTTTGGATCTGAAGATACTTGATGTGGCGAAATACGCGTTATTGGCTTGGACTATCCGGTTTTGGATTTCGGCTTCTTCTGTGCTGTTTTTTTTTCTAATATGGTTCCCAAGTATTTAAAGTTGTCCACCTTTTCGATATTGTCGATTGTTCCGTAGTTTCTTTGTCTTCTAGTCTGCACTAATATTTTTGTTTTATCTATGTTGATTTTGAGGCCTATATTGCTAGCATTTTCTTTGAATTCAGAGTACGTTTCCTCTGCTACATTTTTTGTCCGACGTTGATGTCGTCCTTGTAGGCTGCTAATTGGACCGATTTGTTTGTCAGTACATTATTTCTTCCTACTGACAGTTTTCTGATCACATATTCTAAAGCTAGATTAAACAAGGTCGGGGCCAGCCCATCTCCTTGTTTTAACCCTCGATTGATTACAAATCCTTCTGTCATGTGTCCTTGTATTCATACCTGAGCTTCTGTATTAGTCATTGTCAAGTTTATCATCCTTACCAGTTTCACTGGTATGTCGAATCTATATATTAATTCGTGAAGAGAAAACTTTGTACCCCTTTTTAAGCATATTGCACACACGGAGGAGTGTGAGATTTGGCATAGTTAAAGTTTATATGGAGAAGGAGTGCAGAAAGCTAAAATTTATATATAATATGTGTTACAAATACATTAAATAAAATAAAATAAAACATTCATTTGCACTTGAAAATTCATTTAAACTTTTTCAAACAATGGTAATTGTTAAAAATAAAATAATTTTGTTGCCAGGCAATAAAATTATAATTTTTTTATTTTAGTGTATGTTTATACTGCCAATGTCAAACACATAATAGTCTGTCATTTGTTTACATTCATACTGCCAATGTCAAACACATAATAGTCTGTGGTCAAACAGTCGCACAGAGTAGAGATTGTCGCCAAAGAATTTTAAAATGTTGCCAACAAATAATTACTTACAGATTGACTGAATGAGCTGTGAATTTTGTGTGATTTCAAATGTTCCTTTTTCAATAGTCTGTGGAGTGTATGTCAAGGCAAACAAGCGTTTATTTTATATTTTGTATATTAGATATCTGTGTTTTATATATTAATGTGCAGTTGAAAGTGAAATACAGCTTGCTTAATATACACCTGTTGCAAAAGGAAAATTTTGTAGCAGCAATTTGAATTGACTTACTCTCGCCTAATTATTATTTGTGGTTTCAAAAAAGTGAGTACATTTTATTATTTTTAAATTAAACCCTGTCTACTAAAACAGGGTTTCAGTAATTTCATTACATGTTTTTTTTTTACATTCAGATATTCCATTATGCCTCGACATAGAACATTGACGGGTCGGAGTGAGAGACAAAGAAGAAGGAATATATATTCGTGTGAAAGTCAAAATGATAATAGACCAAATGCAAATTTAAATAGTGTAAATAGTATACAAAATGATGAAATTATTTTGAGGGATACATTTAAATGCGCACTGAATGTCATTCCAAGAAATTGTAATACTTTTGATTGTGGATTAATGCATTTACAATGCAGGTTTTGCAATGAAAACATTTCGAATCTGAGGTCACTTTAGGTGAAAGGACTGCATTCACTTCATGTTGTCATAAGGGTAAATCAATATTACCGGCCTTAAGTCAAAATGAATACTTTAAATCATTGTATGATGGACTTACTTCAAATGAACCTTCAATAAAAAGAAAGTCAAAAAATTATTTTGAAAACATTCGTAAATACAATTCATCATTTGCTATGGTTAGCTCAGAAGCTAAAATTTCGGATACAATTACGCGTGGAGTGTATCATTTTAAAATACATGATGTTTTTTATCACAGATCAGGTCCAATGACTGCTGGATATGGTCGCTCACCATGTTATGCGCAATTATATTTTTATGATGTTGACACTGCTGTCAATTATAGATTACGTGAACACTATAATCAAACATGCAATAACAATATAATGCGCGAAATCTCTCTTGAATTGGAACGCATTAATCCTTTTGTTCGGTCATTCATTGCAATGAAAGATCATTGTCAGTGAGTTGAAAATCAAAATAAAGAAATTTGTATGCTCATTAAAGTAAATCGTGATTTAGATCTACGCCGTTATAATGATGCAGTTCAAACTGATGTAGCAGTAATATTTAGTACAGTTGATGGTGAGCCACCCTTTGAACGAAATATGGTTTCGTTTTCAAAAGTTAATGGTACCATTAAAAATATCTCTGTTTTGGATTCATGATTGGACCCTTTAGCGTATCCATTACTTTTTCCAAATGGTGATACTGGGTGGCATATCAATATTTCTCATAATGTACCAACTACATCTAATTGAAGAGCGCCCAGAAATAAATTAACCATGCTTCAGTATGCAGCCTATCGACTTGCAATTAGAGAAGATTTTAGCATGTTGCACCATTCACAAAAATTATTTCTGCAGTGGATAGTTGATATGTATGTGAGAATAGAGGGCACAAGGTTACATTTCATTCGACAAAATCAAACAAGTCTTAGGTCTGAAGTTTACAACAATTTAACAGATTGTTTAGAATTGAACCCCAATGCCAATAATGTTGGCCGTAGAGTAATTTTACCATCTTCATTCAATGGATCTCCAAGAAATATGTATCAGAATTATTTAGATGCAATGTCAATTGTACAACATTTCGGAAATCCTTCTTTGTTTATTACAATGACTTGCAATCCAAGTTGGCCTGAAATAGTTAGCAATATTGGTGTAGGTGAGTCAGCTAATTTTCAACCTGATATTGTTGTGCGTGTATTCAAGTCCAAACTGAAAGCATTAATTGAGGGCCTTACACTAAAAAAAATCTTCGGTAAAGTTGAAGCACTCATTTATACAATTGAGTTTCAAAAGAGAGGATTGCCTCATGCTCACATTTTACTCTCTTTAAATGAGCAAGATAAAATTGTTAACGCTACCGATATTGATAAAGTTGTATCTGCGGAGATTCCTAACATTCAAACACATCCTACATTACATGAATATGTTGTAAAACACATGATGCATGGTCCATGCGGTGTACTTAATCCAAATTCTGTATGTATGAGAGATGGAAAATGCACAAAAGATTATCCAAAACGATTTAATGAATTTACATGTGAATCATTAAATGGATATCCATTATACAGAAGGTGTGATAATGGTATTAATGCTGAAGTTCGCGGTAGTTGCCTCGACAATCGTTATGTTGTACCATACAATCTGTATTTACTTGCCAAATTTAATTGCCATATAAATGCTGAAGTATGCACTACAGTTAAAAGTATTAAATACATTTATAAATACGTGTATAAAGGCTATGACAGTGCATCTGTTGAATTAGGTTCAGAGAGAAATGAACCAGGTCAAGAAATACAAATTGATGAAGTTAAAAATTTTTTAAATGGCCGTTATGTCGGATCAACTGAAGCTGTATGGCGCATCTATGAATTACCAATGCATTTTCAATCACATGTCATCGTTAGACTTGACATTCATTTACCATGTAGACAGAATGTTTACTTTCAAGAAGGGCAAGAACGTGAAGCAATTGAAAATGCAAGACAAACAAAATTATTAGCATTTTTTGAATTGAATCGATCAGATCCATCAGTGCATGAATATAAGTATATTGAAATTCCTTTGCATTATGTGTGGGAAGATTCCCGAAAAAAATGGAAGAAGAGAAGGCGTGGAGGTGATAAAAACATTACACGCATATATGTAGTATCACCAAAAGACATCGAACTTTTCCATTTACGATTGCTTTTATTACATGTCTGTGGTCCAAAATCATTTGAGGATGTTAGAACATACAATGGAATTATACACACTTCTTTTGTTGAAGCGTGCCATGCTCGCGGCATTGCTTCAAATGATAATGAATGGCGCGAATGTTTAAATGAAGCAAAAGAATTACATCACCAAAACAAATGCGAAATTTATTTGGTTACATTTGTGCATTAAATGTGCCAGCCAATGCATTGGCGTTATGGAATGAATTTAAAGTATATCTTAGTGAAGATTTTTTGAGAGATTACAACGAAGAAGTATCCTTTAACACAGCTCTATTAGAAATTGAAGATGTTTTGAATGTTCATAATTTTGTCATGTCAAGAGCTTGGTTTACCAGTTCCCACGTATTCGCAGAGAACAGACGAAGCAAATGCTATTGATCCAATAGAACAAGAGTTTCTGTTTTGTGAGCATTATGAAACTGCAAATATTGAACAGCGTAATCTAATTGATCGTGTGATTCGTGAAGTTTTGCACCATGATACTGGATCTAATGTTTTATGTTTAACCACTTATGCAGGTTGTGGAAAAACATTCACACAAACAGCAATCATTCACAAATTAAATTCGCTTAATCTTAGTTGCATTGCAACAGCGTTCAGTGGCATAGCTTCAACTCTATTACTTGGAGGTAGAACTTTACACAATGTGTTTAAATTGCCTATACCCATTTTGGAAAATTCTGTAGCGAATATTACCGCAAATAGTAGCTATGGACGTTACATAAATTCATCATCATTGATAATTATTGATGAAATTTCTATGTGCCCACTGCAAGTGTTGAAAAGCATAGATAGATTATTGCAGGATCTATGCGATGAAAATGATAAACATAAACCATTTGGAGTGAAAACGATACTTCTGTGCGGTGATTTTCGGCAAATCTTACCAGTTGTCCCACATGGATCACGTGCAACTTTAATTGAAAATTGTGTCACGAGTTGGCATAAATTTGTTTATTTTCATAAAGTAACGTTTACTCAAAATATGAGACCCTTACCAAGTGAAATAGAATTTGTCGAATTCTTGAAAAAAATTGGTAATGATGAAGCCCCACAATTCCCTCAGTTTGGTGAAAATATTATTGAAATACCTCAGCAATTAATAGGAGATGAAAATAATATTATTAATGAGGTGTATGGAAATATTTCCGAAAACATACTCTCAGATAACATATTGAAGTCAGTTATTTTAGCACCTAAAAATGATGATTGTACTTTTATTAATACTGATATACTTAATCGAATACCAGGTGATCAGAAAACATATCATAGCTACAATAAAATAATTTGTGATGATGACAATGAAATCAATAACTATCCAGTAGAGTTTTTGAATTCTTTGACTATTAGTGGTTTGCCACCATATAAGTTAGTATTGAAAGTAAATTGCATCGTTTTACTGATCAAAAACTTAAATACAAAGGAAGCATTAGTCAATGGAACAAGAATGCGCATCAAGTGTATGCATCGTAATGCTATTGATTGCGAAGTTTTAACTGGAACCGCACGCAATAAGAGAATTTTGATTCCACGTATAAATTTAACATATTCCGGTACTGTTTTACCACTTAACTTTCAAAGAACCCAATTTCCAATTATACCTGCATTTGCGATGACAATAAATAAGTCTCAAGGACAAACATTCGAAAAAATTGGAATTTTATTGAGGCAGCCAGTTTTTACACATGGTCAATTGTACGTCACAGCAAGTAGAGTTCGATCATTCGATGGTTTGAGATTTTATATTTCTGAATATAATGGCCAAGGGCATTTAGCAAATGATGAAAGAGTTTTTACAAAAAACATCGTATACACAGAAGTTCTGAATCATTAAATTCACTTTCAAACTATTTTAAGTTCAATGGACAAAATTTATTTTTTTAACCGCCCGGTTTTTTTGATTTAATGAAAAATATATGAAAAAAAACGAGGCACGTATTTTTTATTTCATTTTTTATTTTGCATTAATTTTTAATTTAAATTTCATATAATTCGAAAAAGATAGGCAAAATAACTGTGTAGCCTTGGCGAAACCTGGTCAGTATGGCAATAAAAAAAACCCAAGGAAATGTCAAAAAACGCGTTACTGCTTTTTAAATATGGCTTAGCCAAGCTAAACCTCATTTTTCCTATCTTTCATATTTTTCAAATAACTCGAAAATTAATGCATAGAAAAAATAATTAAAAAATTATATAAACTTTGTAGCAGATAATCTTCAAACTGTTTTCGAATTTTGTACCTTACCAAAAATGAAATGTAATCCACTGGAATTGAAAACAATGTATCTTATACTTCTATGAATGTCAAGTCTCATTTTTATTAGCGTTTATTTGATTCAATAATAACATGAAAAAATTAAAACTGACAATGAATTATATCAAAAAATAAATACGAATACAAGCTGTAATTGTGTTTTTTTTTCAACTGTTACTAACATTAAATTTTAAATTTCATAGGTATTGCAGGGAATTAAGGCAAACAACACAGGCTAATGATGTATTTGTACACTCTCGCAGCTGACGTAATAGAACAAAATTCAAAAAAAATATATGCAATGATTATAGAGGTATACTCTTTGACAAAAGAACCTCAATAACGTTCAAACTTAAACATTTAATGAATTACGGTCGAATTTCGACCACTGGGTGACCACTAGTTCGTATAAAATATTAGATAATTTATCCCTATCTATCGAATCATAGGCTTGTCTAAAATCAACAATAATATTATAGACATCTATATCTTGTTCCCACGCTTTACTCAGAACTTGTCTGACTGTATGTATTTGATCTATGGTGGATCTTCCTTTTCTGAAACTGGACTGGTATTCGCCAATAATCTCTTCAGCATATGGCTGTAATCTTTTATTGATTATGTATATAAAAATTTTATATCCGGAGCATAGTAGATTCCTGTGTAGTTCTGGCATGATAGCTTGTCCCCTTTTTTATGTATAGGACATATGATGGTTTTCCTCCAATCGTCAGGGATTTGTTCTGTACTCCATATAGTGAATATTAAGGCATGCAATTGTTCCACGGGTTTTTTCCCACCCCACTTAAATAGTTCAGAGGGAATTTCATCAATTCCTGGAGCTTTGTTATTTTTCTGTGCTTTAATTGCCTCTTGTATTTCCTGCATTGATGTTGGCAGTTCGTCATCGTGTTCATTTCCTCTTCTAGGCTCTGTCTATTTCTGTCTTTTGTTTCGTCCGTTAGGAGCCTTTTGAAGTATGTTTTCCATGTTATCTTAATTTCTTCTATGTCACTGATTATTTCTCCATTTTGATTTTTGCATAGATTTGTATTTGGTTTATATCTTTGTTTTAAATTTTTAATAAATTTATATGCATCTCGTGAGTTGTTTTCTATCAAGTCTTTTTCCATTTTCAGTATTTTGTTATTCTCGAACTTTCCCTTTTTCGGTCTGCAAGTCTTATCTGCCAGCTTCCTTTTTATTCTGAACTCTTCTTTTCTTTCTCGTGTCCGTCTTGTCATATATTATCTGTGTGCTTTGTTTCTTTCTCCAATTGCCCTTTTGCACTCTTTGTCAAACCATTGGTCCATTTCTTTTCCTTTGTTTATTCCTAATATTTCTTTTGCTGCTGTTTTTGTAGTGTTTTTAATGTTTTCCCAGTGTGATTCTAATGTTGGATTTTCCTTCTCTTGAAGTTTTTCGCTGATTTCTTTTTCAAGTTTATCCCGGATGTCTTGGTCTTTCAGTTTATCTATGTTTAATCTTTCTTTTCTCTCTGTTTTACTGCTTTTGTTCTGGTTAATTTTGCACCTAAAGGTAGTTTGCACTAGCATATGATCTGAGTTACAGCATGCCTCTCTTCTGCTTCTTACATTTAATATACTTGTTGCTGCTCTTTTGGCTATCAGAACGTGGTCTATCTGATTTCCTGTTTCTCCGTCTGGAGATATCCACGTTATTTTATGTATATCTCGGCGGGGGAAGTATGTTGAGCTAATGACCATTGTTCGATATTTTCAGATCGAACCGGTCAATAATTTTCATTTTTTCGAAGCTGGCACTATGGCGTTTGTGGGGTCCATGCATGCACTCTGCCTGAAGTTTTTGTCGTACGCCAAACTTTGTAGTGTCACCATCCACGAGTCAGCCTCCTCGGCAGGTAGAAATCCTTGCATGTAACCTATCCTCTTCCCAACCAGTCTATCCTGCCTGAGTGTCAGGATCAACCCATTCGTGAGATTACGGTAAGTCATTTTAATATTATTTATTTCTTGTTAGCAATTCTGCATGCTACACTGCTATAGAGCTCACCAGAGGCTATCGAATTATACAGTAAGAAAGCAGTCTTACTTTCAATCTTTCAAAATAATATCGTACATCTATTTACTACCAGAGGATTCAAGAGGTTGCTAGCTTTTTCAATTAAATTGCTTGCCGTCACGACTGGGAGCACGTGTTTCGTAATTTTGTGCATGTTGCTGCTGGTGGTTTGAGTAAATGAGTAAATGGGTTATAAGCCAGTTTTGGCTGCGCGATTTTTATTTTAAGTACCAACGTGCCTGCTCGTGGTTGTTTTGCATGCCGTTAATTTTTAAATTATATGAATGTTCGTCATTTTCATGCTATGGCACGGAAGCACGTTGGTATAATACGCATGTGAACTATGAGTTTGCGTTTATTGCTGTTGGTTGTGTTGACCAGTTTCATTGTGTGTGCGTGGCCAGGTGGGCAAATATTGTTTCAAAATTTTGCACCTTGTTTTTTGGGTAATCGTTTGATTACTGGGTCAAGTCTTGTGAAGTTTGTTCCCGTCCTGTTAAGGTCTGCTTTACATGTGAAATTGCGTGTTACGTGTTTGTGACTGTCAGGCGTGTGGGGAACAGTTTGGTTTTAGGTTATCCGGGTTTCGGTATAGCCTGCCTTTATATTTAATTTTTTTTTGGCATTGACTATTACCTTTTGGTGCGGCTTATATTTTGCATATGCGATATCCTGTCCATACACGCCGCGTTGACCATCAACTTTTGCATTTAATGTGTCCAAGTTATTGTGTTTGGTTCGGTAACTGGTGAATTGTTGTATATTGTAGTTTGCTGTGTTTTGGTGTGTATTTATTCTATTTGGTATTATACATGTTTTTTTGGTGCACTTTTGTGTACCATTATTTTGCACCGTATGTGCTGTAATCTTGTGCAACTTGTGTTTTTTTTGTCGTGCTTTTGCACTGTGTAAATCAATTTGTTGCATGTTTTTTGAGTATGTAATTTATTGTGTTTTGTACTCTTAGCCTGTTGGATTGTGTAAGTTGTATTTTGCCTTGCACTAATTTTCTTTGGTATTTATCTTGCTCGGTATTGTTTATGAAAACTAGTTGTGTCAGACGCCTAGTTATCTCGATCACTGTTAGGCTAGGTCTGGTCGTGATTATTGTTCAAATTCTAATTCTCTCATTCAGGGTGGTTGTCGGATGCACAACATTTTTTAAATCAGTATGCCTGCTAAATTGTCGCTGGCAGCTTTTGACCGGACCACTTCGGTGGGAATACTTGCGTTGCAACATTTAATAAATAGGTTGGAAGGGTTGCCGCAATTGAGGGTCGTGGATCAACATGAAGCCGGTATCTTGGCCTCCAGGTTGTCCAAAAACTATCAAGATCTTCTAGGTAAGGTGGATCCTTACCTATCGGCAGAGTCATTGCCCAAGGGATTGGACGAGGACCACATTTTTTCAGTGGTAGCGCAAATTGAGGATATTTATGTCCGGGGTAGCATTTTAGCGTCAAAACTAACGAAACCAGAGATACCGGTTGGTTCCGGTCGGTTTTCATCGGCAAGTGGCGGGCACTCAGGTGTTCTTGTTCATGAGTTGCCGAAGCTTTCTTTACCTTGTTTTGATGGCCAGGCCAAATGTTGGTCCGAATTTTGGTCAAAGTTCACCACATTAGTGGACGAAAGTCCTGCCCTCACTCCAAAGCAGAAATTGTTATATTTACTGACTCATCTTAAGGGTGAGGTTTATGAGAAGGTTGCCGTGCTTCCCATAGTTGACGATAGTTATTCACTTGCACTGTCAACTCTTAAAAGTCGTTATCACAATCCTCGTTTGACCGCCCGGGTTTATTTTACCAATCTGCTTCAGTTACCAGCCGCTTCTGTGCGATCAGCTGCGTCTATTAGAAAATTGCTGGACAGCTTCAATGCTAACTTTTCAGCTAGTTGTCAGCTCTAAACATTGCTGATATATATCAAGCAATATATGCGTCTTTTGTATTGTCAAGGCTGGATCTATCATTGCGTGAACGCTTTGAGGCGTCTGTTATGGACAAAGAGAATCTCCCTGCCCTAACAGAAATTATGACATTTTTAACAGCCATGGCGGAACAGAAAGAACAGGCATCTTTGGAATTGGCTTTACCTGCTCTTCCTAGCACTAGCCACCAGAAAACCCAGAAGGTTTCCCTTTCTAAGGCTACTCTTGCTGTGTCTACGTTATCTGCGGAGGTTACGCAATGGGATGTATCTAGTTCACGTTGCCTTCATTGCGATTCCCGGACCCATGTGCTTCTCAAGTGTCCGGCGTGGCTGAGTAAGGACCCTAGGGCTCGATTTCAAAGTCTTAAAAATAAAAAATGTTGTCTTTCCTGCCTCCAACATAAACATTCGGGCTGGTGCAAAAATAGGTGCAAAACGTGTGGCTCTAAGTACCACCACACTTTACTTCATTTCAAAAATGCCCGTCCGCCTCCGTCTCGTTCACAGATTTCTGAAACAGCTGAACTCAAGGCATCGGGGTCATCGCTTGTTGACCAAGTTCATCTGTCTAGCACTACTCTGACCGTGTCTCTGCCCCATCCTGCAGGGGATCTGTTAGCCACATGTCTGGCAGTCTTGTTGTCTCCCAATGGTGGTTATATCGTAGTTAGGTCCATCCTGGATAGCGCAAGTACGCTTCTTTCATCACTGAAGCATGTGCATCTCGCTTAAAGTGCGCTTGTTTTGACTGACGCTTCAATAAGTGTCAATGGGGTAGGTGATATTGCCACCAAAGCAAAAAAGGTGTGCCATCTGTCCTTGGAAACTTTAAAACGCGAGGTTGTGACGTCTAACCATGCTTTCATAATTCTTTCTAAGATCTCATTAGACTCACCTAGGTTCCAGGTGTTGCCTGAAGTTAAGCAGGCTACAAAAGACCTTTTGTTAGCTGACCCTACCTTTGATGTAGCAGCCCCAATTGATGCGTTGTTTGGAGCCGACATTGTAGCGGCTATTCTTTTGGGAGAGACTATTCCCTTGGGTGCAGGTTTGCCTGTTGCAGTTAGGACACGTTTTGGGTTTGTGATTATGGGTAGAGCCCCAATTTCACTTAATTGTGCATTGACTTGTGCTAGCGGTCTCGCTGGCCTTCCTTTGGATCTGGTATCTGCACATCAGCTTCACTGTCATTTCCACCACTTTTATCCTTCCATCACAACGTTATCAACGGATACAACAAACCTACTTGGGGAAGTTCATTGGTTTTGGGAGGTCGAAGAGCCTCCAGCTGTGCCCCACCAATTATCTGAAGAGGATCACTTTGCTGAAAGGTTTTATATGGAGTCAACAAGTCGGTTGCCGTCGGGTCGTTACCAGGTGTGCTTGCCGTTCTTCAAAAACTCTTCTCACACTTTGGGAAATTCCCTTAAGGGAGCCATGTCTCGGTTTTTCGCGTTAGAAAGGAAATTTGCGTCTAACAGTCAGTTTAAGAGCCAGTATGTGCAATTTATAACTGATTATGTCGCTCAGGGGCATATGTCATTGGTATCTGACCCCAATTTTCCAAAATATTTCATCCCTCATCATGGTATTTTTAAAGTTAGAGGCGATACTTCCAAAATAAGGGTGGTGTTTGACGCCAGCATGAAGACGTCCTCTGGGATTTCCTTAAATGACGTGTTATGCGTCGGGCCTAAGTTGCAGACCTTGCTGTCCGATGTTTTGACTTTGTTTCGGCGGTTTAGCCATGTTTTTACGTGCGACATCGAACAGATGTATCGCCAAATTGCTATGCATACTGATGACTCGGCGTACCTGTGTATTTTATGGCGTGAGGAGGTTACCGCCCCACTAAGGGTTTTCGCTTTGCGTACCGTTACTTACGGGCTGGCTTACGCCCCTTTTCAGGTGTTGCGAACCTTGCAGCAGCTGGCTCAGGATGAGGCAATTAATTTTCCTGCGGGAGCGGCGGTACTTAGCCGTAATATTTTTGTTGATGATATTGCTGCTGGTTCTGATTCAAAATCAGAGCTTTGCAAATTACAACAGGAACTAATTCTGTTGTTGTCTTCAGGAGGGTTCAATTTGAAAAAATGGTGTACTAATCAACCCGACTGCCTACCTGAATCAGCCGCTCCGAGTGATTCCGTCGTTGCTAAGGATATTCTGGGTTTAAGTTGGGACCATTCAACCGATTGCTTCTCATTTCCTCCTTTGGCCTGTTGCAGCAATGCTCAGGTTCAATTTACCAAACGTGTCGTGTTATCCCAGATGGCACAATTATTTGACCCATGTGGTTGGCTTTCGCCAGTGATTTTCAGGGCCAAGGCTTTTTTCCAAAAACTCTGGGCTGAGGGCTTGGAATGGGATGCTCCTCTCAATAATGACTTAAATGATTATTGTAGTCAATTCCTGTCCTCTTTGAATCATCTTTCGGTAATTACTATTTCCCGGCCATTCCTCCCTAACGGTGGGCATATTGAAAGGGTTATATTACATGGTTTCTGTGATGCTTCCCAGTTGGGTTACGCGGCCATCCTTTACCTGTCCATTTATACTGACTCTGGTCTTCCGGTGGTTTCGTTGGTGTCTTCTAAAACTAAAGTGGCACCTCTTAAAACTTTGTCAATCCCACGTTTGGAGCTGTTGGGAGCTTATCTTTTAGCCAAACTTGTTCATCATTATGTTGGCTTATTCTCTTCATGCATTCAAATGAGTCAAGTTTTCTTATGGACGGACTCGACGATTGTTTTGGATTGGCTGAATATGCCTACTTTTAAATTGAAGACGTTTATTGCTAATCGGGTGGCAGCCATTACCGAGTGGACCGATACTAAGTCTTGGCGTCATGTTCATGGTGTTTCTAACCCCGCTGATTTAGCCTCTAGAGGTACTTCACTCTCCAGCCTCCAGTCGTCGACATTGTGGTGGTCAGGGCCAGATTGGCTAAAGCTTGATGGTCTGCACTGGCCCCCTATTAATTATCGCCCGAATCACGACGTACAAGATGTTGCCTTGGAGACCAAGGTCTCTTCGTTTCTCACTCAGGAGCCTCGGGTGGAATTGTTCGATCATTTGTCCTCATGGCTCTTAGAGGTGGGGGTGACCTAAATTATACAGGTTGCCTATATCTTCTTGATTGGGTTTGTCTTGTTTTCGAGTGAGCAGAATTAGTTTCAATTATTGTGTTGGGGACTTACTTGACACTTTTCTGGGATTTCCCAGGCGATTCCTTCCAGCTGTTGTCCGCAGTGAAGTTTACATTGTGGAATGTTTCTGACATGGCGTTGTACCAGTTTATTGGGAGTTATGGATGCTCAACAAATCAACAAAAAAAAAAAAAGTAAAAAAAAAATGATTAAAAAAAAAGAATAAAGGGAACAAAAAAGGGGAAAAAATGTAAAAAAACTAGGGAATATTAACTAAGTTGATTTGCTGAGTTTACATTGTGTTTGGCTGGGCCATGGTTTATTGTATGTTGTTGGGTTTTGTCTGCTCTACCTGAACCTTTCGGATTGCTCGCCTGGTTGATGCGCCCGCGGGGGAGTTATTCGGCATTTTTTCTCTAATTAATTGCATGTTTTTCTGTATGTTTGAATTTTCTTGTGGTTGCGTGTGAACCCCTCCTATGTTGGAGGGTAATTTTTCAGAGAGTGTTCCTGTTCACTAAAAACCAAATTTTTTGTAATGTATTTTGGCCATTTTTTTTTGTATAGTTGGTTGTTGACCCATTGTGGTCAACGGGGGCCAGTGTTCGATATTTTCGGATCGAACCGGTCAATAATTTTCATTTTTTCGAAGTTGGCACTATGGCGTTTGTGGGGTCCATGCATGCACTCTGCCTGAAGTTTTTGTCGTACACCAAACTTTGTAGTGTCACCATCCACGAGTCAGCCTCCTCGGCAGGTAGAAATCCTTGCATGTAACCTATCCTCTTCCCAACCAGTCTATCCTGCCTGAGTGTCAGGATTAACCCATTCGTGAGATTACGGTAAGTCATTTTAATATTATTTATTTCTTGTTAGCAATTCTGCATGCTACACTGCTATAGAGCTCACCAGAGGCTATCAAATTATACAGTAAGAAAGCAGTCTTACTTTCAATCTTTCAAAATAGTATCGTACAACCATATTTTTACAAGTCGCAAAGTCTATTAGGTTTCTGTTCTCGTTAGATTCGTCATGCAGGCTGTTTTCCAGTTGTTACTATGTATTCTTCTTCTTTCCCGATTTTGGCGTTCATGTCCCCTATAATCATTTTTATGTCATTTCTAGGTGCTGAGTCATATATTTGTTCTAACTTTTGGTAAAATTCTGTCTTTAAAATCTCATCTTGGTCTTCTGTGGGACAGTGTACATTTATTATTGTAAGATTAAAGAAATGAGTTTGTATTCTGATTTTGCACATCCTGTCATTGATTGGTGTAAATTCATTTATATGTTGTTTTATTTTGTTATCTATAATAAAGGCTACTCCAAATTCTCTTGTTCCACTATTTTTTCCGTTTTGGAGTATAGTGTGCCTCTTTGTGTCTCTTATTCCTTGTCCTAACCATCTTGTCTCTTGTATTGCGGCGATTCTAATTTTATATCTTTCGAGTTCAGCGCAGAGTTCTCTTTGTGCTCCAGGTCTGTTCAGTGTTCTGACGTTCCATGTTCCTAAAGAGTATTCCATATTTCTTTGCCATAGTCGTTGCCATTGTTTCCGTCCAATCCGAGGCTTTCTTGAAGGTTCCGTGGTGTGGTATTTTTTCCGGGGGTAGGTTACCGGCCTACCGCCCAACCCCCAACCTGGAGGACCAGGGATTTTTCTGTTAGGGTTCCCTTCCCTTAGCCAATGGGTCCCAGTTTTCTGGCGCCGGGAACTTGCCATTCACCCTCTCTCGTCTGCTACATTACGTACTCAGGGGCTATGCGACTTTCGTCTTCGAGAACATGAGAGTAGGATTTGTGGGTAGAGCTGAGTTCCCTTCCAGGAACCTCTGACTCTTTCGTCAGAAACAGTCGGTGTTTCTCAGAGTTTTAGTGTTGCATAGTAATCATGACAAACCCTAGAACATGAAGATTCAGCTCTGTCTGCCAAATGGAGGCAAACAACAATGCATATGTGAGAGGACTTTAAGACCATAGGCACCACCAGCGATCATCTGAGTGATTCACATGTTATTGCTCCAGGAAGACTACAATCTCCAGGAAATTCAAAAATGTGGGCAACAAACAAGAAAATGATACAAAAACTGCTGACTAGACAAATTGATGTAATAAAAGTAGAATGGCTGCTACAAGAGACCAAGAGACATTAAAAAGCCACAACATTAGCCTTTACAAAGACTAGAGAATGCGACCTATTCATGTAACGTGAACTGGTCATTAGGCAGACGAGTCCCAGTAACAGTTATGATGATTGTATTTTTAACTTCGCTTATTATGACTAACAGGTAAATATTATTCTTTACCTCTTATAACAGTTGGCAAGCATCAAATGGCCATGGCATAAATCTTCTGTTTCTCCATGTTCCTTACAGGCAGCCATATAGTTTTCTAATAAGGCAAGAGCATGTTGCAAATCGTTGGCTGCTTCATATGATAGTATTAACTGAAACATGGCCTTCTCCATCTCAGGGTGTCTTTGTGCTAAGAGAAGATACAGAATTAACATTTATGATTTTTATCATATCAGACAGTATTCAACAGTGAACTTAAAAAGAAATATGATTATAAAAATTGTTAAAATGATTATAAATTTAATGGACTAGCACCAGAAACTACGTGGACCCAGTAAAAATCATTTTTCAGTGGCAATATACCAACTGTATGATTTCATAAATCTCTACCAATAAAATAACATCAATAATTATAGTAGAAAGGGATAGTCGACGATATTTGTCTCACATTTATAACTCTATATTATCAAAGATCAGAAGATCCTGTGTGTTTATGATCTATGTGTTCTCAAAATTCATACCTACAAAAACTTGGTTTAAATACAGGCCTACAAATTAATGTTAATTTTGTGTACCGGTAACTTAAGGGTAAATTATTGCAATATATTAGATAATTAGTTACAACAACTAATGTTGTATATCAATGTTAGTAACATCAATATAAATACTTAGATATATTAGTATTTTACAGAATCTTTTATACTGTAATTAATTTTTCCTTGATTATGGCTTTTATTTCTACACTTGTATTTCATTCATATGACATTATTGGATTGAAATATTATTAAAGAACGTAAAAGACTACATCTTAGTATACCATGCCCATATTTTACTTACTTTACTGAATTGGACATCACTGAATAAAGAAGACAACTTTTAAAATTCAAATTTCTCTTCATTATATATTATTTAATAAATATGTAGTGGAAAATCAATAGTGAAATCGTAAGGTAAATTATTTATAAGATATTGTTAAACTTTTTTGGTGTTTGTTTCTATCCACCTGACTGTTTCAATCACCATTTTACATAACTGAACTTCCTTTTCTGTCACTCTACTTCATAGGTTGTAAGTATTTATATAAATTATCTCTCTTCATTAAGCCGTAGGCCTTGTGACCTTAAGATTACAATAGTTGGTCCAACCACTACTTTTCACAGAATAGTTATTTTGCCTTTTGACTGGTACTGCAAACCCCCTTATACTTACAATAAAATATTGTAGCATGACAGAAAATCCATCTTATTATAAGACCCAAAAAGAAGCAAGAATAGAATATAACATAGATTTTTAAAAAACCAAACTGGCAAAAAAGAAAAAGTATTATAATAATTAATCAAGAATAAAAGTAAAATGAAATCCGAAATTAAAAGAAGTTAAGTTCATTAAAACCAACTTAAGTGATAATCCAACTTATATAGTATATATACCCAGGTAGAATAGGAGGAGTTAAGAAAAAACCATATATAAACCAAAACCACCGAATAAAAATATAACTAGTGAGCACATAAAAACAAAACCCCCAACAAAGTATAACAAAGAAAAGTACAATACAGTAGAAAAAAAAGAAACTACGTAAATTAAATATAAGTAGAAATATTAGATATATGATAGAAAGTGTACAAAGATAATTTAATCTGATTGTGAAAAAATGACAAACAATAATCCCATTTAAGTGATGTTCTTTATTCCCCAATGACTAGATAAAATGGCTAGAAATCAAATTTGGGAATATAGTGAATAGTGAGGGTAAATCCCTAAATTAAAACAAAAACAGCAAAAGACTGCATAATAATTGATTTTAATAAACTGTTTAAATAAAAACAGATGTGTTTTGTTTATGTTAGCAGTTCATTGAACTCAAAGCATTGAATGCTTGAGATTAAGTTTATTTTTTTTAATATAATATCTTTATTATATTTTAATGATGTCAATTCATAATAAACACTGTTGTAATTAAGTAAGGGAAATTTAGTTAAGATTTTATTAGAATTGTATGTCAGAAAGGGTATTAGCAAGCTGAAATAATAGTAAACTTTGTAATTGAACTAACATAAAAAAAAATAGGCCAAATGGTACCTCTTACCAACATTATAATTAGTAATTAAGTTAATGAAATTAATTAAATGAATGAATATTGTTGAATGTATATCACTAACCATGTATAATAACTGTAACAACACTTAGTGAAAGTAATTAAGGAATGTATAAGATATTATTAGTAAAAATGCAAGTGTAATAACACTGGAGTCTAAAGAAAAGCCTAAATTGAAGATAGTATTCAAATTAGCTAACCAAAATCATCAAATTGCTGAGAATTAAAGAACCCAAACCATAATAATTCAATCAATGATCTTGTTCAATGATAATTAGAATCTAATATAAATTGTCAACCATTTAATGTGGAAAGAAGTAAAGTAGTTAAGGCCTACAACCAAATATACTGTAAATATGACTTTTTGAGTTAAAAAATATTATAAAATATAAAATGTGTGGTATTAAATGATGCAGAATTAAATAAGGAATTTGATTATGTAATTAGCATTTAATAAGAATAAATAATAAGCACAATGTAATTTATAATATAATGTAAAATTCAATTCTTTTGTACAACATTAAATTTGAGGCTTAAGTGTCAGCTGATTTAAAACAATGAAAATTTACTAATAAATCAGCCAGGACCTTTTGTATGATGAAAAAAAAAGGGGAGTTGATTGTTAAACGTCAAGGTGAACACATCAGAACGATCTCACACAAATTAAAAAAGATAAAAAATATAATTTGACATGAACTAAACCTATATAAAAAAAAAGAAATTTAAAATATGAGTTATTAACACTAAACTCAAATAAAATAAATCCAACCATTATATTTACGAAGATTGGAAAGTGTAATCAAGATATTAGAACAATCCAAGCACTAATTCAGAATTTGCCGATATGAAAATTACCATTATAAAACTGGACGAGCTATTTGAACAAGGACACTTCTGAACACTTATTGCCGAACCAAACAACGGATCATTTATACGGAATAATCACTCAGCGACGAAGAAAATTGATCACTACTACTATGACGAAGGACACATAAAGAATCAACATTTATTTGGAGGAAATTCGTCGTGAAGATCTTGGTGTACATACGCAGCAAAAAGGTGGCCATCTTTGTTGAAACTCAGATTCATCGCAATTAGATTAATAAATTCATTTAACATTCCAATTTTGAGTTTTATTTCTTGGTGAACATATATTTAGAAGAATTTCAGGTAGCACTTGAAACCTGGATTTCAAGGAAGAAGAGAATAACATCGCAAAGGAGTACAATCACTGAATAGCTGAATACCACTAATCGATTATTACATTTCATAATCTATTTAACGCTGGAAACAAATTATTGTTATTATAACACAATAAATCAACTAAAATAGTAATTAAAAGAATTAAGGACTAATATAATAAATAAGTAAACTAATAAATAATTACTAAATAAATAAAAATAAAGAAAAACAAATTTTTTTCTTTAATTAAATTTAAACAAAATTTTTTACAAATTCATATATTTATTTTTGTAACCCATAAAAAAGGAAACGTTACAAAATTGGCGCTCCAACTTAAGGGGCTGAAAATTAGTAATTGATAGGCCATAAGAAATAAAAACAATCTGCCTAATTTCTAATTTTAGCTGGCAGCTGTTACAAGCTCAGAAGAGTAATAAAAATGCCAAAGAGATCGACATCAAAGAAAAGGGTGGTAGAAGCCGAGAAAGAGATTGATATGGACGACAAAGAGTCAACTCCGGTTGAAGATATAGAAGGAAGGTTACCTCTGGCGGAACCAACCAAACCAGTGTTACCGAAGAAACAACCAGAAAAACCCACACCAACAGAGAACGCGGCAATGCAAGAAATGTTCAGGCTTATGATGGAGAAAATGGAAGAAAATAGCAAGAAGATGGAGGAGAAAATGGATGAGAACAACAAATCAACAAAGGAAGAATTCAAATCGACAAAGGAAGAATTGAGTAACCAAATTGGAGAAACCAGTAAGAAATGGAAAGTGAAAACCAACAGTTGAGGGAAGAGTTAAGGGAGAATAGTAAGAAGATGGAAGAGAAGCTGGAGGAAAATAATAAGAATATGGAAGAAAAGATGGAGGAGAAATTGGAAGAATTGAAAGAGGATAACCAACTATTAAGAGAAGAATTAAGGAAGGTTAACCAGAAAAATATGGACAAGTTAGATGAAAGAATAGAATCTTCCAACATCTTTGTTGAAACTCAGACCGGTTCCAGTCAGCTGTGATGACATCAGCCTACGCTTAGACGTTGGTTCGAAAAATTTAAATATTACTAACATTTTTATAATAAACATTATTTCTATTTTGTCATTAAGAACTTGTTAATTGTAAGTATTGTACCTTTCAGCATTACCCTTTCTCTGACTTATGATAACAGCTAAAAGAACCTATAATTCAATGTTAATAATTTATATAAAGAAAACAATTTGCCCTGAGATATGAGTTTTCGAGCTGTGGATTAGTAGTTCGATTCAAAGTCAATTAATCGCAATTAGATTAATAAATTCATTTAACATTCCAATTTTGAGTTTTATTTCTTGGTGAACATCTATTTAGAAGAATTTCAGGTAGCACTTGAAACCTGGACTTCAAGGAAGAAGAGAATAACATCGCAAAGGAGTACAATCACTGAATAGCTGAATACCACTAACTGATTATTACATTTCATAATCTATTTACCGCTGGAAACAAATTATTGTTATTACAACACAATAAATCAACTAAAATAGTAATTAAAAGAATTAAGGACTGATATAATAAATAAATTAATTAATTAATAATTACTAAATAAATAAAAATAAAGAAAAAACAAATTTTTTTTTTCTTTAATTAAATTTAAACAAAATTTTTTTACAAATTCATATATTTATTTTTGTAACCCATAAAAAAGGAAACGTTACAAAATATATCATAAATGTTAGTAGCAGACTGTTTAACTTTCATAGGCAGAAACTCATAAGACTAATTTAATGCCTGTAGCAAAAGTTGAGTGAGCTATGTTTGTAGAATATATATAACATTGCCTTCCATTCTGTCCTTTGCCTGTGACCACTATGATGTAACAAGGCTTGGCTTTCAAAATGGCAGGTTACTTTTAGAGTTTTCTTAAAGACAGAAAATGTACTCAAAACTTACACAAATTAATTAACATTATTCCAGTCCAGAACACAAGTAATTTGGATAAAAATGTTTACCTCATTGCCTGATCTAGCTTCTGCTCATTGCGAGCTTCAACAGAGGCTGCCCCTAGGAGCACTGTCCAATACGTTTCTGGAGATGGTGTTGTCATTTAGAATGGGAGTTATCATGAACAACAAAACCTAAGAAACTTACACTTACATTCTTTATGTCTGGTTTTCAAGTTGCAGATATGTATACAGGAAAATATCTACCTGTTTCAAATATTTTTTTGGCACTTATGAATGTGTGTGTATAAAAGATATTCATAAGTTGCTAGAAAGATGTTTGAGACAAGTATATATTTGCCTTATATATATGCTACTTACATCAAAATACTTACTTTCATCAATATGGAGCACAGCTCTTCGGCATAATTCAATTGCATTAATTGGATTTTTATTTCTTAGCTTGATTGCTTTTTTTGTAAGAATCTTATGGAGCAAATAACATGACTCAAAATATAGATAGTCTTGTTTTGTCTGTAAAATTTCAGTTAGATTCCAAGTCTTGCCTTCAGACAAACTCATTGTAATCATTAGATGAGACTCCGCATCATTTAGTTGATTTTCTGGAAATGTTAAAAGTTAAAATTACTCTAGAAAAATCCCTACTGTGTTGGAAGAAATACATCCATATTTACAAGGATTAATATGCTTTCATTGATCGCTTTCTATTCAAATATTCAATTTTTCTGTATCACTATTTGTTAATCAATGATAAATAATCAAGCTGTTTTTAAGTAGGCCTACATGTATATACTGCTTCTTTAGATGATCTTTATCATTATTTGTGATCAGATGTTTGTTTTATATGCTGTACTTGATGTACTTTCTGATCTTTGATGTATATGATCTATGATTTGATGTATATTCTGTATCTTTGATGTACATGATTAGAATATTACCATTATCAGAAGGGTTAGGTCAGATAAGCAACATCGTTAGAACTTATAACACAGCCTTTCAACCACTAAACAATATGTAGTTGTCTTCAAGTGTAGTTACACTCAGTGGTGAAGCTAGTAGTTAATGAATGGGTAGGCAAAAATCTTATCTTAAATTTTTTTTAAGGAATCACTAAAAGGATGGTGGTTCAAATCGGACGCTTAGGTAGAGTTTGCTGTAAGCGAATGGTTCCACAAACAGCTGTAAGAATTTTACTAGCAGGGAATCTACAGGTTGGTGCAACAGTGGAACTCATGTCTTAATGTTAATGGAGTCTTCTTTTAAAATCGTTGAATAAAAAATGCTTTACAGCTCTATATGTGTTTCTATTGAACAATCCTTGTATTAGTCATACACAATAATACAACTGATTGAACTTCAAATTTTTAAACTTGATTAGTTTCTATATATATGTTTAATGTTACAAATAATTCAAATAACAATCTTGATCATCTGCTAGTTCAGCGGAATAACAGGGACACTTTTAATAACCGCATAAAATAAACACACTTATAAACAACACAGCGCGCTTTAACTTGAATGTTTGGACCACAGAAGTGAGGCATGCCTCAACGCTCTATGTGTACAGCACGGGACAATCCCCCCTCCCTTCACTTCCCTATCACACCGCCACATGGCTTACATACGATGTATACAAAAAACGCTGAGGCAAGTTCAGGTTGCCTCATTCGCTTTAAACGAGCTATGCCGAGTCTCACCTGTCACCATCTAGCGGTCGCTCAGTAAAGCACGTTTCGGCCTAATAAATTCGACAGTCGCGGTAACAATGTATAATCTTTACGTTATGTAGTTCATACGTATTTATAATTTTTATTCTACAGAATTTTTTAGGGTAGGCATTGCCTCCATGTAACTTCGCCACTGGTTAAACTAGTGCATTAAATAATGCAGGTAGGTGTAAGCCTACCTGAGATTAGTTCACTAACAAGCGTGAACCATAAAAAAAAATTAATAAACCACCACCACGTATAAAATTACGTACAACTACAAAAAAACTATATAAAAAGAACCACTAGTTGCTCTCTAAGTCTGGTGGACAGAACCAGGACGCACAACCACTCTGGCATAACCCTAAACTAACCCTTCTAATAATTTATTCACATACTATCAAAAATCTGGTTCAAAGGCAGAATATTACCATTTGCTTATATGATGTTTAGTGTATGTTATGGGTAATGTACGGGTATCTTATACTTCATTGTTTAATTTTGTGATGTTCTTACTCTAAACATAATTTTTTACTATTGTCTATTTAGCCTACTGTATTGTATTTATGGTATATAACCTTTTTAATATTTATTAATTTTGGTTATGCTATTATCAGATGAAATAGTAAGACATGAAGTGGTTTGTACAGATGTTAGTGGTGAGGAGGGAAGGCAGTGCAGGAAGTGAGGTGTGAGGTGACCAACAACCATGTGACACACCAACCATCCAGCTGTTCTGAGCACAAAATGATTGTCCGGAAAAACAACGCGTCAAAGCTATCTAGTGACATCTTTGAAACTGCGCATGGATAACAATGAAATGGACGAGATATTTAGTGAAGAAAGCACTATAAGAACAAGTACTGGAAAAACAGAAGTGATGTTTTATGGGATACATGAAAGTCCAAAACTAAACAGCTCACTAATATTATGAATATTATACCATCTACAGAATGTGAGGAAATTTAGGTAACTGGGCAGCAGAATCACCAAAGATAATCGGGGAAAAACGGATATTATTAGGAGATTCAGTCAGACTAAAATAATGTACAACTGAAGATGGAGAATGTGCACTTCTAATAAAAATGATATTGAAACTAGGTTTTTAAAAAGTTTTGTTGTATATGGCTGCAAAACCTGGTCAGTGACTGCGCTCTCTCTCTCTCTCTCTCTCTCTCTCTCTCTCTCTCTCTCTCTCTCTCTCTCTCTCTCTCTCTCTCTCTCCCCTCTCTATTCCCTCTTGCTCCTTCTTTCACTGCCCCCACACTCCCTCAATCTTTCCAAACGAGAACGTTGAGGTTGAGTCTAGGCTAGACACATACTCTACAACTCTACGCCACGAAGGAACACTAAAAGGAAAATGAGCTAAGCTGAATTTTTGTAGGCTGCAGTAAATTAGGCAAATAATGGAGTACGTCGAACATTAAATACAAAATACACTTGAGCAATCAGACTGGACGCTGCAACCAATCTCCTAGTTTACAACATAAGAAGAAATTATTGTAATTATTGCTAGTTATTTAAATTTGAAATAGAACGATCTTGTTACGTTTTTCAAACAGGAACTTTGCAAACAAGTATCTGATTATGCCTTCGTTTTCACCATGATCACCGATGTATCTGTCTATAATACTGACACTGCGTTGGAAGAGTTCGGTAGCAAGCCAGTACCAATCGCTCATGCTGTCTGCACTGAAGTGTCTGGCCAGATCCAGGATGCTCATCGCTTCTGTTTCCCTATCTCCTGAAAACGAAGGATGGTTTAAAAATACATGTCTCCATCATTCACTGTAACATATATATTGTAACAATGTCTTTTCTTTATGTTTATTTTACCTCTTAACTCCTAAACTTCTTAAACTTACCCTTCTTCTATGTAAGAATTAAACTTTTATGTTAAATAAATAATCAAACTCCTTTTCTATTTTGACTGAATTTCAATAAAATTTATTATTTCTCTTTAACATTTCTTAATTGCATTGACATTCAATGTCCCTTCTTTTATTGGTAGCTCATTTCGGTTGGATTACATGGAAAATCTCAATCTCAGGGTTAACGTAAAATTAAAGTCGAAGTATTGTTCATAATATAACATAAAACATAATATTTATAATGAATGTTTTGTAATTGGGTGTTGTGGATGTATGTTGACTAGTGAGTCCTTTGGATCATACAAAAGAACAATTTAAAAAGGAACTCTCAATACTAATAGTTATGGTGTACAAATAAAATTCACTATTATAACGTTTATATTGTTTTGGTTATAGTATTTCACTGTAACTCGATTGTTAAAATGTAGTAATGTGGTTCAAATATCTGGCTTAGCATATCGGAGCAATCTCACCAATCTGGTAGTTTCCTTATGAATTATTGCTTGATTCTTCGCTTCTGGCCTTTAAGTTTTTGGTACTTTTGATTAAAATATTATTCTTCTAGTTATTTCAATAGTCTTTCTTTGTCATCTCGCCTTCTATCTGCAATTAATTTGTATAAAAGTCCAGGAGTCAAATTAACATGTTCTGCCTGGTTTCAATAATTTTCCAACAATCGCTTCCTTTTTACCAAAATTAAGTTAAGGCTACCATTCCTTCAGTTAAGGCTTTGGCTATGATATGTTTATGGGTCACAGGTTCGGTTTCATCTTTTATAATGAATTTGATTCCGTTGAATCTTATTTTTCTTCGTAACTACATTATATTGTAAGTTTGTAACATAAGATTTTTCTAATTTTTAATTATTTACACTTGGTTTGATCTCACTATATGGGCTACATAACTGTTTCATATAGATTATATGTTTCATTTCAATGCTCATATTATAATTATGTTTATCACTTTCATTATACATGTTTTTTCCTTTTTAAAGTCTATCACTGTTATTCTCACTTTCTAGCACTATCACACAACCTAACTTATATAATTATAGTTGATATTATCAGGGCCGGTGCAAGGTATTTTGCCTCCTTAGGCAAAATATCTAAAAGCATCCCCCCCCCCCAAATACCACTATGATTGATGGAATGTTTATATATTTTATACGAATTACAAAATATAATGCAAGTAAAATAGTTTCAGCTAACTGCGAAAATTACAACTACAGTTTGAGTTACTTCTTATTATATTTATTCATTGACAATAAATTATAGACAAACTTATTGCATATTTTATAATATTTAGACCAAAATATGTAAAAAGTGAGATTTTACAAAATCTAACAAGAAGTAGCAGGAGGCAATTTTAGATATAACAATAAACATAATATGTTATATATAACAATACATATGATATACAATACAACAAAATTACATTTTCTTTTTTCTAGTTTTAAGCTTTGAAAAAGTAGAAACTAGTTCATCGAGGTCTATTTTTTGAGCTAATTCTTGTTCAATTGATAATGTGGCCAGTCCCACCAGTCTTTCTTGAGTCATAGACGATCTCAAGTACGTCTTGATTAGTTTAAGCTTAGAAAAGCTTCTCTCTCCCGTAGCTACTGAAACCGGCAGCATCAGCAAAATCCTCAGAGCAGTACACAAATTAAGCACACTTTCTTGTAAGTTGGACTTGCAAATGAAGTCAAGAACTTCCTTTGGTGTAGACTTCTTAGGAACATGCCTTGAGATGGCCTGAAGCTCACTGCACAGCTACGCAGCTAGAATCAATATCCCTGGATTCATTATGAGTCAACGCCTTTTCTAACTTAATGCATTCATCTAGGACGTACTTGGTTGGTTTCTTATATAAGGTGTTGATATGATACAGGAATCCAAATACGGATGTGATCTGCTTCATCTGAGTAAACCTTTCGTCAGTTGAAGTTATTGTTGTGTCAAGGATAGCAAAATAAAAGTTTACTTTGAACTGCTTCTTTGCATCTTGAATAGGCTCATCTTCTGCTTCACACAAAAACTGCCTTTTCTTGATTTTCAAGTGTTTCGGCACTGACTCTGACTCAAACTCAGCTGGAATGGCCAGTTCTTCTGCAATTTCTCTAGCATCCACTAGCATCTTCTCAAATCCTTTGTCGCTTCTGCAGTTTTCAAGGAACTGTTTTGTTGCACAAATCTGTTTTGTAGCAACAGCTAAATCAAATTCTTTGGATTGGAGAAGTTTGCTTGTCAAATTAATTTCAAACAAGATGTTATGGCACACAACAAGAGACACCACAAATCTAAAATTTCCAATATTTTTGGCAATTGCTTGAGCTTCTACTTTTGAAATATTAGCGGATGATCCTTTCAGGTTAGTGTCCTCAACAATGTCCATAAGAGTATCATGCACCTCACTTAGCTGGTACCGAAGTGGAAGCAAAGCATCAATTCTGCTTTCCCACCTTGTATCGCTCAGTGGTTTCAAAGTCAGAACGGGCAAGTGGCGCTTGAGAACTTTCGAACGTTGAGTTGAGCCAGCGAAGAACACGTACAAGTTTTGTACCACACAAAAGAAGGAAGTGGCAGCCAAATAACACTTAGCAGTATCATTT